>QFAX02000220.1:0-408904 GCA_003412495.2 Echium plantagineum | reverse complement strand
CACACCGCGCATGCTGAAATCCCCCGATTCCAAAAGTCACGCTTCCGGAAAAGTCAACTTCTTTGCAACAGCCCAGTAGCTACGACAACAGCATCAGCCTCCACAATAGTCGAATCCGCATAAACCTTAAAAGGAACACTCGAAAAATCGACTTTGGTAACGTTTCAGTGAAGATTTGCGTGCCAAATCGAAGCGATTGGGCACGGAACTTTTCCGTTATTTCACCACCCATGATGCCGTCAGGGAAGCCCGGGAAGTTTTCGACGTCGGTTGTAGTGGTGAGTTGGCCACCTGGGGCGATGTCATTGGCCATCCAGCCTTCGAAGAGGATGGGCTTGAGCTCAGCTCGGGCGGCGTAGATGGCGGCGGTGTGGGCAGCGGGACCACTTCCGATTATGCATAGGCGGGTTTTAAGGGATTTGAGGGTATCCATCGATGACGTGGCGGTGGAGGTGGCGGTGGCACTGGAGGTAGTGATAGGGATTGTGGTGGTGGTGAAGGAGGTGGCGGAGGCGAGGGAGATTAGGTTTATGGCTTTTCTGAAAAGTTTTCCAAAGGAGTTGGGCATAATAATATTGGGGTTTTGTTGTTTTTGTTAGTTATTACAGTATGATTCAAAGACACATTTTATAGGGGCAACACTATACACACTGGAATAGTGATTATTATTTCCAAATAGTGATTTTTAGCATTGAAATTATTATATTACCTCTCCTATTTAACTTTCTCAATTACCACACTTCTAAATAGGGGGGGCAAAATAGTCATTGAGTGAATAGTAATTCACTATTGTGTGTGTATAAACAGATCAGATTTTATAGGATAGGCTTTGGATCACCAGGCAATTACATTTCATGTGATATCTTATGTTATACATTTATGATGATGTAACATAATTTTAACGAATTTATAGTAATGTAACATAATTTTAATGGAGTTTAATAAAGATATAGATAACATACTGTATATTATATTATGATAGGTGCATTTAACATTCATAAATAAAATAATTATTATAAAAGAGTAACAAAGAATATCGAACAAAATTAGTAACATATATTATGCAAACTCATATGATGACATACAAAATATAGTAACAATTCATTTTAATTCACCTCGATTCAAACACGATATTAATCTAAACGATTAAATATTTTAAAATGAAAGAAGTATACATACATTTCGATTGATCATTTCTTCCGTAACAAAATTAGGGAATATGTCCCTTGGAAGATAAGTAAGCCATATATTCGTTTTCTTTGTAGATATTTCCTTGCAACAATAAAAGTGGCATTATTCTATTTCAATAAAGTATTAGTATATTACATATTATTAATGTATCAGAAAAAGAATAATACAATTGAAATTTGTTATACAGGCATACAGCTGTATAGCGATTATTAGTGTGAGGACAAAATTGGTAAGCTAAACATGCTCAACTAATCACTAGCTCAAGCACTATTTAGTTTATTGGATAAGGCAACGGGCGGGTCATACTATTTTGATTTTCAAGTTATATGAAGGAAGCTGGTTTGTTACTTAAGAACATCAAAATAGTAGGTTTTAGGACTAAACTTATTATGAATTTATGATGCCCCCTTTATTTTATAAGTGTAGTGAGAGAAAATTTTGTTGGAGGTAAAACGATAATGTCATAATTAAAAGAACACTATTCTGATGTGTATAGTGTTGCGGTGAAGGAAGGTATGTCATATGGAGAAGATAGACGATCTTAAGAATCAGTTCAAGTTTTGTTGGATATAATATTGCCTCATATTTCATTCTAATAATTTATTAGTTGACAATTTTTATTCATTACCTGTAAATATTGTATTTATACTTTTTTCGCTAATTTACAACAATAACAAAATAGTACAAAATTACAAACACCACTATCGACAAATGGATTTGACGAGTCCTCATCTCTGCCCTAATAACGACATTACATAGATTATTTAATTAATTGGGACGATCAATACAGTAAACACCTTTAGAGACAAAAACAAATGTTGAAGTTTTCCACTTAAAGTTTACATTAAGATGGTGCATTTACCACAAAAAAAGATGGGGATAAGTTACCTAACATACATCCTTTTCGTCTCTTCCTTTTTGTTATTAGTCAACTGCTAACATTATATTAGGTGCTCATCACACCAATCTTTTGGACCTTCAACTATCATTACTTTGGTATAAATAGATCATGGAGTATTATATGATTAATTTAAACTTAAATATGAAAATCATTAATTAGATAAATTTGTTATATTTTTGTTGGACATAGACATACTATACATTATACTGATTAATGAAACAAGATCATTATAAAAAGAAATTTCGTTTTTGTTCTCCTTCTAAATTCAAGAAGTTGATTAATTAAGCACCAAATAACTCATTCACAACAATTATACAGATGATCGCAAAATTCAAAAATAAACAATGCCCATCCTTTTTTTTGTACAAAGTAACTACAAACTATTACATTTGGCTATTTTGAAACAAGAACGGGTTTTTCTTCATCTAATGAAACAGAGTTTCTTTTGATAAAATCCAAACAATCTGCTATGGCTTCAGAATAAAAAGAGTTTGATCTAGCAAAAGAACTCAACCTAAAATCTTTAACATGTTTGTATGGCACAACCTTCATCATTACATCTTTTCTCATTCCTTGTTTTTCCTTCCTCTTCTTTCTTGCTATATTTTTCTTATAGGCGGATTTCAAGAATTTGAGATGAAGAAGAACTTCGAACGAACAACTTTGACTGAAAATCTTCTGATGTTTAGTTTGATTCCTCTCATTTCAGAGCATCTGTTGCCAATCTTGTTGTAGCTCATATAATAAACCATGTATTTTGATTATTTTTTAACTTTAATCTTCCAATTTGGAAATAACAAAATGAGAGTTTTGAATAAGGTATATATAGGAGGTAAACAAGGAGGAGTTTTGTTTTGAAAAAGAAAGGTAATGATGGTTGGTGATGGTAGCAATTTGGTATTGTATGGTGAGCTTGGTGTGGACTACTTAACTAGCTAGGTGAGGAAAAGTTAAACAATGTGGACATGAACAGAGATTCTGTTTTAAACAATATCTGAGATACTCAATAACTTAGTGGAAATTAAAATGCTATCGTTAGTGACAAAGGATCATGGGCTCGAATCTCACCTCATCGCTAATTTATAAAATATAAAGTTAAACAATATCGAAAATGCCCCCAAAAAAGTCACATGCAAGTCGCGTGACATATTTAACAGTTCGTTAACGGAATGAGTGATGGCCTGCAAACTTTGAAACATAGGTGATGGAATGAAACACTTTAAAAGACAAGTGATTGACGGATAACACAAATGATTGACTGGTAATATTAACAAACATAAGTAATTATTGATGTCAATAATTTTTTATTTTAAGTTTGTTAATCAACAGTAGATTATAATACACTAGGTGATTAAATTTTTATATTAAATTTGTAAAAGATAGAAATGGTGTAGACATGAGGGACAAAAGAAAGCTGGAATACTGGGGAAACTGATTCCCTTGTTTTTACTAGGTGATTTAGAGTAGTTGAAAGCTAGATTGGCATAATTTTTGAAAGAGCTTTCCCGGCTCAATGTATATACTCCTTTGATGAGAAAATGGTGAGATTGATATTATTGGAGAAATTTTATTAGTTTGTAGCATTTTTTTCCTTGATAGTAATTAGGGTGATAAAATGACTAAATTATTCTTAGATGAAATTTCGTTTTTGGCCTTTTTTGTTAAATGGGTTGTAGCTATGTTTGGCAAAAAAACTCGTTTCAGGGGGCAAATTGAAAAATGGGAAAGTTTAATGTCTTGTCTGAAAAATGGGAAACTACAAGCTCTGAATCGAAATATTGGTGATAGATGGAAGTGTTGTCTGAAATTTAGCATATACTTTATTTGTATTGCTTTTTTGTTATATGAAGTTTTTCAACAAAGGTTTAAATCATTTCAATTAGTAGAGTTAAAATCAAATTTTCAATTTTGTTGAGTTAAAATCATATTTTTAATTAATATATATTTTATGTGTATTGTGTTTTTTTGAAGGTTTTTGAACAAAAAATGTGATTTTTTCTAAAATTTTTATGGGTATAAGGGTAAGTTGGCTACTAAAATTTATAACTCTATGTGTAAAGGTTGTTCATTTGGTTCTTTCAATTTTGCTTTTTGAACAAAAAATTGAATATTTTTAAGTTGAACATAATACTTTGAGTTAAAATAATATTTGAAGTATGAATTTATATTTATGTATGTTACGTGTATGTAATTTGAAGATTTGATGTTGTTTTGTAATAAAAGTTTGAATCTTCAGGGTATTTAAGTTGATATAGTCTCATTTTCTTATAAGTATAACACTATATAATTAAGTATAATCCATTGTACACGTATAATCGAGTTATAATATAATATGTCATTTATGTGTAGTTGCAACTCATATAATCTGTTTAATATTGGAATATAATGTTGATATAATTGAATTTATTATGATTGTTTATAATCCAATGTAACACGTTTTAATTGAATTAGATGCTTTCAATTTTGGTTTAATTATTTCAGGCTAAAAAATTAGAGAGTTCAAGTTTTAAAGTAACACGAGTGGCCGCCGGAGAAAAGATTCTTGTTGATAATTTCTTTTTATTATTCTTTTCTTTTCCACGCTTTATTTAATCTTCAAATGTATTAGTAGTACAAATTATTTGTTCCATATCCAAAAAAATTAATATTTCTTTATGTTTTGTACTAGATCTAATATACCTATCCAATTTTTATGATTGTATCCAATTTCTATCCGATTCTTTAGGCTAACTAATATATACTAGTATATAGCATATCAATTGTTGTTGGGTTTGAACTATGTAACATCAATTTTGTGCAAAGATAAATCGGGACAAATTTGAGTTCATTGTGGATTTAAATTGATTTAAAACGTATTATATTAATTATGATGCATTATAATAGCCATTTCAACCAAAAAAACTTGTATAATTTTATAAATTTTTCATTAAGAGTAAAAATAGTCATTTCGCGTAAAAAAATGGTATTATCATAATAAAAAAATTCATGATTTTGACAAATAATGTCCGTTGACCATAGTTTGCAAAATTTCCAAGCACAGTCACCTTCTTACATCATTTGGGAAAATTCATCAAATACATCGCGCATAATAATTTACACCATGAGATGAAAGAGAAACAGAATTACAACGAACATCCTCTCCAGTGGGCAGGACAAGTACTCTTCGGCATATGCAACAATACAAATACAAAGACATACAACTGGAGCTTTGGGTGTAAAATACCGAGTGGATTAGGATTAGATGTATGGCCGAAACCACGATGAAAATCAATATGATCAATTTTGGGGGAAAAAATTAGGGGGCGAAAATAAATAAAAAATAATTAAAAGTACTGAAAAATTGTTAAAATAAAGCTAACAAGGCTTGAACCCATGAATCTCTATTTTTTGGAGGAAGAAACTAACCAACTAAGTTACACTTACACTTGGTTTAATTACATTTTTTATTATATATATTACAAAAATTTAAAAAAATCGCAAAGCTACACTGACATCATGATCGACTAAGCTGAAGAGTTTGCAGGTATCAACGAGTCTACATTTTGATATCAACGTATCACATTCTGAGAAACTGGAGGGAGAAATCGAAGTTTTGCTCGATCGCTTTACTTCATAAAACTTACATATACAAATGACGATTACTGAATTTGCGGAGGAAAATTGAATATATTGCGCCAGAGTAGGGAAGGCAAAAAATTGAGGTTATATAAATTTACAGTATCTTTTGTTTGTTTTACAAATGTATAAGACTGAATGTTACAAGACCAAATAATAGTTCATTATAACATTTAAATGCAAACAAATAAGTTCAACTTTCCTGTCATGATTGGGATATTTAAAATATAAATCACTATAGAGAAAAGATTATTAATGAAGCTCAGATGTTGATGGTATTATTACATAAGTCGAGAAGCAAGTAATATAGTTAAACAAGGAAATTTCCGGGAACTGATGGAGAAAAGAAGAAAATTTTAAATTCCTTTAGTTTTATCTTGACGACCGAGTCTACTACATGATTTGATCTTCTCTGCTTCACATGTATTTTACTTCCCCAATTTTGAACTCCTATAGGTTATAGCCAACAACCACCAGATTAACGATGAGATTGAAAAGACAAATTACCATATTTTGCATAAGCCTGATTGTTTTTAGCTGCCTACTGAATATTGTTGGTGGAGCTAGGCGTGTGGAAGTCTACAATGGAGTTTTTAAATCCTTCAACAAATCTTCTTATGACACACTCGAAGCAATAGGGACAGCCACCATCTCAAATGATGCCCTTCAGTTAACTCCCGATTCTGCTTCTGCGGACTTTAACTTCTTCAACAATTCCGGAAGGGTTATGATGAAACAACCTTTTAGGCTCAGGGACGACACAGTCAAAACCAGGGTAGCTTCTTTTAGTACTTCATTTCTCATTAACGTGTATCGAATAGACAACAACACGGGAGGTGAAGGTCTCGCTTTCTTGATTGCTTCCAACTTGGAGATACCGTTAAATAGCTATGGTGAATATCTTGGCTTGACAAACGAGACAATCGACGGAAACCCAAGCAACAAGTTTCTTGCCATCGAGTTGGATACTAGAAAACAGGACGTTGATCCCGACGATAATCATGTAGGTATTGATGGCAACACTGTTAGATCCATAAGCTGGGAGTCTCTTACCCCACACGAAATCATTCTTGCTCCAGTTGGTGCTAAATTCCACAACGTTTGGGTCAAGTACGATGGTGTTGACAAACTTCTGGAGGTATATATTGCTGAGCAAACGAATAAATCAGGTGCGATAAAATCTGTCTTTTCTACTCTCCTTAAGAAATATGCGATGTTAATGACAGTATAATATCCTTCATCAGGCAGAGGACCTTTTTAGATTCGTTGTTGTTCAGTCAAATAATAAACTTTCTTTATTATATTTTTTTATTATTATGATCTATATGTTAAGCTTATGTGAATCTTATTATTGTTCTAAATTTAAATTTATACCGGATAGTTTAAACTTCAAACACCAATTTCGACAGCACCAAAAATTTGCATAGTCTTTTCAGAGTATATTATAGTTAAGTATCAGTCATGATTTTTCAATATTATGATATTGTAGATACACTATTGTTATCAGGTCTGACTCCACCCATGCCTAGTTTGCCGATACTGAAACACCCTCTAAACCTGGATGAATTCATCGGTGACGAGTCCTATTTTGGGTTCTCTGCATCGACTGGAAGCCTTACACAACTTAATGCTGTGCTTCGTTGGAACTTGACCACAGAGTACTTCACTGACAGACTAGAGGGAAAGAAATCCAGGGTGCCTATTGTTTTAGGGACAGTGGCAGCCATTGGAGTGTTATTGACCGTTATAATAGGAGTAGTATACATATACTATCTCCAAAAAAAGAGAGCACAATATAATTTGGATATTCTTGGAAAACTCAAACAATTGCCTGGTATGGCGCGGGAATTTAAGCTAAAGGAACTAAAAGTTGCCACAGATAATTTTGATGAGAGGAACAAACTTGGAGAAGGGGGGTTTGGTGTTGTATATAGAGGTTTACTGGTGAATGAGAATTTGGAGGTTGCAGTGAAATGTTTTTCCAGGGAAAGCATAAAGGGACTTGATGATTTCTTTTCTGAACTCACCATTATCAACCGTCTTAGGCACAAACATCTTGTCCGCTTGCTTGGTAACTATTCTTCGCTCTTTATCTCTGATTCTGAAACCATTTTTTCTTCTCCATTACAAATAAATTCCTAATTCTTCATCTATTGAAGGATGGTCCCACAAAAATGGAAAGCTTCTTTTGGTGTATGAGTATATGCCTAATGGTAGCCTGGATAGTCACCTTTTCATGGGACCTGGTAAAGAACCACTAAGCTGGAGCCGTCGATGTAAAATACTGAATGAAGTTGCTTTGGCCATGCACTATCTCCACAACGAATTTGATCAACTTGTGGTGCACCGTGATCTCAAAGCTAGTAACATCATGCTCGACTCCAACTTCAATGCTCACCTCGGAGACTTTGGCCTTGCTAGAGCCTTGGAGAACGAAAAGACCTCATACGCAGAAGCACAAGGATTTGCAGGTACGAAAGAACATGCATTGTGATATCTAAGTTGCACTAAGGGATAAATCACACTGATGAATAGCACTCGGCCTCTTAAAATCTACATATACAAATGATGAATACTGGAATTTGCAGGGACAGTTGGATATATTGCGCCAGAGTGTTTCCTCGCGGGGAAGGCCACTCAGCGCTCTGATGTCTTTGCATTTGGGGCTGTCATTTTGGAGGTTATATGCGGCCTGAGACCTGGAACCAGAGTGGGCGGGTACCAGAGCTTGGTAGACTGGGTTTGGTCCTTGCATCGTGAAGGCCGTCTACTAGAAGCCGTTGATGAGAAGTTAGGAAACAACTACGTAGCTGAAGAAGCGCAAAAGTTTCTTCTACTGGGGCTCATTTGTTCCCACCCAATAGCGACAGAAAGGCCTAAAACTAATGCTATAGTTCAGATCATATCAGGGTCCCTTTCATCGCCTCATGTTCCACCATTCAGACCATCATTCATATGGCCAGCTGCACAAGCAAATCATATTGACTCGAGCAGTTATACGTCTTCTTCACCTAAAACTTCTAGGGATGTCACCAATGAAGGGTATACAGAGAACAAGGATCGCGAGATCCCTCTTACACAATAATATACATCAAACAAACTTTCTCCATGGTTGATATATAACACTTGAAAGATATGTTCAAATTAAAATATTCATTGTGCTTCATCGTGAATTCTGGAATATTGACTATAAAGAATATGTGAAAAAACATGATTTGAAATTCAAAAAAGAAGATATATGCACGTGCAATATTTGAGATTCATACATCCCCACCCTCTAGTACACGAATGAGGTAAAACAGGAACATGCCTCACTTGATGAAAATTATTAGACCAATGTCCATGCAATGATGAGTAATAAGTTGTTGAAGTTCCTAATCATCAAGTTCAAATCCAAGTCACCGACATTCGGAAACAAGTTGCTAAATCACTTGAATATAAGTGTAGACCTTCCAAGTAAGTGCCTCCCTTTAAACATCCAAGCCAAGTTCAGGATCATATGGCATATCACCATTATTCTTGACTTAAGCAATTACATAGGAAATTACTCAACATGGTCTAGTGTTTAGATAAGATGATCCACATTACAATATATCATGATTCATGACTTATGATCGAGTACACATACAACTTCTGCCCAATACTCTCCACAAGAAACATCAACCTAACTTCAACAAACTTTATCATTCTTCCCTTGAGAAATGAAATTGTACAACAGGATTATGTTAACACGATACAGATACATTATAATGTCCTCGAGATATGGAATCACCACTGAGCTAAGGAAGGATGGGACTTAAAATTCAAGGGATCCTAAAGATGGAAGCCTAGAAACAAGGTCCTGACCATTAGCCCCATTGTGGTTCATCCTCTCCACCGTACTTTGACTCGAGGATTCAGCTTCTGTCCTCCCTAGTCTCTGCACGTCCTCGGGGGACAGGATCTTGATGTACCACACATCATTCACAAATTCCCTAAAGAATAAAAAACAATCAGTTACAAAGAAATATCGAAATTTATAAAATACTTGATCAATAATAAATTATTAATTTTGAAGAACTTTGTTTGAAGTAATACTTGGTCTAATCATTTTCATTCTGTTTTTCTAAGGACTTCTCTAACATGTGCCCAACACAACATGATGACTGCTCACTGTTTTGAGGTCAAACTAGAATCCAAAAAGATAAATCACCAAAGAAGAGAAAAGCTTACTCCCAAGGGTCGTCTCCAAGGAGAAGAATATCATTCTCCCTGTCGACAAATACAAGCTGCCAGCCTGATCTTTCAGGGTCTTCAAGTAACCCTTCGATCCCAAACATCTGACCCAGTTCCTGCCGCAGTTCATAGTAGCTGCTGAAACGGGAAATGTCCAGCGACCTCCCAACACAATCGGTTTTGTACACCTGTACAAGAAAGTAGCTAAGTCATCTAGGTGGGGAAGTATGATAAACTTACGTTTAATGGATACAATAAGCACCTTCACATATGTTTTAGATTGTGTTGTGGAGCCGTGTTCTGGATCATGCATAATCTCAGATGAGTCCTGAACAAGTCCATATAGAGAACCAGGGAACCCAGGATTCCCTATAGGCACATTAGACATGCCACTCTCTATCGATGAGTTACCAACATTCGACACATTGTTAACATGTAGGAGCCCAGAGGAATCAACATTGGCACCATAGAGTGGCTGATTATTGAGACTCAGATTACAGGGATTTCGCTCACCAGAAGCATCTTTCCCCGAATATTGTGACAAGGGTGCTGGATTATGAGAAATATTACCTTGTGAACTATAATTTTTTTGAGCAAATGATTGTTGGGCCGAGTGGAAAGGTTTAGAGAAATTTGGAGGATTGTTGCTCTCCCCAGAAAACGACCCCAACATATTTTGCATGCCAGAGAGTGCAACAGACCTTGAATCAGTGAAGTCCACTTTCGAAAATGAAGGGGAGAGAATATTGGAAGACTGCCTCTGAAGAAGTTGATCATGTTGGACCTGATATGCATCTTGATAAGGGTGTTGCTGTTGCGTTTCATCTGTTTGACTACTTATGTGCTGCATAGGTTGTCTATTCAGGTTATTTGATAACATTTGGGTTTGTTGAGATGGCATTTGAGCTGATACTGGATTAAACTGTTGTAACAGTTGACTATGGCTTCCCGTTTGCTGAAGGTACTGGACAGGCTGCAAATGCATTAACTGCTGTCTCAGCAAATCCCCACTTCCAAAATTTTGCAGACCTGAAGCTAGCATGGCTTGGTACTGCTGGTGAAGATCATTTTGAAGGACCATTGGATCACCCCGCTGCTGCATCATTGGATGCATACCGACAGATTGAAAATTCATGGAGTTGAGCCCTTGCTCTCCCGTTTCCCCTCTCAACCAAGCCATTCCATCATTGCCAGTATCTGCGAGAAAGAAATATTAATAAAGTTCTACATCAAACATCAGGAACTTACACACACTCAAACAAGAAATTTCATGAAGGAATTATCCATATATTGCTTATGACAGCAACTCCTTTCCGTCAGGACAGAAGGGCTTAAATGTGTATAACGAACATAAATAAACCCATCCTAAGCCATAAAAGAATAAGATGTTACTAAACTTCATAAGCATTCAAATTTATGGAAATAAAGTTGGAGAATAAGGTATATTAGTATCCACCCATCCAAGATAACAGAGTCGGTCAGCTTCTTACATAATTCAGGAAATTTCATAAATACATAGTGCATAATAATTTACACCATGAGATAAAAGAGAAACAGACTTTCAATCTCCAGTGGGCAGGACAAGTACCGCTCGGCATATGCACCAATATATAAAGACATCAAGTGGTAGAAAACAAGAAGATAGATCTCATATTTATGGAAAACATGTACCCTGAAATGACGAGGCTCCTGGATACCAAGGCCGCTTCAACCTAAGGGGAAACAAGGATGGGTACATAGGAAAAGTTGTCAGAGGTTCAATCTCCCATAATGACACCCGCGGTTGTCTGTCCCCTGCTGTTGACTCATCCCAGCCAACCTTCAAGCTCAAGGAGAACAGCCACAAATTAAAGAACAAAACAAATTAACTTATATATAATCAACACAAAAAGACTTCACTCATGCTCAAATATTGGAATCAAATAAAATTATTAACCATTACAGAACAAGCCAACAATATTTTTACACCTTTGAGTGTCCAATAAGAGAGTAAATAAGCTTCCAGGAAAGAAATCAGAGAATGAGCGAGTCATACGATAGTTTCTAGGAAAGTCTCTATCCAATCAAGATCTAGTTCTCACATATATTATCAATAAAAAAATGTTTTGATGCAATCAACAGTTTTGACAAATAAAAATAACTTTAGTGAACCTCAAATTGACTGTGATTAGGACTGTTAATGTGCCAAGTGAAAAAAATGAAGCACGCCTCAACAACGTTTAGCGAGCCAACCATGAGAAGCTTCTGCTTAGAACACTTTAACAAGCCACTCAGCTTGCTCAATACGTTTTATAACTTATTATTATTGTTCATTTAACATAAATAGATATGGTTATTACAAAATTAAGTATCATTTGAATGCCTCAAATTTGTTAATGCTTGTCACTATGTAGATTTATGTTGCTTTAAAGCATCAACAAATTTGCATCCAAAACAAGTTATTGAATTATTACATGGAATATCATATATGGCAGTTACTTGTTGTCTGAGCCCCAAGGTCCTTGTCGTCCAAGTATCTGCTATATTTGATATTTCATATAATATCTCAATACAAGTAGTGGCTAATGCATTGGTGTACCTTGACAGAACGCCAATGAGAATTTTGCCAACGAACACCATCCAAGTCCCCAATGCCAGTAATAGTTCCCATGTATCTGGACAGCACAGAGTTTGAGATCTACTTTAGCAATAATGTATATGCTCAATAGGGTGGCATTGTAATCAGAAATTCTTTTACAAAAGGGAGAAAAATCTAATGCTTGATCACCACTAGACTGAGAATGTTAAGAGAAACAGAGACAGAGGCTTTTGTTAACCGCAAGGCTCAGTTTTTCGGAAAGAGGATCGTTAATCTGATTGGAACTATTGTGAACACCAATAAAGGTCTATTGTGAACTACAAGTGTATCTTTTGTGGAAAGAAGTTACTACTTAATCGAAATTTTGAATGTGTACATCAATTTTCGTTTGTATAGTACCAAATGCCGGTGATGATGTGGCCACAAAATATTTCTTTCTGATATACCATTAATACGAAATGGTTTTTCCCATATCATATATGAAAAGTAAGAACCACGTTACAAAAGTAAACTGATAAGCTAGTACAAAATTATAAACTTTACAAAATTAAACATAACTTTTCTCTTAGTTATCGGGCTCGAAGTAGCAGCAATCCTTTTGATGTCAAAAAATAATAAGAACTTGTCAAATGTCAATGGGCACTTGAATTTAGTTCCCACAAACATAATAGTTTGAGCAATAGAGCAAAGAAATTAAGAAGTATCGAGACAATATGAGAAGAATTGTTTCAAACCTGCGGACACTTGATTCTTCGGTTTCAAACAACATGCGGAAACGCATACCAACTGAAACACGGGTGTGATAAACTGCTTTGACATACTTCGACAGAGGTATGATAAATTCAGATGGACTTGCCCTGATGAAACAATCATGAGTTCAGATGAGGAGAGAAAAACCAGGAAGTGCATACATCTAAAATAGACTACCACCTTGGGTTGTAGAAGACAGTGAAGCAGCTATTAGTTGAAGCAGCATGAGCAGCAGCAGCAAGCAATCCAATGTGCATGCTGTCACTCGACAGGACAGATGATGGCATTACTGTTTGAGGTCGTGTTGCTCGACGAATTCCCAGGAGAAGTTCATTTTTCTCATTCCTGGAACAACATTCAAATCATCAGACTTATTTATAAATATTGAACTACTCACAGGAGTTGAAACACTTTTTGTAGGGTGATGCCCTCAAAGTCCAAAATGTAGTTGCTACCAGATAAAGAGGACAGAGTCTCCAGCCACAAGTCTCTTGGCACTAACAAACACACTCCAGCCAGTAGTGAGGAGATGCCTTTTAGGCTGTCCTGCATGGGTGAAGACCATAGTTTTCATGAAGAGCTCGCAGACATAAAATTATATTACTTTAAATAAATACCAAAGACAAATTATCGTCCCCCGATCAAATTTAGAAGATCCAGGACCACGTCTCTCTTATTCTATTAGGTTAAGGACCCTCAAACTGTTGTCAATCAATATTCATGATCTCCAACAACCCAAATCTCTAGGATGAGAGAGGGAAGGAACTTAAGTTTATGAATTTGTGAATAGAAGCTGAACAACAGTAAGACAAACATATCACAATTATCAAACATATCCCGTCAACAGTTGTTAGATTTTAAAATTGAATCATGTGGAGTAATGAATAACATAGGAGAAAACAGGAGAATGAAACGTCCAAGGAGTTGGGACCAGCGGCGTTACTGTCATCTCACAGATATCAGAATAAATTTGTTTATTCAAGCAGAAGTGCAGAACCTTGTGAGTCTATCAGCTGTTAATTTAGAAAGCTTTTATATGCGGCATTAAATCTGAACTAAGACGATAGCTGACATGCATACCTCTCTATATATCTGCTAAGAGCTACTAATATTTGCATCCTGATGCAAACACTAATAATCATGCTAAAAAAAAATTCTACAAACTAGATATTTACAAGAACACATAACTACAAAGGAAGGATGATCCCTTTCAAAGAATAAACTCAGTAACAGTACCTCGGAAAATATGCCTAAACTTCCACTCAACGTCATGGAGATCTCGTGCAATAAGTTCTTGGGCAGGTGGTGTCAATGAAAAGTCCTGCAAAACCCAACAAAGAATTTAAGCACATCATAGCATCAATACAAAAATCAGCTGACTGAAAGGCATCTTTACCAGAGGTGGGAAAACTTTCTCTGCTGCACGACGAGGGACAGAGAAGCCTCCATGTGTACTAGTATCACTTGCTGTCAATGTCTTGCAGAAGTAGTTAGTCGGCTGCCTGCTCGGTGTTCCAAGCTCAACAGGAAGATATGTATCCTTTTGCTCTTGCTGCACACAACTTAAAGTTAGCAATTAGCACGTGCTATGAATGGTATTAACTTCACGATGGGCATTTCAGTCAGCAACAAGAAACTGAGGGGACAGAGAAGTATAACTATAAACAGAACTATACCGGACTCAACGGCTGCAGTGTCATTTGGGAATACACTTCATCTGTTTCAACATCTGCCTGCAAAATAAAAAAGGAGCAATTCTAAGTAACACTTTCTTTCCCCTACATCAACAAATTCAATTTGTAGCAGATTAAGAAGTAAACATACATGCATTGTTACATTGTGGAGTTGGCAGATCAACTGGGGTGGTAAGTTTGGATAATTGGGTATGTGGGCATCGACTTCTTTGTTAGTTGTTGCCGCTACCTGGCAGTTTCAATTGAAATTGGAGTCCATGAGACTAAGCTTCATATAAGTTACATATAGAATTTCAACTATATTATTCTTTTCCAATATGTTGCCGTCTACCAAACTGGCGGTAAGATTTCCTTATAGAGTATAATGCAAGACCTGCTCGCTATGACCCTGAGGGAAGTACACCACTCGGCTCCCAAGCATCGGGAGGGACACCAGAGGTCCAGCACAAGCATGCCATAGCTCAGAATTCAAACATGTATTCTCCCCTTCCATTATCCAAAACAATAAACAGTTGGTTAGTCTCTTTCCACAAAATTAACCTACACCATCAGCTTGGTCTAAACTAAACAGGAACCACAACAAGCAGGACAAGACCTTGATACTCAAACTGAAAGACACTTTTAACACTCATCACACTATAAAAACAATTCATATTTCAAAACCAAAAGTTTGCATCTCTTCCATACCAAATAAGGGATAAATCATTTACATAAGCATAATTTGGATTACTGAAAGCAAAATGAATAAGTGGGAAAAAAAGACATTCTGAGAATCTGAGATACAATAATGGGACAAAGAAGAAGCACAAAAGGATAAATGGAGTAGTTTAAAAAAGCCAGCTTAAGGTGAAAAGGATTGCTGCAAGAAATAAAATGAGTGATAAGAAATATTAGCTACCTTCATGAGTCTGCTGACCCATGCCTGATGTTGAAAGCTTCATACTTTAAATATCCAATCCCACTTAATTCCCTCTTTGTCTATAATTTACTAATTACTTCAATTATTAATTACTAATCCACCCAATTAAACAAGCTAATTACACTAAAACAAAACACCCCTCCTCCTCCTCAGCTCACAAACCCCTTTAAGTATCCAACATTAACACCCTCTAATATCATATTCATTATCCCCCTCCTCTTAACCCATATCACCACATGCATACACATTTCTCCAAAAATGAGCCAAAAGAGAAAGGGGGCAAAACCCAAAAAACCCCAAACCTCACTCCATCACAAAATCAAGAAAATCAAAGAAATCTTCAACTTAGCTATTTGACTAAAAGATCAACACTTTAACACACTAACTAAGTTAAAATTCAATATTTCTTCATTATCTGAGCCGGAGAGAGAGAGAAAACAGCAGAGAATTATATTCAATGTATCCTTCTCTGACCAACAGTCCGACCAAGGTCGACCTGGTTGCAGAAGGGAGAGAAAATAGTTAGAGGGAGAAACAATAAATCAATAATTGTTGGTAGAGAGAGAAAGCTACAGAACTACCAACTGCAATTGTAGCAATACAACAAGTACTGTTCTTGGTTCAAAGAATGGTAATAATGGCTCGGTCTTCTTCACGGTCCCACACCTTGACCCTACATTTTATAAATAAATCACTCACATACCACAAACTTAACATTTAGCATTAACAACCAGATCACTTAATATAAAATTCTACCAATATTAAAAAATACATTTGTAATATCAATATAGTTCCATTTCATCTTTATACTAAACTCCTTCAAGAGTAATGGATCATTTAGCATTACTTTAAACATTTTATCCTTGTTAGCATGTAATTACGGATATAATATAGGAATAACTGTTAAGATATTCGAGTATTTACGTTTTAAATTATATTTCGTAGATTGCATGAGTCAAAATAGGACAATTATTTTGGGATGGTGTGAGTAGAAATGTACGGGGTGATCTAGAGCGTTGGTTTGGAGATTGATGTGACAGGAGGGCATGTGCCACCATACTTCAGTGGTCTTTGTCAGAGTACGATTCATACACATAAAAAATTCACACATGCAAAAGCAAATCTAGGAATGGTCTGCTCCTTATCAAAAATATCCTATTCCAAGTACCTTTTAGACCTAAATGCTTTCAATACCCATCTCCCTCCTCCACATTAAACAACCTTTTACTCCTCTAATATTAAACACATTGCCTTACTAGGTAGTAGTAGCTACTTAATATAAAAATACTCCCATGTAATATCATTGCGTATGGAGGTAGTTAACTTGTCTAGTGAAGATGGTGGTAGTTGAACAAGAATAAGAGACTCAAGTTTAAATTCAAAGGAGAGGTTTTTTTTTCTTTTGTAAATTAGCAACGAGATAAATTTTAAACCAAGTATTTTTTTATCACTAGCAAAAAAAAAAGAATTTAATAGGATATTTGATCGACTTAGAAGGAGAGGTTTTTTGAACTCCAAGTAATCATATATGGAGGGTTTTGGTTAAATTTTTGTTTGGAGAAATAATTCATAATTTTTTCGATTTTAAGAGGGTTTTTTTGAAATTTTCGTTACTTTATAAGTTTTTATCTTTTTCCTTTGTGGAATTTCATGATCTATTTGTTCATTTGTTGTGTCTCATCCATTATATAGAATTAAAATTGTATTCATATAAATTATACTCCCTTCGTCCCTAAATGATTTGTACATTTTGACTTTAAAATGTCAAATTTTAAAAACTTTCATTAACCAATAAGAAATAATGTAGTCATATGATATCTTGTTAGATCCGTCTCAATATATATTTTTGAACTATTAACTTCTTATAATTTTTTCATATGTAGAATAGGAAATATTTATGTTTGAAATCGTGTTTTGTTGACCATGAAAAGTCAAAATAATGTACCAATCATTTAGGTACGGAGGGGCTAATATATTATTTCCTCCATCTCTCTGTTAGGGGTGTCTTATTTTTGAGACATATTTAGGAGAATTATAATTACTTTCTCAATCCAAATTTTTTCTTCACCTTTTTAAATTAAATGGGAGTTAATTAAGCAATTTATAAAAAAAAATGTATTTATCAATTAAGAATGGACTGATAGTATGTGATCTTTTTTATTTATAGTTATTACCATTAAAGGTATTTTTTATTTTGCATCACATAATACAAAAAATTATATGAGGTAGCTTATATCCTTAAGAGTTGCATTTATTTATGAAAGCTTGTAAATTATTTTGTTTCACAATTCAGTTGTTTTTACTTGCAACCTCATAAATTACTCCTATTAAGTTAGACTTTGAGCAATTTCTAGATACAATTTACTATTTTGTTGATAAGAAAAAATAAGTTCGCAAAATTATTTTCTAGATGCAAAATTATACTATATTTTCTCATAAACAATTCAGGAATTTCTTATATCATGAATTCATGAGTAAAAAATAAAATATTTTAGGCCTGCTTTTATGGAACAATTCTAAAAAGAAATAGTGAGTATGTAGTAGGGACTAGCTAGGGAGTACATACATTATTACCATTAAAGTCTATTTTGAATTAATTAGATAGCTATATAATGAACCCCATAAGTTTGCAAGTTGGTGAAGCTTCAATATTGGTGTCCACGCAATGAAAACAACAAAAATAAAGTTACCCAAATTAATGGTGACTCATAAGTTGCACAGCGGACGACCACAGAGTAACTTAATCCAAGCGTTTTTCTTCTCAACTGCATTTATCTTCTTATTGCACAGCTTAAAAGAGAATTACTTCATCTACAACTTATAATTTCACTGGTTTCTCAATAAAGTTAGTTTACAATTATATACAGTTTAGTGTTTTTAGTGGTATAGTTAGAAGGTGTGGATATTGAGTTGTTTGATAGTAAGATATGAGGACTAACTTGGATAAATATATAGACACAAACTGACAAGTTAAGGGTTGGATATAGCCGTTGATTTACTGTAATTTACCGATGTTTAGTTAGGTAATTATTATTTTTAACTAACAAGATTATATTTACATACATAAAGAAAGTAGAAATTAGTGTATGTTTGAATTTGGGTATATATAGTGTTCGAACATCACTTCAAAATTATGCTAATTTCGAACACCACTTTACAATATCTAACTGGCAAGAATACTAGGTTTCACCAAAACCCGTTAAATGCCATGATGGATTACATTATTGTTCTTTTACTCGTTTGTCTTGAATTGTATACTTCCTCTATATGAATAGTTTTTGATTGATTTAGTCGGTTGAGCTTGCATAAACCCTAGGTGATTACACTAGATTGAAAAAGTGGTTAATTGAACTGAATCTTTATAATTCTAAAGTAAAAATAATTATGTTACAAGCGCGTAATGTACCACTCTTTAACATTTAAATAGTCAGTGTAATAATACAAAGATGGTAATTTTATATTTGTATAAAAAAGAAACTATTCTTTCCCTTTCTAAATGATAAGATCATTTATTTTATTACGATAATCAAAATACGATTTAAAATCTAAATATTTTTAATTTAAAAAAATAATATTTCAAATATTCGTATTATAACAAATATAAAAGATCTTACATGGCTATATTATTTATTATCAATTAATGAAAATTATCAAAATTTTGCCAAAATTTCACTGCATAAGTCAAATTGATAAATGATGGAGGGAGTACATATGTATTATGAAAAAGATTTGTAATTGCCTATAGCGCCCGGATTGGTTACGGTTCTCCTAAAAATTATTTTCTTAAGATTTCTCCTAATGCACTAATTTCATAATTTGAATCCTATATTTTGTATAAATAGCATGATAGTGTTTTAGGTAAATTTTAGGAGGATCATAACTTTCTACTATAGCGCCACCCATGACCCAACCCAAACATAGTTCAGTAGAACAACTTCCATTCACATGAGTGATGAATGCGACCATTCACATCATATTCTTTATAATTTCCTTAACATATACTTTCAATTATTATTTTTATTTTTGGCATCAGAATTTTTGTATGTTATTTGTAAACTCCCTATTCTTCACTTTAAATTTAAATAATAAATATTTTAGATATTTTAATAAAGAATAAAATAAAATAAAATTTTATTAAGTATAAAGTGTGAATGATTAATTGTTCGGTTAAGTCTAGAAAATTAAAGGCTTTTGGGTGTTCAACCTAACATATCCATGGGCCATGGCAGAACATATCCAACAATCATGGCCGCCTGGCTGGACACCCAATTTGTCAAATTACTTTTTCCATTGACTCAAATAACCCGCTATCTCAAATTTCCTTTTATTTAAATATCTAGCTTCTTCACCATAATATACATAATACATTGTTTTCTAGTAGGATTAATTGTAAATGAATATTACTATAGTTTTAGATAATGTAGTCCTTATGTAGTTAAATTCCAAAATCCAAATAATGATACTTTAAAGATTAGTCATTCGAAGGTAGCATAAATATTGTAGCGATGATTTTTAAAAGTGTAAAATATTATAGTAAAACTTCTATAAATTAATATTTTATAAATTGATAATCTCTCTAAGATATTAAATTTATCCGATCCTAATTTTGGCAAGTTAAAAATATTAACGAAATTGATAAAATAATAAGATAATATTTTTTAAGAAAATCCTTTATATTTAGTTATACCATAAATATTTTATATGATACTATATATGAGATATTTATGTTTTAAGTTTAAAATGAATAATAGAAAAATTATCAAAGTATATAAAAAACTAAATCCAAAAATAAAAAAATAGACGATTGATGATACTATATTTTAAGCAAATTTCGGAAAAAGTGATGTGAGTGCTCTAAATATTCCCATATCCTATAAAATTCGGGTAATCCAGTCGAACAATTCCCAGTGCAAACGCGTAAGGGTTAGTTTCTCTGTTTCTTTCACAAACAAAGAAAGAAAAAAGAGAGAAATTAACCTTAATCCATAAGCAAACAAATCATTTGCACGTGGGTTTGATCCTATACAAAAACTCACCCAAAACAACACAAAATTGCGAAAAATTGAAAAGAAATGGAGAATAAAGAAACCCAAGAAATAGTAGAACAGGAGAAAACTGAAGAGAAATTCAGACGAATAATCAAATCTAATATTTTCTCAAACAAGATCAGTAAAGAAGACATTTTTCCTGGAGATCATATCTACTCTTGGAGACATGCATACATTTATGCACATCATGGTATTCTTTATAGTTTATGTTTTTGATATATTTACTTATTTTATGCAAAGTTTCAGTTTTTCTTATTTGGGTTTGCTTATTTTGGATATGTCCCAAAAAGATTGTCCAGTTTTAAATTTTACTCTTATTTGTAGTTTATGTTTCTTAGCATTGCATATTTTATCCATTGTTTCAGTTTTCTTAACATAGATCATTATAGGCAAAGTTTTAGTTTTTCTTAGGGTATGTTTCTTATTCAAAGTCAAGAATTTAACAATCCAAATGGATTAATAGCAATCCAAGAAGATCGAAAGAAGCAAAATTGATAAAGTAAATTGAAGAACAAAACTCAAGATAAAATCTATTGAAGCTTTGAAAGTATATTGAGAATCTTGTGAATCAATTCACTTAATGATTACATTACAATGCTTGAGTATTTATACAGTTAAGATCATTGGATAAAGATCAATTTGTGATCTCTTGTAACTAACTAACTGCCCAACTACTATTTAACTAACTAAACCGTTGGTTAGTTGGTTTCCATCTTCTAGCTGCCACGTGTCTCAATCTGTTAAGAGACAAGAACTAGCCGTTGTATATATAATCCAATTTCCAGTTTTCATCAGCTTCACTTGCTCGATTTATCCAATCTTTAATTCCTGAATTAATCAACCAGCATCATCATATTTCTTCATCCCCCCCTCAAGCTGAGAGATGAAAGAATCTTGCATTCTCAGCTTGGACAATAATGTCGAGAATTGTATCCGAGGCAGAGCTTTAGTGAACATGTCCGCGACTTGATGTTGTGTACTGATGTGTTGTGGGTTGATTAAACCTTTTAGGAATTGATTACGGACAATATGACAATCAATGTCCAGATGTTTCGTCCTTTCATGAAACACTGGATTAGAAGTGATGTGTAAAGCAGCTTTGTTATCACACCATAGAGGAATAGACTTCACTGGACCCAGCTGCAAATCTCTCATTAAATAAGTAATCCATTGTAATTCACAAACAGTTGATGCCATGCTCCTGTATTCAGCTTCAGCTGAACTCTTTGATACTGTTGTTTGTTTCTTTGTTTTCCAAGAAACAAGAGAATTGCCTAGGAATATACAATAACCTGTTAATGACTTCCTTGTTTCAGTACAAGTGGCCCAATCAGCATCACTGTAACATTGAAGCTTCAGAGTATTACTTCTGGAATAAAACAGACCATAGGAAGGAGTTCCTTTAAGATATTTGAGAACATGATTGGCTGCTTGCAAATGAACCTGTCTAGGAGCATTTACAAATTGACTTAATTGTTGTACTGCATATGTTATGTCTGGTCTTGTATAGCCTAGATACAAGAGCTTGCCTATAATGGCTCTATAATGTTGTACATCCTCCAATAATCCAGAAGTGCTATCTTGCAATTGTAAACCTGTGACCATAGGTGTAGCTGCTGGTTTTGAGCCCAACATATCATTTTCTTTCAACATGTCCATGACATACTTTCTTTGGTTCAAATATATTCCTTGTGCTGTCTGCAAGACTTCAATGCCAAGAAAGAACTTAGCTTTACCAAGATCCTTTATAGTGAAAGTTGTATGTAATAGCTGCTTAACTGCCTCAATTTCTTGAACATCATCTCCCATAACTAAGATATCATCAACATAAACCAGGAGAACAGTCATTCTATTCTGAGAACCTTTAATAAACAGACAGTGATCATGTTCTGATTGAACATAGCCAAATGCAGTGATACACTGTGTAAATCTAGCATTCCATTGTCTTGAGGCTTGCTTCAAGCCATAAAGAGATCTAGTTAGCTTGCATACTTGAGCTGGATTGGTAACTTTCAGCCCTTGTGGAAGCTCCATATAAATCTCCTCATCCAAGTAACCATGCAAAAAGGCTGTATTAACATCCATTTGATGAATGGACCAGCCCCTGGCTGCTGCAAGTGCAAAAATGATTCTGACTGTTACACATTTTGCTACTGGTGAAAAAACCTCAGTGTAATCTTCTCCTTCCACCTGTGTGTATCCTTTTGCTACCAAACGTGCCTTATATCTCTCTATGCTCCCATCAGCATTCCTTTTTATCTTAAAGACCCATTTGCACCCAATTGGAACCTTACCAGGTGGCAAATCAACTATCTCCCATGTGTGTGTATCATTCAAGGCCTGCAATTCCTTTTCCATTGCCTGGACCCATTCTGAACTCTGACTAGCCTTCTTATAAGTTGTTGGCTCAATTCCTGGATCTATATTTGCTAAGAAAGCATGATAAGGCTGCAAATGACTGGGCAAAGGCTTGAAAGGGAACACTTGTGGAATATGAGGAGATGTATGTTTGACAGAAGATGTAGGAACTGTTGCCACATAATCATGCAACCAATTGGACTGATGTCTTTCCCCATGTCCTCTCCTAAGAGGTTGAGGAGAACTAGAATTAACATGACTTGTGTCACTGACCTCATCTTCTACTGCATTAAGCTGTGTTGAACCATTAGTATCTGCATTGGCAGATGAACATCCAGCCTTGAATGGGAAAACTCCCTCATGAAATACTACATCTCTGGAGATGTGTATTCTCTTTGTATCAAAACAATAAACCTTGTATCCTTTCTGAGTTGTTGCATAGCCTAAAAACACACCTTTCTGAGCCTTAGGAGCAAATTTATCATGTGAACCTGAAACAACAGTTATAAAGCATAAGCATCCCAGAATTCTTAAGTGACTAAGATCTGGACTAACATTGTATAGCATTTCATAAGGACTCTTCCAATGTAGCACTATAGAAGGTAATCTATTGATGATATAAGTTGCAGCCAAGACAGATTCACCCCAGAAATGTCTAGGAAGACCTGATTGGAACATAAGAGCCCTTGCTACTTGAAGCAATTGCTTGTGTCTCCTCTCAACTACCCCATTTTGCTGGGGAGTATAAGCACAGCTTGTTTGATGAATAACTCCCAAATGTTTGAAAAGTTCATCACATTCTTTGTTAAGGAACTCTGTTCCATTATCAGATCTAAATATTTTCACAATAGCATTGAATTGAGTTTGAACCATAGTGAAAAACTGTTTGATAGTTGCTACAACTAAAAGCTTATCTTTCAACAAGAAAGTCCAGATAGTTCTAGTATAGTCATCCACAAGAGTTAAAAAATAGTGATGCCCATTATAAGTTGCAGTCTTATATGGTCCCCATACATCTGCATGTAACATTTCAAAACACTTAGTAGTCTTGATAGAACTGACAGGGAATTGTAATCTGTGTTGCTTTGCAAGTGGACATATCTCACATGGTGCTGAATTGTTCTTATTGATCATATGAATATTACAATTCTTGATTACTTCATAAGGAGAATGGCCTAATCTAGCATGCCAAATATGATACTGATTCACAGAAGCAGAAAGACAAACACTTGTAATTTGAAAACTAGGAAACAAATTCTTGGTAAATTCTTGAATATAATCTGGCTGAAATGAGTCCTTAGAAAGAACATATAATCCTCCTTGTTGCTTTGCTATACCAACAATCCTTCTAGAGAGTTGGTCCTGCAATACACAAAACTGATCAGAAAATCCAAACAACAAATGTTGATCTTTGATACACTTATGCACAGATATCAAATTGAAGTTGAAATGTGGCACAAAAAGACAATTAGTGAGTGTGAAATCAGATGAAATAGTAACCCTGCCATGTTTAGTGACTGGTTTAGAACTACCATTAGGCAGAGTGATAAAAGATGGCCTCTCAAGTAATTCTAAACTAGTAAACAAAGACTCATCAAAACACATGTGATTAGAAGCTCCTGTGTCAATGATCCATGAATGATCATGTAACTTTACCACACCATTGACACATTTACCTGCAAATTCTTCACAATGTGCAAAATTCACAAGCTCAGAATTGCCACCAGTGCCATTTTCTTTCAATTTGCTCACTTGCTTTTGCAAGTCCTCAATGGTCTGCATCATGTTGTTAATCTGACTAGCTGAGCAATCCTCTCTGGAATCATCATCACTGTTGCACATGGCACTGAAAGCTCTTGAGCTTTGTTGAGGTTGGAATCTGGAACCCTGATTAGTGCTATAAGGTGCCCTGTTCTGTTGCTGATATTTGAACCTGGAATCTTTCTCAGGAAATCCTTTAAGCCTATAACACTGATCCCTTGTATGTCCCTTTAATCCACAGTGATCACACTTTAGCATAACTTTCTTGTCATCCCATTTCTTGAAAGATGGAACAAATCTTTTGTTGTCAAAACCTGGTCTAGCCATTAATGCAACATTTCCTTCAGGAAGTTGACCAGTACTGACACTTGCACTTGGCTTATTTTCCACTTGGTTAATAGTGTTTAAAGCCTTACTTACAGTTGGTGGTGGATCCATGGTAAGGATCTGATCTTTCATAGCATCATACTGTGAATTTAAACCCAACAAGAACTGCATCAGATTTTCCTTCTGTTGCAACAATTCATATTCCTTGTGTGCTGAGCAACTACACACAGGCTTTGGCTCCAGTTGTTTTAACTCATCCCACAGCTTACTCAATCTTGAGAAATAACTGCTGACACTCATTGATCCTTGACTGAGAGATGCTATCTCCTTCTTGAGTTGATACACCATGGTAGAATTTGACATCCCAAATGGATTAATAGCAATCCAAGAAGATCGAAAGAAGCAAAATTGATAAAGTAAATTGAAGAACAAAACTCAAGATAAAATCTATTGAAGCTTTGAAAGTATATTGAGAATCTTGTGAATCAATTCACTTAATGATTACATTACAATGCTTGAGTATTTATACAGTTAAGATCATTGGATAAAGATCAATTTGTGATCTCTTGTAACTAACTAACTGCCCAACTACTATTTAACTAACTAAACCGTTGGTTAGTTGGTTTCCATCTTCTAGCTGCCACGTGTCTCAATCTGTTAAGAGACAAGAACTAGCCGTTGTATATATAATCCAATTTCCAGTTTTCATCAGCTTCACTTGCTCGATTTATCCAATCTTTAATTCCTGAATTAATCAACCAGCATCATCATATTTCTTCACAAAGATTGACCTATTTTGAATCTTTATGTTGACTTTTACTTAATTATGTAAATATATGTTATATTTTTAGTGTAATTTGTTATAATCAGGGTGCTTTTGAATGAAATGAATGTTGTGTGTGTCAATTGATGGTACAAAGTTTGTTAATGTTGATCATTAAGTACGATTCTGATATATAAAGGATGTACTGATTTAATGGTTTGTTTTAAATCTGAATTTAGTATGTGTATAATTCATACTGATGCTTACTAAGTTCGATTTAGTTGATAGAAATAACAGCATTTTCATTGTTATCTTAATATATATGGCGGGTTATGGCCCTCTGATTGGCATGGTAATAAATCTTTTGATTTATCAGATTGATGCTTCGATTCTCGATTTTTATTACATACAACATCAAATGTATTTGCTTTCTTCATAAAACCTTATAACAGTAGTTTTCTGATCCTGAAACATTCAGGATGAAGGAACTTCCTGCAGGTGCAGAAAATGGATTTTTTTTACTTTTATGTGTTAGAGCGGCCTAATTGGAGGTCAATTAGACGTGCCAATTGATATCCATTATCCAATGTTTGTGCTTTTCAGTCTAACATGTTTATGAATAAATATATTTCACGGTGAAGGAGGTGGGATTGATTTCTTGTCCTTTTGATTGTTTTTCACCTTTGATGGGTCTTTGGTGTTTGGGAAGTCTCATCTCAATGTAAGGTCGTGAAAGACAAATTTTAGAACTCTGAAGTGTTTGGAACTACCAAGAATTTATGTTGTTCCACCCTTACACCTACAGGCAATAGGGGAAAGTAACCCAAAACCATATAAACTACTTTGTATGTTTTGGCATGTTTAATATCTGAATTTGAATGGAGCAGTTACCATTTAAACATTTGATACAAAGGGGAAGGGGGTGGAAAGCTCCACATCCCCCTTGCCATTGGTGAGATGTGAAGTATATGGCTGATGAGTTGGTAGGCTCACTCTTTCAACCAAACTCACAAATTTACCCCCTTCTCCTCAATAAGTCCATCTATATATGCGATCTACTCTATATACTGAGGTACTCTATATAATGAGGCAGTGTTCCAGTATTTGCGTATTTGGTGGTTCATTCGTGCTAATGTTGTGATTATCTCCTGCAAAAGAGGCATGTGTTTCTCTTGCTTTCAGTGGTATCCTTCATGTTTACCCCTGCTTTAAAAAAGAGATACTTGATGTGTTGTATTTTTGTGGCATATAGATCTATAGGTGACTACATACTCTTGGATTTAGTTTTGATTGAAATGTAACAACTGGAGTGAGCTAAGCTGTACTCTAATTGCTGCCAGGGATATATATTGGTGATGGCAAGGTAATACATTTTACACCAGGTGCAGGACGTGAAATTGGGACTGGAACTGCTTTGGATAATTTTATTTTCAGCTCATCGTCATCCTCTAAACCCTCAGATGTTCCCTGCCCGAACTGCAGCAGCCAATCAGGGAGTGACGGTGTCCTTCTTTCTTGTCTTAATTGTTTTCTTTCTGGCGGCGAACTGTATCTGTTTACCTATGATGTCACCAAGGTCTTTTTCCTGGCAAAAGCTAGAGGAGGCACATGCACACTTGCTAAATCTGATCCTGTGGAGGACGTCCTTCACCGAGCTCAATATTTACTCGAAAATGGTTTTGGTGCTTACAATCTATTCAAGAATAACTGTGAAGATTTTGCCATTTACTGCAAGACTGGTTTGCTAGTCTTTACAAGTGTCAGTGTAGGCCGCAGTGGGCAGGTGACGTCCTATTTCGCTGCTGCCAGCGTTGTGGTCTCATCTCCTCTTCGGTTTCTGACAACCAGTTTAAGTGGTCTTTCAGTGGTGGGTTGTGGATTGTATTGTGCGAGTCGCTTCGTTTCTGATATTGGAATCCGTCGAGATGTCACAAAAATCCCTGTTGAGAGCCTTATTGCTCGTGCTTCAGATGCGTCTGGAGAGTTACCCGCCATCACACATGACACAACTGATGTCAAGAAAGATTGATCTGATTATAAATTGCTCTTCTTCTTTCCCATTTGTAGGTTACTGCTGTTAATAACTATTGCTACAATGCTACTGGTGTGTGCATGTATGAATGTGTGTGTTACTTTTCTTCTTCTTCTTTTTTAATGTAAAATAATCAAACTTTTAAAGATCAGATGTTAATATATACAAATGTATATGGTGGGTTTTCTATATATACAAAAGTATGTGAAAGTTTAGTGCATGTAAATTTATCTTGGTAAATTGATGAACTTATTCCCTCAGAAAAGAGGGTAGAATTTTGAAACTTGAGAAGTATAGAAATGTATTTCTTCCAATGTTAGCAATAAAAGAACAACTACTAGCAGCAATCAAATTTCTTTTTTTTTTGATAAATTGATAAATTAAATTGTTATATTGGAATAGACCCAAACAATTGTTATATTGCGTGGATATCAAATTTAAAATCCTAAGTTAATCATGTCGGTCAACTTTAGATCCAAACAAATTGTTATATTGCATGGAAAATTTGATCAAATGCATGAAATCTACCTTATTTAATGAAAGACAATTTAGTAAAATTAGTCAATAAGGCAAAACCTATCTTCCAATAATAGATTAATAACGGTTTATCTAATACTCCTATGTGTCAATAAAAAATGAAATTAAAGGAAAGCAAAAAAAAAAGAAAAAAAAATGCAATGTCTTGTTTGTTTCAAAAATCGTAAAAAAGAAAATTGTCAAATTCATGGAGAGAATACGGTAACAAAAGGTGCAAAAGAATAAAATTCTTAAAATGTAATTTTATGACAACATTAAAAATTGAATTAAAAGTATTAGTCTAATTATAGTCCAAACTCAGAACATGAATGTCGATGCCCCTACCAATAACAATACAGGAGATAAAATTGAATGTTTCCATTGCACGAAGACACTAGTTGATAATATGCATTAATGAAGCTACCAATAATATCAATTATTCAGATTGAAAGTTTCCATAACATCAAGTAATGTGTGTTTCCAGTGTCATAATTTCTCACTTCTCAAACTCTCTAGTGTCAAATTAAATAAGTTTCTTAGAAGCAAGAAAAAGATTTCGAGTTTATTGACAACCTTAAATTGTTGATACCTATATTTGTAAATGAATGTCTCGTCTAGTGACTACACCTAAATTCAACTAAAAAAGTATTTCATAATAGTTAAAATGCTAAATATAACGTTTTAATACATAGACAAGGAAACGCAAACCCATTCTGTTGGTATATTTTTAATTAAATGAAGTGAGAAAGAGTATATAGGTTGAAATTATTTGACTACACTCATTTCTACCCATTTATTAACAACTCAGCTCGGCTTGATAAAGGTTGAAATTATTTGATTACTTCCCCACCCGAACTCCCATCCCTCAGAATCAGATTGTCAGATGTTTATTGAAGACTGTTCGTTGCTGAAACGACAAATTGGGGGATTCTAATTCATGAAAGCACCACATTTACTATGAGTCATTGACGTTGGTATAGAGTATGGACTAACCATTAATGCTCCATCCCTAAATCATAAAAATAATTATTCTTACACGCAATTTAATACAGTTTAAACTCAACTCATAATTTTCATGATATATTCTTTTTCTTTTTCTTATAGTCAAGACGTTATTTCCATGATCAAATATTCAAAGCACAAATTATAAATGATAATTAAAAATAATGGGATATTATATTAGAACTTTTTTTCTTTCTAAAACAATGAATAATGATCATGAGAATGTTATGCAACAACTTCCAAACGTGTATACCTCGTATAAATGTTGTATAAAACAAACCCTCCAAAATGTTGGTCAATTTATATGCATTAATATAGATGAAAAAAGAAACGGTAAAATAAATGATGGAGTAATTATTGATATTATCTCATGAATTTTTAACAATAATTAGCTATATCAAACGTTCAATATGTGCCCTTATACTCTATTATCATACTCATGTCTCAAGGACACATATAAAACTCATTGTAATGTATTGAAATTACTTTCACATTACTTTTTTATTACAAAAAAAATCATCTATGACGATGCAAAGTGCAAAGAACAACATTGTCCGATTATAATTCACCGCAAATTTCTCAATACAATTTCAATAATTATTTCTCACAATTTGCTAACTCTTGAGGCACCCACACCTTTAGCCATTTCCCTAAGCACAAACTTCTGAATTTTCCCCGTTGAAGTCTTAGGCAACTCCTCCTTAATGATCACTGTTTTAGGCACCATATATTTTGGCAATTTAGCCTTACAAAACTCAATAATCTCCTCATCTTCAACTTTCCCAACAAAATCATCCTTCAAACTCACAAACGCGCACGGCGTCTCCCCCCACAACTCGTCTGGCTTCGCCACAACAGCGGCCTCATTCACCCCGGGATGCATATACAAAACCGACTCAACCTCGATACTACTCAAATTTTCCCCACCACTAATGATCACATCCTTAGACCTATCCTTAATTTCTAAGTACCCATCAGGATGCATAACTCCAACATCACCTGTATAAAACCATCCATTGTCTTTAAAACATTTTGATGTTGCTTCAGGATCTTTAAGGTAACCCAACATGAGACATCCACCCTTTAAGACAATTTCACCTTTACTCACCCCATCTCTTTTCACACTCAACCCTGTATTAGAATCAAGAACATCAACTTCAACAATACTATTTGTTCTTACCCCTTGTCTAGCTTTCAGTATTGCTCTTTCATTAGCAGGCAATTTGTCCCATTTTCGCTTCCATGAGCAGGAAATCACCACCCCCGCTGCTTCGGTCAATCCATATCCATGGGTAACTATGAACCCCAGAGACTCTGCTCTGTGAAGCAATGTTGCTGGAGGCGGAGCACCTCCTGTTATCATGGAAACAGGTTGGCTCAGCCGCCTCTCGCCTGCATAGGTGGATCCAGTATCAACTTTACGTTTTACAAAACAATGCACATCTAGTATAATTAATGCAATATGAACAATATCGAAATTGAAAAATACAAAATTACGAGGCAATAATATTACCTGAAGCGTTGCAGATCATATTCATTACTACAGGAGCACCACACATGTGTGTGACTTTATGGCTGTGTAATAAAGAGAATATTATCTTCGTGTCGAATTTGCGTAGACAAATGTTAGTTCCTCCGACCACTGCCATACCCCATGTGAAGCTCCACCCATTAGAATGATACATAGGAAGCGTCCATAAATACACGGGCTGTTTTGGTACAGACCACAATATAAGTGAATCCAATACCATAATAAACACAGACTTGTGGGAATGGACAACACCCTTTGGTGCTGAGGTTGTCCCTGAAGTATAATTCAGAGTAAGAGGATCATTTTCACTCTTGGGCCGGATCCATTTGAATTCTTGATCACCATTTTTCACCATTTCTTCATATGTGGTACAAAATTCTCCTGAAAATGTCTGGAATTCTTTTCCGTCCTCTGTAATGAGAACTACAAGAGGTTTCTTGAGATTCTCTGGAAACAAAGATAGAGCTTCCAGAACTACAGAACTAGACTGGTGATCAACAAAGATGAGTTTCGATTCACTATGTCTAAGGATTATGGAGATAGTCCGAGCATCGAGGCGTAGGTTGATGGTGTTTAGTACTGCACCTGCAATTAGAGATATTATTGTATTATCGATATTATGGTAATGTGATATTATAACCATTCGACGTAATTATAGTAAGTATATACCTGCCATGGGTACGGCAAAGTGAAGCTCATACATGGATGGAGTATTTGGTGCAACAACTGAGACAACATGGCCTCTTTTGATGCCTAAAGATGCAATTGAAGAAGCCAAACAAAGGCATCTTTGGTTGGTTTGAGACCATGTTTGTGTGAAGTTGTTGAAGATGAGTGAAGGGCAGTCACCATAGATTGTGGCAGCCCTTTCCAAGAAGTCTAGAGGGGTGAGTGGAGAGGAGTTTGCAGAGGAAGGCTTTAGTTGATCCATTTTTTGGGTTGTTTTGAGTGTCTATTTGCGAATTATGGTTGTACAAAATTTATAGAGTGACCATTTTTTTCATGGAAATAAAATAAATCTTATTTTTCCTTTCCCGTTAATGACATAAATGGACAAATTGGGTGGAATTTACGCCATTTTTAATGCATACGTTGTATTCGTAGATTTATTTTTATTTATGTCAATGAGATCATATGAAGTCATTCCATCTTCATTAATTCAGATAGTGTAATCACATTTTTGTCAGTTTTGAATCCAACTTTTAATTGGTGTAGCTTGAGTTTTATGGCTATTGGCTACACATTTTTCTCAAATGGAAATATATTTATGCTAATATTACTTGCTTTATGTAAGTTTATATTTAACGAAGTTTTGGTCTCTCCATCCGCAAAAAATAATAGAAGTTTGACTATGGTGATCAAACTAAAAAAATTATGGTGCCCGTAACGAAGATGTGTTCATAATAGTTCATACACAACAATTTTGTTGTCGAACAGAGTACTTTTATTTTCATTATATAATTTTCAACCTCTACTAGTCACAATAAGATACTAACACGAATTATCTTCGGACATAGCTCAACTAGTTAAACAGCCATCCAAATCTCCTCACCCTTTGAAATGCATCACACGATTTACCTTCTCATAATTACTTACGATAGGATTCACCTTCTACTGAAGATGATATTGTTAATGCATATTCATCAATACACTTATTTTAGAAGTTTTAGTCCCATCCAACTTTAAATGGTATAGTTTGACTTAAATCTATTGCAAATCAAATTTAATTTTACGAATACAAAGTGATTATCAATAAATTTTGTAATTATCAACATTATACATTTTCCACTATTGGTAATAAATAAATTTTGTAATTATCAACGTTATAGATTTTCCACTATTGGTAATAAATAAATTTTGTAATTATCAACATTATACGTTTTCCACTATTGGTAAGAAAATATAATCAACAAACACCTTTATTGATACAAATAACTTTCGTAACACACAAATTTGGATAAATATACACAATATAACATTTATGTTAATTATTATCGGTCAAAAGCCACAATTGAGCACTTAATTAGTCTTTTAGAACAATATCTCTTATGATTTAAATTGCCACCTATCTAGGCTTCTTACCGTTATGAAGTGGTAGATAGAGTTTACACTCCACTCTTGCTTGTATGTTACCACAAGGTAACAAAACATACTATCGGAGTCCACTTATCTCGTTTAGACACCAATTTCTTCAAAGACATTAAGACATGTTAATATTCATGTTTAATATACATTTTACGGGTAGAAAAATTCACATCCCCTTCCCATCCACCACAACTAACTTGAAAACAGGGAAAGTGTGGCTAACCTCTAAATTCAGATAATATATCAGACTCCTCATCCTTCTCCATTTCCTGTTTGTTTTCTTTATGTTTTGTTCAACTACGGCAGCATTTTTGGGTTTCCGTTACTCTTTCTCCCAGCCATCCTTCATTTGTTTGATATGTTATCATCGCTTCACATATTCTTACCATATATATCTTGATGTTATTAGGAGTACTTCTCATAGTTTTTACTCGATAAATTATTCGTCGAACCAACTTCTCGTATAAATATTGAGTTGAGTATCCTGGTCGTACAGTTTCAATAATGGGCCAAACCGCCAGTATTTAATCGAGCTGGTACTATATGGGTATTTAGCTCGACCTAAGACTGGCTTCATATCTACATCTAACAAATAAAAGGCGTTATAATAATCAGCCCTTCAATATTGAATCGCTGAGAAAGTTGAGTCAGGAAAATCACAACTCGAGGAAAATTATATATGTTTCTAATTTCTAAATTATGCAGGCATGTTATTTGTTAATAATGAGATGGGGTGAATAACAATTTGGACATACAAGCAAAAGATGTAGTGCCAACTTCTATGATCTCAAAGGTCTCTGCTTAGTAGTGTACAGAATCAATACCTTACACCGCCTCTTCGGCTACTCTATATTAATGTAAATTGTTGCTTCGCACATAGTTCAACAGAAATGGATATCACATTCCTTGCCATCGCCCTTCAATGGATCACAGGCTTCAAAGGGTGCGCTCTGAGTTTCGACAAGTCCAAATTTGCATCTAGCTCCTCATCCAGTTCCCCAACAACGCTTCTGTTGGATAAGTATGTAACAGAAGTATCAACATCATGATATTGAATCAAACAAAAAAACTTGAAACGCGGGTTGAAAATGTTAGAATGAGGCCAATTAATCCTACATGTTGTCTCCTCTAATGATGTAGAGACCTAAAACAAGCTGTTGTACTCCTTCCTGCAAGTCAAACAGAGACCATTAGCACGGTAACAAGCCTTTGAAGATAAACAGAAAACATCTACTTCAGAAATATTTGAGGATCACTTTGCACTCACCCTCTTTAACATGTATTTTTATATACTTCTATCTGTTAGGCCAGTTGAAGAGATCTATAGAAATCAGCAGATGACTAAATGGCCATTGAGACGAACAAAAGAAAATCTTTCTCATTTCTTCAAATGCAACTGTACATGCTTATCTACTTTTATACAGCTAATCAACCTCTGCATACAACTATTCTACCTATTAAATTAGTTTGACAGAGTTGCAAAATCAAAACAGTTTTAAGAAATATTTAGTTAGCAGTCGACCTGCATAAATGCAACATGTGCTTTTTAACGCATTTTTGCCTTTTCTGATTTTTTACAGTTTTAATTGCTGAATTGTAACCCAATTCAAAATCCAAGCTCAACTAGAATCCAATATTCATATATTAAGAAAATCATTTGGGCCGCAACAACATCAAACAATTCAGAAACGTTTCGGGATCACTTTGGGCACTATCTTTTGTTGCTTAGGAAACTTGACATGTATCTCTATATATTTCAATATAGACAACTCCAATCAACTGGAATTGGCATTTAAGCTAGTTTTACTATTCAACTCATGTGGCAGAGGTACAGGTTTTATATTCCAATACGGAAAAAGATGCATAAAAGCAACCGCCCTTTAAGCTATCCGTCTTAAAGGCCGAAGTTCAGAAACCAGAAGTTCTTGAATGTCGTTCGAAAATGAAGTACTTCATGATTCATGACAATAAATTGTAATACCATAGCTACAATAAGTCTTATCAGAGAGAACTCATTATATCAGATCGCTTAGGCGATAAGTAGTGACAGGGGCGTAACCAGGATAAATTTGTAGGGGGGGCCAACTTAAAATAAAATAAAGAGTCAAATTATAAAAAACACTAAAAACTAACAAAAAATAATGAAGTCAAAATATTGGTTGAGGGGTTCGAACCAAGCCAACCTACGCACAAAACACACCGACAAACCATTAGAGCAACTAAACTACTTGTTATTCAAATACCATATATAATGTATAGCGAATATCTGAAAATCTAGGGGGGCCATGGCCCACCCTCCCCCTAGTTAAGCCCCTGAGTAGTGATGGAATAAAAAATTAAGAAGAAGTCGATATCATGCCTTAGTGGAATATACACGCTCGTGAGATTCATCAAGAATTATGTTCGTCGCTTGATCGAACCCCTTAAGAATTCCCTGCATAAAATATTACTTTGAGGACCCCTCAGACAAGTTGACAAGTATGACCATACACATAAAACATACCACTATATTGCGCCCGTCATTCGTGATTATTGAAATTGTCTCTGGAAAAAAGAAACCATAAAAGTAGAGATCTAAGATACAGAGTTACATATGTTTGGGGTGGGGTGGGGTGGGGTGGGGGGGCTACAAACTACATACCATCGACAAGAGACTCAAGCCCAAGACCAGTTGACATTCTTTAACCTCCAATGCAGTCAAAAGAGCTCTTCAAAGATACAAATCAGGCAACCTTAAATAGTCTGTTAAAAAAGACAAAAAAATCACAATAAAAAAGTTTACGAATGTATCACCATTCACCAGGATACAAATTATAAGACCTAAAACAGTTTTAAAAGAAGGGACATCTATGATCACATAATGAGTTGCATATGCAATTATTTATAAATATTTTATAATTAGAATTAGTGAATGTTAACACTATTCAATTGATTTAATGCAGCTTATAAATTGTACAACTTCCCTTCATCTAAATTTTAGCATATTGTTTATAAACGCTTTTCAATGAACGCAAAATTGAGAAAGTATCAACATAGTATAAGTTTGCAGTTAGATTTGAAACAATAAAAACAAAAACATATTAATCCACCCAATAACAGCAGAATACAACATGAAAAGGACAAATTCTTTGAAACTGAGCTCGAAATCATTAACTTAATATTACTATTGTTCAAGCCCTTCAATAGTTTAATAAAACAAACCTAGCAAAAACATGAGAAACTCATAAAAGTAGAGGGTAATTTTTATATAACTACAGAAGGGGTATTGGGGGGGGGGGGGGGGGCTGATACCTGAGGAATTGAGAGTTATTGTACTCTGATTTTTGCTTCAATATTCCAACGTTCTCATGAATTGCAAGTTGCCTACAGTTTGAATGTTCTGAAGACTGAAGAGTGAAGATAAATGTGGGCTACTATTTGGGGGCAGTCCCACTAATTTGGTCCATTATTTCGGCCCAAACCCACTAAATATTTTTGGGTGGACCTTAGTGTTAAACTTTATCTACTTTTATAACGAGATTGCTATTTGCTAGAACGTGAACTAAAATTTAGGGGCGATCAAAACTACGGAATCTTATTGACTTTTTATTATTATTGGGAATGGAGAGTAAATTGTGATATATTGTAACAATAAACTCCGAAATTGTTGAAGTTAGGGGAGTGTCGCCCCTCGGTCTCTTCAGGCTCGCCACTGATTAAGAGCTCTTAATAGGTGGGAAATTTGTTGAGATGTGTGATGTTCCCTACCAAAAATGTTTATGACTAATAGTTGTAGTTGCAACTGTTCGGAAAATCATAGATGATGCGCAATTCTTCATGACTAAATCACGTTTGTATCTTGTATGAATATGATCATTTAGTAGATGTACACATGTTCTTTGCTTTTGGCATATGATTAATTGAAGGGAAAAAACAAACCACAACTTGTGTCAAATGAGTAAAGCCAACTAGACTGTCATAAATGTACAACATTTGATTTTTCTGTCGAAACCCGAAACAAATTGCTAACCGAAGTCATTTACTTGTAAGAGCCTCGGATTGTGATGGAACATCGACAAGACTGAACTGTTCATCCATATTACTGACTAATACACTGCACCGATGCTTGATGTACAACTTTGTTTCCTATGACTATAACTATACCATTCATTAGTAAGTACTAACTAGCTTAAATGAAATGTTACTGTGCTAATTACTTAAGCTTTCACCAAAGGTGATGGTAGTCTAGTTGGAGGAACTAAAGACTTGGCATAAGCAGCAGGCAGGGAAAGTAACTTCTTTGATTTACTGACGTAAGCTCTTCTAGTGAAATTGTTGTAGTCATTGGCTTCAATCTCGTCCAGTATTTGGCGATACAATAATAGAGACGCCCACACCTGCAATAGAGTGATTTAGTGTTGTTCAGCTGACCAGCTAGTAATGTTGTAAGGATATGCAACAATAGATGGAAACTACATGTATATTTCGATGACGCAGATTGAAGGAAAGAGTGCACTATAGAGTTGCCTAATGAATGACACTTAATGATATTGAAGTAAATATGCACTACTTACAGGCCATCTGCTAGCTGAGCTGAGCTCTGTGATTCCATTCTCTGCTTCATCAAAAAACTTTCTGGCTCTAATAATCTGCTTTTTCATAAAGTGCCTCCATTTTCCCGTCACTTTTCCAGCAAATATGTCTTCCTCCGTAAGTCCTGACTGTGCCAGTTCATCCTGAGGGAGATAGATCCTTCCTCTTCTAGCACTGAAATAAGCAGAAACTTTATAATTAGAGCATTGCTAAATAAAAGCCAATTGAATATTAGAGCTAGACTCACTAATACCTAAATGTAAAAAAGGCATTAATAGCAGTCTGTTCTTAGTTATTCTAATTTTTATCACTCTTCTGACTGAGTAAACTTGGACAAACATAAACAGACAGCCATACGTAGTTCTACGAGAAGTCTAAGAACTCGAATCAGGAACTATTCTGAACTTACTCCTCTCCAACGTCCCTAAGTATATTGGTCAGCTGATTCGCGATTCCAAGAGCCAAAGCAGCATTATATACTCTCTCAGTTGTAGCCCGTGATTCAGGAGCAATCCCCATCACTGGAACACTCATCAAACCTACTGTACCAGCAACATAATAACAATAGAGATATAGCTCATCAAAATTCTTGTATCTTGACTTCCGAAGGTCCATTCTCATTCCTTCAATCATGTCCCTAAATGGCTGCCAAAGCATATTATCAACAGTCAGATGAGCTTAGGCAGTAGCCAAGCAAATAAACTGTAATATTTCACATTCAGACATTTATCTTTAAGAGAAGGACAGAACTGCTACTGAGCCATCCAGCAAACTGAAGATGTAGATACAAGATATCATAGCATTTAGAACACACTTTTTAGAGCCCGAACCTGAATGTCAATTGGGAACCTCGATACAGTATCTGATAAAGCGGCATCAAGCATATCAAATGGACGGCCTATAAATATGTCTTCTAGTCTTGTTTCCCACCTATCTAGAGCTGTAGCAGTTATATATGCTGCATTAGGTCCATCTACAAGTTCATCTGTCCTTCTGCACCAAACTGAATAAAGAAGATAGTGAGAAACACAGACACACAGTGCAAGTCCAGAACCATATCATGACCCATGACATCGGTTATTTTAGTATGTACATCCTCGTGGCTGACGAAAAAAACTTAGCCAAACACCCTGCTATATGCACATAGTTTAAAGGAAGATAGATTATTTATTAGATTCCATGAAACCTCACCATATATTGCCCAGATAGCTTTTCGCCTTTCAGGAGTCATTAGAAGAGTCCCTGAAATTTGAAATGAATACTGAAATCAGTTGGAGTTTATTGCTAAAGTAATCCCACCTCTGACAATAATAACTAAACAGAATCCACTTAAAAATTACGACTTGAAAATTAAGGCCCACCTAAGTAAAATGTCTTTGCATATTCTGCACACACTTCACGACACCGTTCATATGCTTCCCCCAACAATCCCAAAGAGCCTGGGAGAACAAAGTCTGGTTTTACCTCTACATCTTCTTTGGTTCCAAGTTGCCTCTTTACAAGGGCTGCTTGCTTCAAGACCACATCATATACCTTCTGCTCTGATGTCATGAACAAAGTATCAGCTGGCCCAGCTACCAAACTCGATATTATAGAAATTTCGCTTCCTATTTCTAAGCCTGGAGGTTCGATGCAAGAACTGCCCAACTCTGCGTTCAGAGAACTAATGCTCAACTTCTGCTTCCCTCCTTTCACGACTCTGACCTTGCACGACACATTCCTACCCCTTGAACGAACCCTAGTCGAATCAAATAGGGCTTTTTTAACAGTTCCAGATGCAGCTTCAGAAAGAGGGGTGACAACCCATAGTAAGGCAGCAGACATGCTGAACTCTGTAAAATTGGTTGTCAAAATAATGTTAAGGTCTTAGCTTTATTTATTTCTCCTTCTCAACTACTTCCAAACAACTGCCACTTCAACTTTCAGATATAGAATCTCAAAAATCCTAATAATGATCCCAATTCCTGTTCCCAGAAAAGCCCTTTACCAGTCAAACTCTATACCAGCAAAAACCCAAATTGTTTCTACAATATCTGCACAAAGATCATATCAATGAAACAGGGAACAAGCCACAAAGTTGTCCAATCAAGCTATACAAGTCCACTAAGGAAACAAAACCAGTAGTAGCACCATAAGTAGGAATTGGAGTGACACCATAAAAAGATATGCTCGAGATTATTGGACAATGGACAGACCAGACAATTAGAAAAAAGATAATGCCCAACATTTCAGCTCCATACACCAAATCTTCCTATTTGAGATGTCGCGGTCATGTAATAAGATGTCTAATAAATGCACCTGTCGAAGATGTGAAGTTATGGTAGCCACAAAGACGCAAAGTATTCTGAATAAGAGTTGGGCGGAGACTGTATCAAAGTACCTAGAGTTGTTGAACTTAACAGAAGTGATGACCGATACAAGACCGATTGTAGACTTCATATTCATATAGTCCACCCTATCTAATGGGATAAGACTTCGTTTGGTTTAGTTTAGTTTCCACTAATGATTCCTATTAAAATTAAACCGCAATTATAATAATCTTATTGTCTACTGTTCATACACATAAATCAATCCACTAATAGGAAAAGACTCCATTTTTATTATAAATAAGCAACAAGAAGCACTAAAATGACAAGCATTACTCATATTCTTGGTGAAAGTGGAAAAGTACCAGACAAAGCAAACCAACCTGTTTAGTGGAGATGAAAATTCCAAAGATGTGATTTTTTTAGTGGGTTTTGAGTAGAATCAAGAAATCAACATCAATGGCAACCTCCTTCAGTTAGTTAACTCTCTACTATAACAAAATGTGGAAGCAACTTTGCCTATTCAAAATGCTCTTTGAGCTAACATTAATTTGTTGTTATTTATAGAGGTATGAAATGCATAATTGTGGAATTTGCATTTGTAGTTTTTGGGTTGATTTGGTGAGTAGAATTGTGTGATTCACATCCATTTGTTTATTTCCGTTTTTCAAATACGGAAATGTTTGGCTGTAATAAAAAGTGAGTGTCGATGTATAAAAAATATGGGTCCCACTTCTTACAGAGTATCTTTGCAATTGACCAATGAATGATTATGGTCCTATTTGGTTTTGGGTCCCCTTTTTACCAATAAAAAATCACTATGTAAATATGAAGTATTAAACTTTCATTTTTAAAATTACTATGGAATAAATAATACTCCCTCCATCCCTAATGATTGGTACATTTTAATTTTACGTGATCAAACTTTAACAACTTTGATCAATAATTCTCATTAACCAATAAGAAATAATGTAGTCATATCATATCTTGTTAGATCCGTCTCAATATATATTTTTGAACTATCAATTTTTTATAATTTTTTTCATATGTAAAATAGAAATATTTATGTTTAAAATCGTGTTTTGTTGATTATGAAAAGTCAAAATGTACCAATTATTTAGGGACAGAAGGAGTATCGTGTTGAATGTACTCTCTAATTATAAGTTGCATCACTGCATGGATAGACTATAAAATTTTATCCTAGTTATCGGCTTGATGATAGCTTATTGAACTGTAATGATAAACTCAGTGTTGAATAGAAATACTTCTCGAATTAATGTCAGATAAATATTATCTTATTTTACTCATAATTAAACCAAACACATCACAAGAGAATAATCATGACAAGTAGACTCTACCCAAACACGAGATAAGGAACGAGAGGCTAGTCTCTAGAGAGTTATGTCATTGGCACTACTATGGTAATTTCCATTCACTCAAATTTCTTGATATACCTTCTATGTACTATAATCTAACTAGTCTCCTAATTTGCTTAATTTATGACTATAATATTAATTGAGTAGTATTTTATTCTCTTATTTTGTTTCTCTCAACAAACAGTCGAGCTAATGAGTCAATCGAATAGTCTAGTGGAAAAGACTCTTGCTAGTGACCATAAGATCCTGGATTCGAAACTCACCACATCGCTAATTTATTAAAAAAAAACAAACAAACAGTGGAGCTAATAAAACAAAAAGCCAATGCGATGCGATATTAATAGCCTTTTGGAATGACTAGGTATGGCAACCACACTCCACATGTTGGTATGAATTATTCGAAGGCCTTGAATACAACACGTCCTGTATTACGCTTTCATTGTATTAATTTATGTTATCGCACTTTTGGTGATGCTCTCGGCAATATATCATATGGATGTGATTATATGGTCCACAAACAAATGGTTATTTTAAGCACTTGGAGTTGGAGATAGCTAAAAGTACGTACATTATATTTAGTTTTACACTAGTACTAGTGGCTAGTATCAAGTCTTGGAGAAGTAACTATCATCAATTTGGATGCCTCTTAACACTAGTATATTGCTGCTAGCCTGCTACGTAACCTACATACGAGGAACTCAACATTGAGGATCAAATGGTTTTCGATGGTATGGTATATACTTCCATGATCCATCAACGGTGTCCGTTAGGTAGTATTCGATCTTCGTGATATTTGTTTAAGATCATGATTCATATCATGCATATTTTCGAGAAAATATTATTTATTGTATAGTACAATTTATAGAATAATTGTTTTCCTTACTCGGGCAAAACTATGAACTATTTTGTATTCATTCTTAATATTTGACTTTGTTAATTGGTCGATCGGATGAGTTGAAACACAAACACATCCAAAAAAAAATTGCGACTAAAAATTTATTAGAACACATACATCAAATACTCATATATTTGGTTCTTAGCTTCTCTAGAAATAAACTTACATATATTTACAGGACATGATTTGAATAAAGCATACGAAATAAACTCACGAAATGCGCATTGTGTTTTTTTAGTTGCATTAATAAAAAATGTCTAGCATATTATATCACATGCGGTAATAAAAATCACATTGCATACAACACAGTACTCCAGAATAAGGGTCATGGGGCATTAAAATATGAGTTCAACTTTTTAATTTGTAGAGGAGTCCATGATGACTACTTATGAGTAAGAACATTAGAGGAAAGTGGCACAATCGAAGGAAATGCAATAACCAACAATGTCCAAAACGCTAGAGCAATTGGCATATTGTGTACTATTAATGTGGTTTCCTTTGTTGAGGCAACCTTTCAACCTTTACAATACTTCTTTTGACGAGCTATGACATGTGTAGCATATATTACTCTTATTACTAATAATTTCTTCTTTCAAATTTGGTCTAACTACCATCAGGATATCACCATCACAAGCACAATAGAATGAGTATTTCAAGAATGATATCTTAAAAATAAAGTATGAAATAGTTTGTACCAACCAGTGTGTTTTTGAATCTCTTCTAGACAAACTAATTGGGCATATATAGTTAATACTTTTAAGAAAATTACTGACTTCTATCATTAAAAATCGAGTCATTTAGTATTCAATTCATATTAAATTTTTCATTACAAGTTTTATTATTCGGTAATGAGCTGAGTGGAGTAAAATTTTATGATCAGTCAGTAATTTTCTCATTCGAATAATTGATAGCAACATTTCACTTTTAACATAAAATCGAATTGAAAATAACATGCAAAGACGGTAAAAACATGAAAATCCACGGCATCTCCTGTTTATGAATCTACCTCCCTCCCTCCCTAAAATCCTAAATTCATTTCCCAAAGCTCATTAACACTCACTAACTCATAGGGAGATCGAGATCTGTTCTCTCTCTCTCTCTCTCTCTCTGAATCTCTCTCAAAATGGTACAATTACAATGTTACATTTTCGCAGTAGCAGTGATCCTCTGCGTTGCTGTTCAGGTTAGATCCGATGGATCCGACCACAAGTACAAGTCGGGTGATGCGGTGCCCTTATACGCCAACAAGGTCGGGCCTTTCCATAACCCTAGGTAATTTTCTCCGCAATTTTATTTTTGCTAATCATACATAATCAAATTCTGAATGAATTAATTTGAGAATTTGTTATTAATATTTGTGTGTTAGTTAGGCAGAAATTTGATCTATTTGATGTTTTTTAGTACGGAAATGTGATGGTTATAATCTGATTGACATTGTCGGTTGAGTGAGTGTGAGAAATTTGATTTTTTTTTTCTTCTGATATAACTGCGGGAATGTGATCTTTGTGTCCTGATTTGATAATGTACTACTGGTCAGTTGCTTTTTAATTTAGTAGTAGCTCATATTAAAAAGATTTTCTAGTTTGAATCAAAATGATCGTGTTAAGATACGAGCATTGCCTATGGAATCAGTGTCTTGTTTAGGAGGTATTTATAACTTACAGAGTTGACATGCAGCTTAGCATGATGTGAATGGGGATCATTTGGGTTTCAGTTGGCTGGATAGTAAAAAAAAAACAGCATTCTTTGTAGCGGTGAGGGAATAGAATGAACACTAACAATTAAATGATCGCTGATAATATGTAAATATTGGTGTGTTTAGAGTTTTTTACGATAAATGTAAGATTCAACTTGAAAGTGGAACCAATTCCCTGGATGATGTTATGTTGCGATGGATCTAAACAAAGAAGGGTCTAAGTTATTATAGTACATCTCTATAATGCGGAGTTTTATATTTTGTTAGTAAGAAAATTGCTCTAAAAGGTCTCTGGTCATGTTGGTGTTTATACATTTATAGGCTTTGCCATCTGGGTTCACTGTTTAAAGAGTGATGAAGTCTCTGGGAAAAGAGAGGTACTCGTGCCCATACACCACCCACACCCAATGGTCGTGGTGTTTGTACAACTTACTTATTATACTAATATACTTTTTTTTCTGCTATTAAGGAATATAATATTTAGCATTTATGGCTAGTATTATTGCAGTTGAAAACTTTATGCTATTATATAAGTCATTCATGTTACACTGAATCACATATCTTCTTCTGTCCATCATTAAATGTGTGTTCTCTAACCATTTTGTCACCTGTTAACTTCAGTGAAACATACCGCTACTTTGATCTCCCATTCTGTTTACCAGGTCAGGACTTCACCTTTTCTTTCTGCGTGTGATTGTGATAATATTAGCTAACATGATTTTTTTCCAGATCACATAAAAGAGAAGAAGGAAGCGCTTGGTGAAGTGTTGAATGGTGATCGTTTGATCACTGCCCCATATGAACTTAACTTTTTAGCTGATAAGGACTCTGAAGTTGTTTGCAAAAAAACTTTGACTAAGGAGGAAGTTACAAAATTTCGGGATGCTGTCAAGAAGGACTACTACTTCCAGATGTACTATGATGATCTGCCTATATGGGGTTTCTTGGGGAAAGTTGATAAGGAAGGAAAAACTGACCCTAGCGAGTATAATTATAACCTATTTAAGCATCTTCATTTCGAGATCTTCTACAATAAGGATCGTGTTATTGAAATTAATGCTAGAACCGATCCAAATGCTCTTGTAGACATTACAGAGGATAAAGAAGTAGATGTGGAGTTCATGTACTCTGTAAAGTGGAAGGAAACTAGCACACCATTTGAGAAGAGAATGGAAAAGTATTCTCAGTCTTCCTCCCTACCACACCACTTGGAGATCCATTGGTTCTCAATTATTAACTCCTGTGTGACAGTTCTCCTCCTGACGGGTTTCCTTGCAACCATCCTTATGCGGGTTCTTAAAAACGATTTCGTTAAGTATGTACATGATTACCTGTCATTGTTCAGTGCACCAATATTCACTGTGTTTTAGTTTTCTAAAAGAAAGTTGTATTTGATGAAGGTATGCTCATGATGAGGAGGCAGCCGATGACCAAGAAGAAACTGGATGGAAATACATCCATGGTGATGTGTTCAGATATCCAAAATTCCAGTCTGTATTGGCAGCTGCAGTTGGTTCTGGTACACAATTGTTTGCCTTGTAAGTATGCCTTGAATTATGCATCTTTCTATTTAAAATTTTAAAATATTGTCATTGAATAAATTCATTTTTGTGATGATAGTCCAACTTCTCTAATTTGAGTTTCCCCTTCCCCCTCCTTTCATGACTGATTTTCAGGACGATCTTCATTTTCATTCTGGCACTCGTTGGTGTGTTTTATCCATATAACCGTGGAGCTCTCTTCACTGCACTTGTAGTCATTTATGCACTGACATCTGGGATTGCTGGTTACACTGCTTCTTCCTTCTACTGCCAATTAGAAGGGTCAAACTGGGTATGTTAACATTTTGAGGCCCGTAATAGTTGTTTACACTTAATTGTCATGAGAGTATTCCTAATGCATTTTACCTAACGTACATTCAAGATGATATTGTCCCCTTCCTGGTAGCACAGGCCAAATAAAATAAAACTTGAACAAGATTAGGGGTATGATGCCTTGTCTTTGAATTAGTTAGTTGCAAAGTTTGTTGGGTTCAAATTTGTTGTATTTTTATTACTAAGAAAAAGAGTGTAGTATTCTGATTGTTACTTAGTGATACATATAACATGATGTGTTATAGCCAATATTAATCAGGTTTCATCATTTGCTTTGCTACAAGAAGTGTTAGTAAAGTCGAAACAATTTGAATCTTTTCCCACTATTTGTTTTTTGACTATAAGGATGTGGCCCTTTTCTCATGATGGCAAAATTTTAAAGATCTCTTAACACTTAAGCCAGCTATTATATAGCCAATGATTTTTCTATTTAGGTTTTCATGTTGTCTTATTTGTTCGTGCCTTTTTGCGTTTGAACGTACAATTAATTATCATAGCTTTACACATGGTATTTGCATCATTAGTAAAATTGCAAATGTGGTCAACAGCCAATATTAAACTGAAATGTGTGTTTTATCTGGCAGGTCAGGAATTTATTATTGACTGGAGGCCTGTTTTGTGGACCACTTTTCCTCACATTCTGTTTCCTAAATACCGTGGCTATTGCTTACAGTGCCACTGCAGCTCTTCCATTCGGTACCATTGTGGTAATATTCCTTATATGGGCGCTTGTGACATCACCATTGCTTGTCTTGGGTGGGATTGCTGGGAAAAATAGCAAGGCAGAATTTCAGGCTCCTTGTCGTACCACAAAATATCCGAGAGAGATTCCACCACTTCCATGGTATCGTGGAACTCTGCCCCAGATGGCAATGGCAGGGTTTTTGCCGTTCAGTGCCATTTACATTGAACTCTATTACATCTTTGCAAGTGTCTGGGGGCACAGGATTTACACTATTTACAGTATTCTGTTCATAGTGTTCATTATTCTTTTGATCGTCACGGCTTTCATTACTGTGGCATTGACATACTTTCAGCTCGCTGCTGAAGATCATGAATGGTGGTGGAGGTATGTGACTTTTTCTTTGAAATTCTGAATATGTCTTGTTGTGCTCCTTAGGTACATTTATCCGTGATATCTGGTTCAGTACACTTATACATGCTCAAAAGAAGTGTTGTGGTGGCAAGTTCATTTCTTGTTCCTATATTTCGGGAGAACACCTCATTTGTCATGCACAGTTTGTCGATATATTCATAGGAATTTATTACAGTTTTGATGTGTTCCATGTTCTGTAGGTCTTTCCTCTGTGGTGGTTCCACTGGACTATTTATCTATGGCTACTGCTTGTACTACTATTATGCACGTTCGGATATGTCGGGCTTCATGCAAACATCATTCTTCTTCGGGTACATGGCTTGCATTTGCTATGGTTTCTTTCTCATGCTTGGGATGGTTGGCTTCCGTGCATCCCTCTTTTTTGTGCGTCATATATACCGCTCCATCAAGTGTGAGTAAATAAATGGAAGTTATGCCTGCTATTTTTCTGCTGTATGCTTCAGAAGTTGGGTAGGGAACTATTATATTAGAGATTACCATCTAGGACAGTAGGCTTAAAAAGAAAGCTTGTAATATCAAAAAATTGGACATTTAATTACTCCAATTCCTCTTTTTGCACTTAATGTTCAACAATTTTCATCGTTGTAATAGTTTCTTGACCTTTCAATTTACTCAAAGTAATTGGTTCATCTTGAATCCGATGTTTTTTCACTTCATCTTCAACATTATTGATTTGTGGTAGTAATCAACAACACCATGTCGGTCATGTCGAGGCGTTTTTCGGGGTGGGTAGAAAAATTGGTTGATATAACCATTACTTTCAATGGATTGTACTAGTAAGACTCGGTTTCAATGGGTTATTAGGGATTGCCACTTTGTGAGGTTTAAATATAAAAAGATAGGATTATACATGCAAAGTTGAAGTTCATAATATCGTATGACTGAATAAGAAAAAGATTTAGAATTGATGTACTAAAAGTAGTGACCATTATTATCAAAAAAAAAAAAGTAGTGACCATAGGTATCTCAAAGCCACATTATTTATTACATTGAACCCCATAGGAAATTGGTAATTGAGCAATGTATAAGATTAATCAAGTTTATGAAGTATTGGAATCATCAGCCGGGTACCAATAGCGGTTGAAAAGCCAAGTAGAGTCAGCCTTCATAGCAGATCCTTCGTGGTTACGATGCCAACTGAAGTAAGCATGAGTCCTATTCTTTATCTCGAAAATGCCATGTCCATAACTTGCTTCCCTGAAAGCTGAATAATTTGGTTGTGGCTCCGTCAACCTGAAACAAATATCATGTTATATGAGACAACATCGATACTCCAGTGCCTTCCAAGAGGCACTCGTCCTGTCTAAGCGGGATAAGGAGGGTCCGGTAATAATTGCAGAATTTGTTTGCTAAGCTCAGATTCATAATAAGTACACTTATGGGTACTTACTGTGTAGTCAAACCTTCTAAATTTCCTCCATCACCAATAGTTATATAGACAGGTGCATCCAGGTCTTTTACAGGAGTGCAATTTTTGTTGATCAGATTGTACCCAACGTTTGAAAAACGATACTGCAAATATACAATTAAGATTTCAAAATTTGTTAGCTTTTATTATTGAAAAAGCAAAGCCGATGATCTTTTAACAATGGAGTTATTTATTTGATTGGTTGGTTGGGGGTAATACCGATCTTTCGTAGGCGTGAACATGACCAGCAAATACAATATCAACCTTGTTTTTGACAAACCATGACTCATAAACCACCCTCATTGTATCTGCTTCCATGTAATGATAGTTGTAGCTGTTGTATAATGGGGAATGCATCATCACTATCAGCCATGGTGTTATCCTTCTGTCTACTTTCTCCAACTCTTTCTGCAGCCACATATACTGAGGAGTGTATTTTCCTATTGCAAGATTTAAAGCGTAAACAAAGTTATTAATCAATGTCTTGAATGATACTCGCTATGTCACTAAAAGATTGCCAGAGTTTTGAACTTTAGTGAGTCATACTTATAAATTTTGAGTTCTAAACTATTAATATGACAATTACTTATTTTAATCGAAGTTCAATGTGGAATATTACATGTAAAGATCAGATAACGTTTTGTAGCTATAATCATTAAAAACAAAAATCAAATTTAACGGTCTTTCAGATACGAATTAAGAAAGTATAATATATGAACCCATTAGCTAGGTAGCTGATACATACCACAAGCAGAATAGGAAGATAAAACAATGATGTGAGCTGAAGCCCGCTTGATGGAATACCATAATTTACTCGAACCCTCTGCATCAACGTAAGGAACTGGATATCGAGTTGTGAAAGGTTTGAAGGATACTGTCTCACCCTGCATAAATATAATTCCACCACTGAGTAAGAGTAACTATTATCAGTTTATCACTGATTTTTATTATATGAAACAAGATCGAATTTACATACTAGGTCAGCGGCATAGTCAATATCATGATTTCCTGCAGTCCAAATCCAAGGTTGATAAGCTACATTTCTTTCCACGAACCTTCCCCACGAATCCCATTTCCTGTTGTCCGAAAAGGGATGTTCATCTGCATACGACAGATCTCCAACATACAACACTGCTTCTCCTTTTCTTGGATTTTGTTCATAATGAGTCAGTGTGCTGTTTGAATCAAATGTCTGACCAAGATCACCTGCATATATACATGCATATCGCTAGATAATTGCAAACTCGAGACTAAAACTGTAACCTGCTCCAACTATTTAATACCAAATCGACAATTAGCTCCAAAGCTACATACCAATGACACCAAATGTATAGGGGGCATCAAGTCCAATTGGTGGAGGAGTCATAAACCAAAATGTTCTGTTTGAATTGCCAATCCCCACCATGTAATAGTATTTGCTGCTAAACTGCAACATGTAGGACCACCATTTATTTATATTTTATATAATACTATCGAACAATAATAATAATAATAACAAGAAGAACGACGACCATGACAATAATAAGTAGAATAATTTGAGCACCTCCAAATCCTTTATGGTACAGTGGTGGATATAGCCAGAGGTATAGTTATAGTATGTGTAGGTGGTAACATATCCCTCAGCTTCCCTTTTCTTACTCTTGCTCCTCTCATTCCAGTAGATTACTTTGTTGGAACCAACTTCGTCCATCATCACCCATGACACGATCACTCCTCTCCCTTCTTTATCTCCTTGAGTTATGTGGACCTTCACATTCCAAATACAACCATTTTTTAGTTTCACTTATTACTTATTATTTTTTCTTCTGATGACATATATAGACGAGTATGATGACAGTTTAAGAACGCTTGCATGCAATGGAGTATTAACGAATTATATAGACGTTTATTTTAGTCTTTGAAAAAGCGAGCAATGTAACTGCTCCCCTTGAAGCCACGGGCTGATTCGAGGAGAGGCGAGAGAGTGAGTGATTAGACTGGGAAATTAAGGAACCTGTTGAGGGGCATTGTAACCGGGAGGGTAGCGGAAGACATCAGCATCGTAAGGCATATCCTCGGACTCCCATAACTTTCTAACGTAAGAACTCGTGATGCTGCCTCCATTACATAGTAATGAAGATGCACCAATCACTAACACCAATGACCATATAAATAAAGGCAAGCCTGATGAAACCATTTTGTTTGCCTTTTTTTTTATTATTATTATTTCCTCCCTTTTTGTTTCTCAAAACCGAAGAATAAGGACTTATGGTATACTACTTATATATACTACATGGAGTACTATTTATTAGCAACATACAAACTAATAAATGACAAATGAAGATCACAAGCAAGTGACCTAATTTTATTTGTAAATAAGCACGTGCTGAATTGAATGGCATAGGTAACGTAGGATGACAATTGGAGGAGTAGTGTCCACAATCAACAAGATAACGAGATAATATGACTGTGGCCTCCTTGATTTTAGTCTTTAAAAATAACTTCTAGTTTTTAGATATGTAAAAATTCTGATTCTGTCACTATTACAATTTCACCATATATATGTTTTGGAGTAGACGTGTCAAGTGTGCCGCGAATTCATTTTCAGTTTTGATGTATTATATACTCCGTATATGTTGTTTATGGGAGGAAATTGTCGATATAGTCCTAAAAAACGAGTTGAGGTTGTTATTTAGTCCTCGATAAAAGTTGTAATTTATTTCAAAACTGGCGAAATCGTTAAACTAAAAGGCATTTATGCAATTGGCTTCCACTAAAGGTGCCATTAAATTTGAACGGCTTCATTAGTTTTTGGACTAAAATGCACTTTTGATCAATTTTAGAAAATAATTTGTAACTATTTTGACAATTTAGGTATTTTCTCCGTGGTGGTTCCGCTAAAACTATTTATCTATGGCCACTGCTTGTACCACTATTATGCACGTTTTGATATGTCGATTTCATGCAAATAAAAATCATTCTTTGGACATATGGCTTCCATAGTTCCATTTGCTGTGGTTTCTTCTCATCCTTGAAACGATTGGACCGGAAAGAATGAATGATCTACACTCAATTCGAATCGTTTATAAATTTTACATATTATATGTATAAATTAACACGATAATTGATACTTGCTCTACACTCGATCAATCAACCAGTCAGATTCGATATCTGCTCGAGTTCCGACTAACATTCTAATCGAGCTAGAGTAAACAAAAGTTTTCAATATAAGAAAGGGTTGATGGCAAGAGAGATCGCTTATGTTTGTCAAATATTTTCAATCAATCACCTGTGATTTAAAACGTACCAGTCGATCACCTATGTTTCAAAAATTTCCAGTCGATTCACCCGTTCCATTAATTTGGCAAACATAGTGAATCTCCCTTACATATCAATATTATTGATTTTAGTACTTTTTAAAGGTTTTTTCTATTGAATTTATTTTTTGTCAGATATGCTCGGAACTGATATCCACCCAATAAGTACGGGTCCAAAAATTGTACCCGATATACTTATCGGTCCCGACCGGGTATAACCGATAACCAATCATTCCAGTTCCTTGGAGAGCGGATGACCGGACCGAACCAGACAGGTAACATCACTAAGAACAACATCATACACAACACCAAAACAATGTTTTTGAGGAGTGAAATTACGATTTTTTCCTCATTTAATTCACTATCCTTCCAGATAGGGGGGAAAATCGTAATTTCACATCAAAACTCTAGTGCTTTTGTGTATGGATAACGGATGAGCCTAAACAGACGTATTGCCCATTTCGTTAAGTTGATTGTTAAACTGAGTGTCAAGTCAAGTCAAGCCCAGGTGAGTGTTAAGCTTTAGAGTTCGGCCGAATATGGTCCGCCCCCCTAAACAAACGAAAACACTGAGGGTTTAAGCGGTGAAACTTAATACCCATAGGTGAAACCGTGAAAGGGGACGGTTAGCGACAAAAATGGAAGAGAAAGTGAAGACAATAACATTAATCGGAGGTGGAGCTCTCTTTGGCTCACTTGCCACATTTGCCCTCTTCAAACTTCTTCCCAGGTCCCTCTTCAAACTTCTTCTTCCACTTTTTTCTTTTTTAATCATTCCTATCTAACATATTTATAGCTTTATTCTCTTCAGAAAGCTCAAACAAGAGCCAATAAAATCAAATGGTATGTATTACTTTTTTCCTTTTTTATTTGTATTTGGAGAAAGAAATGAGGGGGTTTATTGTATTTTATTTAATCATGCGGAGTTAGATCATTTGGGTGGTTTTTTTAATTTCTTAAAAATTGCAACTAGTTACACTTAACTGCAAGCGTTTAATCCAACTATCTGTGTGAGCTGAATCGGAGACGTAAAGATCAACACCCCTCCATTGCCCATGAAGAGGCTCCTGCCTCAACGGGTAAGGGGCGTCGGGTAGTATGCAACCGTACCCTGTGACAAGATGGAGGCTGTTTCCGAGCGGCCCAAGAGTGAATTGCTCTACTTCACAACTCACAAGATAAGAAGTATAGGTAGTGTAATGAACGAACATTGTGAATTTTTTAATCACAATAGCAAGTGGAATAAGTGAAGTGAAGTGAAAGTGGTCGCTTGTCGCCCTTTATGAAAAAAATCGACTTTTTGGATATATATTGTCCTATTGATGAAAGGTATTATGAATTTCGTTAGGAGAAGTGATTGGTGGATGTCATTAGAACTGAAATAATCGGTAGCTGACGTTTGAAGATAAAATGAAAAAGTTTTTTCTTTTCCTTACTGGGAAATCTTTGAAGGCCAAGATAGAGCACTCTAAAGCAGTTGTAATAGTTAGAACTTGAAATATCGCACATTACTTCCTAGTTTGGACAGGCTTTTTTCTGATATAGAGTTAGTTAAAGATGATGGAAGTATCTCGATGAGGATAGAAAGAATGTCCTTACTTTTTTTGTCTACTATGAGTGCCCCTTCAACGAGTATTGTATTAAGTCGGAATGATTTTATTTTCTCCTGTTGTAATTGGGTAGGGGTCATGGAAGAGAAAGCTCCAGAGGGAAAAAGTTCCAGCAGAGACGGAAACCCTCAAATGGCTGGCACGGACTTGTTAATTGATGAAATAGTTTCTGAACAATTAACCAGGTAGAAAATTTGTACGTTGAGGGCAACCTGGTACTGATTAAGTTCATTTAGTTCAATCAAATCAAATGTTTCTTTCTTTGGCCTAAAAATCTACATTGTTTTCATGCCCTAAAATAACATGTTAAAATATTAAAATCGTTGTCGAAGGCTGTAGAGCAGTATTGTCCAGACTCAGATACAAGTGTTTTTTTATTGTAACATTGAGGATGAGTTCTTAAATGGATCAATGAAGGACGTAGTAAAGTACCCAGATTTTTCCAAAGTATGATGAATATTTTTGATCAACAACTAAATTTACTTAAGATCTCGCCAAAAGAATTACTTCCTCCATCCCTAAATGTATGACATCATTCTTGCAATACTAATAGTTGTGCTTGTTACACTATATCATAAGGAGCAAGTTAGTTGGAGTTTGTAAGTCCTAAAATTTCCTTGAGAAGGAAGTGACTTCCTAAATCCTGGCATGCATTACTATGTTATCTTGATAGCATTATTGATCCAGTTGTCAGGCTCTTTCATATTTGGCTATATTGTGTTATTTATAATTCCTTTTTCTGGTGTTCAAAGGAACATTCAGTTTTTTGGTCTTGACTCCCAGAAAAAAGTAACTGCATCATATGTCGTGGTTATTGGGCTCGGTGGTGTTGGAAGCCACGCCGCTTCTATGCTTTTGAGATCAGGAGTCGGCAGGCTCCTTCTTGTGGATTTTGATCAGGTCTGTTATATGTGAGAATTTAACTGGGTTGCAATTGAGCTTTGAGAATTTATCCCGCTTATGCTTTAATAATAAAAAAAATTGAAGAACATTTATGTATTGATATAATGTCAATCCTTTCAAGTATGAATCTTCAATCTAAAATATTTTGCTCCTTTTTTTCTGTATAATTTACACTTCAGTGATTCGTCTGCTTCTTTATACCTATAAAGTAAAACATAAACTTTTACCTTTTGTTCTGATTTGATGGTATATACTTACTCAATAATGAACTGATGCAAGCACTGATACTATAGTTATATCAAATGAAGGTATCAGTTTCATCATTAAATCGACATGCTGTTGCAACAAGAGAGGATGTTGGTACCCCGAAAGCCCTTTGCCTGCAGAAGCACTTCTTATCAATTTTTCCAGAATGCCATGTGGATGCCAAAGTTCTATTATATGATTCATCCACTGAAGAAGAAATTCTCTCTGGGTCACCTGATTTTGTCTTGGATTGCATTGATAACATAGATACCAAGGTATTCTGGTTGTTGCCCACTAACAAAAGGAAACAGAAACTTTAGTCTTAAGTGGAAATGCGAGTTATTACTCATTATGTAACTGCAATAAATTGTGTATGGCATACCATTGATATCATGACAAAATATTGAAGGGTGTACATGAATTTATCATCTCTTTTCAGGTATCACTTCTTGCTGCTTGTGTTCGTAGGGGTCTTAAAGTTTTATCTGCCACCGGAGCTGGAGCAAGAGCAGATCCAACTAGAATTCGTGTCGCAGACTTGCGAGAGTCAACCAATGATCCGCTATCTCGGGCGGTAAGATTTGTTCTAGTAGTTATAATTTATTTTTGGACTTGGATATACTCCCTCTATTTCAATTTAATTGACGTCTTGGGAGTTGGTGCCGAACTTTGATCACAAATCACTTATTCATTCATCCGAAAATATAAAATTGATATCATTGAATTCGTTTTTCAAAATATTTTTATAATCTTATTTTTTTGTAATTTTTTATGGTGTATATACAAGGTAATTGCTGATTAAAGTTGTGTTTGGAAAAGCATGAAGTCAATTAAAGTGAAACGGAGGGAGTATATGTTTATTGTGCATGATTTTAAAAAGTCGTGTAATTTTTTTTCGTCACCGCCCCTGCATAGTGTACTCCAACGTCTCTTGTAGATCAATAATAATCTGACCTTGTTTAATTTTGCAGGTCAGGCATCGTCTACGAAAAGATTATGGTATTGATGGTGGTATCCCTGTGGTTTTTTCCTTAGAAAAACCCAAGGCAAAGCTGTTACCATTTAAAGCTCCTAATGGGGAAGTCGAAAATCCTTCAGACTATCAAGTAAGAGTTTTCTGATATTTTTACACTGTAGCTGAACATCTAGTATATGTAGAACATGTAGTCCATTTTTGCTATCTGGTTTTAACTTAATGGTAGTGTGCCCAGTTTCTGTGATTTGAATTACACTCTGGTAGTCTGGTTGCATTTTGCGAAGCAATGTAATGCTAAGTTCATCATAATGGCGTTTTTCATTAATTAGTTCCTTTGACCCAAAGTTAAATCTGTAATTGTTCGTCGTTTTAGTGGATGCCAGATTGATATCTTGCTGTCTGGTGTTTTGATCCACGAGAATTTAAAAGATTACATACTCTAATAAATAATTGTCTGTTAGATTGTCCCAGGATTTAGAGTTCGTATAATTCCCGTGCTTGGTTCTATACCTGCTATATTTGGTCAAGTCATGGCATCATTTGTTGTGACACAACTGGCAGAAGTGCAAGTCCAAATGGAGCCGGTGGTCAATTTGGATACAGATCATTACCATGTGCTGCACCAGCGCCTTATTGAGCATGAAGAGTTAGTATACGGCTCAGCCATGGAAGTCCAGGTATGGGACCATACTTCTATGAATTTCATTTCTCCTTCTACTCTGGTGTTCTGGACATGTTATAAGAACTAGAGCTCCTTAACTTTTCTTAAAGTAGAAGAAAAGTACTATCTTGAACTTTATGAACACTATTTTTAGTGTAAAGTTTTTTCAAACGGTAACAAAGAACTATATTGGGATCCTAAATGTTACTGACTTGAATCTGCATATCTCATTTGCCTACTTTATGGTGTTACATGTGTGTTTTACTATTACAGGTTGATGTTGATGAAGTTATGTATATTGCAAAGGAGTTGTGGCGGGGAAGAAGTGCAAGAGACCAATCTAGTAAAGATGTAGGCCGTGGAATGTGGCGTTCCATCAATGAGTTAATGCTTGTGAGGTATAAATTGTTGGCAACTTTCTTCTCAATTGAATATGGAGTAAAGTTGTATGTAAGCAGGAAGTAGCTAAGTAAAGATTTGGTATGATATAATGATATATCGTTTGACCTTCTCATAATAATTGTAGCATAACAATGCCGGTCACCATGAAGGAGTATTCCACAAACATAATTGTTATTCTCTCTTGTCTGAGTTGGTATAAATTTGTACTGAGCATTTCTTTGTCACATGTATACTTTGGCAGATGGGACAGCGCAAAGCCAGCATCTGTGTCTAATTTAATTCTTTTGAAGTTCAACGAGGTAAGTGTTAGTTATATTTTCGATTATTTAAGAATCTTCTATAGTGCTCAAGTATATATTTTAGACATTCGTATTTGGTTTGCTAGTATTATTTGATGCAGAGTAGACTCACTTGTGATTGAGTTACCTTAATTATTTTGTCACCGTCAAACTAAGCCGTAGTGAGTGCAATCCGTGTATAGTTATGATCTGTGTTACTTCTTCGTATGATCTTACTGTAGCTTTGTTTGATCCTTGCAAGGGGCAGAGTTTTAAATGTGATATGTCTTTGTTCCTAGTCATTACAATTTGGCAACTGCACTCCACGTATAAGAAGAAATTCATCTTGAGTCGAACTAGTCAATATAATTGATTTGTATCTGCAGATTAGAACGTGTTCCTCGCCTCGAAAAAATTTCATTTTAGTCTCTTCTTGAACTAGATCATAGAGGGTGCTGATCTATCGCATAATTGCAGGTTGATGAACATGAGTCTAGGTCACTTGACGATATAAAGGAAAAGGAACCGGAGTTTTTTGCCAAGATCACAGCTGTATTGAAGAGAGCAGAGCTAGATTTCGGGTTATGAACTTATGATTGTTGCCCTCTGAGGCAATACTGTCTTAGCAAGTCTTCAAGATATAAACATCATTAACACTGTAAGGTTTTAGACATGGTTGTAGACTTGTAGCCTTGTAGGTTTCAACTAAAATTTTGAAAGGTACCGTTAACATCACTCCTGAGAAGTAAGTTGTGGACGTAATAATACTTTAAATATGTACTTCAACTATTGTTGAGATAATACGAAAGAAATGCTTCCAACGAAGATTGAACACGAGATCTCGCAGTAGAAGTTCGGATTAGATACCACTAGGCTAATAATTGTCATTAAAACATCTAAAAATATTATCATAACTATTACTCCTTCCGTTATTTGATATGACGTTCTAGATATTTGGTTTTGTCTTTTTTTCATTGATATTTTATATTCTTAATATACTTTTTGATTCTACTTTCTCTTAATTTATGTGAAAATGTTTAGAAGGTCATATAAAAAGTGACACGAAGGAGTATACATTACGAAATGGAGATAAAGAGTGGGTGAAACTTGAATGAGATGAAATGCAACCAATTAATTTTGAACGATTAGACGGGCATGCATGATGCAAGTGTCGTCACGAATAATCTAGGATGGCTGCTACACTTGTTTGGACAGTTGGAAGCGAGAAATGCATACTTTCAAATCACAATCAATGTTATTTTATGAGCCCATACACCTATAATGACCTACTTACTTACTTCTATTGTTAAATCGTGAACGGCTTGACTAATTAAATTTTAATTTGCATTTATGTTACTATTTCTAACGAGGTTAATACAAAGAACCATAACTTTTCATTATGGTTGTCCTTACTACTGGGGTAATCGTGTTAAGTTGGTACTTTTCTACTATCTTTATTTGACTTATGTAAGAGACTCTTCATTGACAATCATACGTCTTATTGTTGTTGGTTTTTTTTATGAGTAGATACATGTGAAATGTTTGATTCATTAAGTATCACTTAAAATGTTGTTATACTTATATACTTTTATTTTCAGTGATAGTTTTAACTATTCGATTATTGGTATATCGACTCGCTAACATATCTATTTATATATAGTAAAAGAGTGAGTATTATTTAAACAATACACGGGGCAAACAAGGCAGGACAATGTATGGTCGAGTTGAGACATTGAAAACACATGAGGAATAATCAATTATCCATTAAATCAAAGAGCCTCCATCCAAATGAAGTGCATTTCGGTGGATGAGATATTAAGATATATTTATATATTGATAAAAATGTAGGACATTCGTTAGTTGAATCAATCAAGTATGGTAAGGGAACAAGATCTAGTACTCTTTGACATCTAGTCAAGAATTCAACGTATCATTCATATATATGTGCCAAAATTAGGTGAATAATCCAAAAAATCTTCAATTCTCGTGGTCTCAATTTAATAAAAATCAAATTAAATTTGTTTCAATAGTTTTCGAAATTAAATGAATTAAATTATTAATTGATCAAGTAGGGATTAACAGTGTACAGCTGGTGCTCATTAACTGTTATAAAGATGTGGTGGTGACTAGTGAGTACTACTATTATACAATATTTATTGAAGCAAACCTAGGAGGGAGACAATTATATATACTCATAGTCAATATGCGTATATATATAAAACATTATTTTGATCTTTCCAAACAGTAATGAATTAAGAATTTGAATTTATAAGTTAAGTGGAGTATTCAACAAAGAGTTGCTTAAGTAATTATTATGTTTACTGGACTAAAATGATTTTGTTTAGCTTCATTTGTACCTAATTTTCGAAATATGAATTTTCTTTTGTCGAATTAAAATTAAAATGGTTAAAATCCCTTTTGGAAAAATCCTGTCAACACGACCTCCAAACTTCATGTTAAAATATTCATTCTAGATAAAAGAATATTATATGCAATATATAATAGTATAATGTTTGTGCGTGAGGCCAAATTTGGAGTTACAGTTTGATGTTGTTTTCACGTTTGTGAGTCACATGCAGTTGAACAAACAAATACTATAGTGTTTGGACAGCAAAAGGGAGAACCAAAGAGCTCAAAGTCGGTAACTTTTTGGACCATATTCAATTGCATAATTATTACACATATAGGCATACTAAACTAGACTTTTTGCATGCTTTGGTTAAAGTAAATAAACAATCCATATTCTAATTATCATTGCTAGTATAGCTCATGCACATATTACATATTGGCATATATTATATGGTTGAAAATAAAGCAGATATTATAGATAACAAATCAACTATGGAATTTTTAGAAAAAGATCAATTACATCTACAGATCCCCTTTATGTATTTGTGGAACTTGTGATTGATCTAAAATCTTTCTTGGGATATAGGGTTGATTAGATACATAAACATTTGGGTCATTAGACGAGATTCGTTATCATATTACAAAGTGCATATGATGATATCAACGAGGATCGAACATCAAACCAACCAGCATTTGTGATACATCATAATATAATATAAATCTTGATATACCATTAAATCATAATCTACGACAATTGACTTTATAATATCATCATAATAACATGATAATCGTAATAAGTTGTGATGGTATAATACATAAAATATTATAAGTTGAGATCCTAATAGCAAATTGAAATTTATTTGTCATATGAAAAATGGGAAAATATCTCAAGAATACCTATCTACACTAAACTAAAGGCTCTCCACTAATAAATAAAAACGTGTGCCCAGAAAGCTGTAAATGAAGATGAAATTCCATAAAAATGACCTCGATTAAGACAGTGACAATTAGATACACCAAACTCAATTACTACATCAAAACGCGTTTTCCTTTCGCTTCTTTCTCTCCTCTTTCCATTCCACGCTCTAGTCTATAAATATCAACTAACTTCCCACCTTACTAACCACTCCACTCCCTCTATTTCGAATCCATAATTTACCTCATTCGTGTATTTCTCGAAGATTCCAACAATACGAATTCTTTTCCCATGGCTTCATCTTCAAACATCTTCAGTTTCCTCTTCATCCTCATCAACTTTTGCTTTCAAGAAACACACAGCTTTCAACCATTTGAGTCCATCTCTTTGCCTTTAACTACTACCCCTCTAACCAAACATTCCCCTAATTCCAAGGACACATTTCTATCTTCTCTACTATCATCACCCAAAAAACCAACTCCTTCATACAATTTCAAAGCCTCATTCAAATACTCAATGGCTTTGATTGTGAGCATCCCAATTGGGACACCTCCACAACCACAACAAATGGTGTTGGACACAGGAAGCCAACTTTCTTGGATTCAATGCAAAAAACAACCCAAAAAAACACCACCAATTTCACCTTTCAACCCTTCACTTTCCTCAACATTCTCTGTTTTACCATGCACTCATCCAATGTGTAAACCAAGAATCCCAGATTTCTCCCTCCCAACAACATGTGACCAACAACGTTTGTGTCATTACTCTTATTTCTATGCTGATGGTACCTTAGCTGAAGGAAATCTTGTAAGGGAAAAATTTGAGCTCTCAAACTCCCAGAGTACCCCTCCTCTGATTCTTGGATGTGCAGCAGAGGCAGGGGAAGCTGAGGGTATTTTGGGGATGAATCTAGGGAGATTGTCTTTTGTTTCTCAAGCTAAAGTACATAGATTTTCTTACTGTGTGCCAAGCAGACAACATAAGTCCAAGAATTTACCCACTGGGACTTTTTACCTTGGTAAAAATCCAAATTCTAATAGTTTTAAATACATTAATTTATTAACTTTTCCAAGAAGTAGAGAAATGCCCAACATGGACCCTTTAGCGTACACTGTCGGATTGGTCGGGATCAAAATCGGCGGAAAAAGGTTGAATATTTCAAGAAAAGTGTTTTTACCGGACGCAGGCGGGTCGGGTCAAACCATCATTGATTCGGGCACCCAATATACATTCTTGGTTGAAGACGCGTATAATAAAGTGAGGGAGGAAGTTGTAAGATTAGTTGGTAAGAAATTGAAGAAGGGATACGTTTATGGTGGTGCACTGGACATGTGTTTTGACGAAAATAACCTTGCGGAAGTTGGAAGAATGATAGGTGATATGGCGTTTGAATTTGAAAAGGGTGTGGAGATTTTGGTAAATAAAGAGAGGTTGATTGATGATATGGGTGAAGGGGTCCATTGTTTTGGTATGGGGAGGTCACAAAGTTTAGGGGTGGCAAGTAATATTATTGGAAACTTTCATCAGCAAAATCTTTGGGTTGAGTTTGATGTAACAAATAGAAGAGTGGGATTTGGGAAAGCTGATTGTATTAGATCTGGTTGATGTCAAAAGAATGAGTATATTTTAGAATTTAGTGTCTTGTAGTAGATGAAAATCTATGTATGTAGTAGGATAAATCTTTGATTCTTTGCATGCCCTTCTCATTTTAGTGAATTTTAATTAGAGTTTGAATGAGTGCATTGCGTTTTATTTTCATGTTTGTTGGTGTTCAATTTGTAATACTCTCTTTGTGTTGATATGTTTGATTGTTCAGCGAAAAAGTAATTTATTATAAAATGGTGCAAAAATTACTATTATGTCCTCAAATAAAAGCGTTGGATTGTTACTTTTTTAGAAACAAAAAGTACTTTATAGGGGCAAAAAGGAGAAAATAAGCTTAAAATTCATTGGAAATATAAACAATCAAATATTTAGAAATATGACAAAATTTTTAAACAATTAAATATATTAAAACAGAGGGAATATATGTTAAGAAGGTGTGCCAAAATAAGATTTTATTTTTTGAGCATACATCAACTTTGCTAGTCTGAAGAATTTCTTACTTTCCAAGAGTTATTATAAATTATATAACTACTTTATTTCTTAGTTGAGAGCTAAATAATACTACGACGAGATAAGTCTATAATAATTGATCTTTTTTTTCTAACTAAATTCAAATTTCCCCTTCACTTTGACATTGTCAATCTACATATACTACTCCCTCCGATTTATATATACTTGTTGATAACCTAGTTTTTTTTTTTTGTTTCATATTAGTATTTGACATATTCTGTTCCAACATAATAATGACTATATGTTCCCATTAAGCCCTAATGATAAATACTGATGTTAGTATTAATACAATCATTTTGGTCATTAAATTGATATATTTATTGATTAGGGACTTACATGTGAAACTCTACCAGTTATTTTCAATAATTGTATAAAACTGGAAGGATTATTAGTTTGATGACATAATTAATAACCGTTTCTTATTATTATTGCACATGGAGGATTCAGCATGTTCTATCATCTATCCATCATGGATGATAATATATAAACCTTAATAGGAGTATTACATAGCATTCAGAATTATATATGATCTTCAAATGTATAATATACTCTCACAAAATCTATTCAAGGAGTTGTCAAGATCGTTACTAGAAGAGCATATATATTGGAACTAAATTATTAGATTGGAAAGATCAGTTGCTTTTTATTTTTATAGTATATTTTTAATCCTAAAACAATGCTCCACTACATGAATAGAAGGGCAAAAGAGGAAACATAAACATATGGTGCCCAACTCCAATAAATGAGAGATATTAATAGTCTCCAATAATTAATAATGAGGGGATGGGTTATGGGTGTATTAACCAAAATGGTAAAAAGCTGGATGGGAAGATATCAAGTTATGAGTTGGGATCATGATTAAAGAGCATTCAATTTCAATTTATGTACCTATACTTTTTTGTATATACTCGACAATCAAGTAGAGTGTACTAGGAAAGTAGAGAATCTTAATAATCCTTCTAAAAATTATAACTTACTCATTTGAATTAAGAGGGTTTTAAAAATAAAATAGTCAATTATACTAGTATTATACCAATCTTTTATACTCCAGTATGTCATAATTTTGAACATGCTTTTTTCTAAATATTTGAGTAAGATTAATCTGGCTCCAATCGAGTTTATTAGTTGATTACATAAAAGTTTTATGTCATATTGAGATGAAACCAACAATCTTTAGGACCATAAAGGACATAAATGAGCAAGAACGAACTCGTTTGGATGTAGTTAGGATGTTTTAACCTTGTTTTTCAGTTCGCTTAATATTTGACATAAGAACGAACTCAAATTCAAAATTAAATGTAACAGTTTGCTACACATAATTCAATTGAGAGAAGAAACATTAGAAAAGCAGTCATGTTGGATAACATGCGAACAATTATTTCGAACCTTCACCAGAATGGATTATGGGGTTATCGAAGTACACAAACGCAACTAGCATTGAGCTGGCAAATAAAGTCAAAGGATTAGGTCAAAATCACAATCAAACCCACCTCTAATATCTTAAATAACGTGGCTATGGAACCCTCTGTTTTCTTAATTTAACTAGTAGAAATATAGTATACATTTATGATATGATGAGTCAATGATTTTAACACTTGACAAGTGGATTATTAATTAAAATCATTTAAAAATGGGAAGGCAGATTGAAATTATAGACAATGAACTTTATGAACTTTATGTCAAAAAATGTTGCAAAAAGTTGGTTTGGTCAAGTGATTCGAAATGAATATGGGCCACAACAGAATTACACTAGTTACAAGTCATGCACCTACTCGATTACCTATCATTCATACCAAAAGACCCATTTAAGTTTTATTTTAAAGCATTAATGACATGGATAACCATTGGTAACTTCATATCACCGATCGATTATTTATTTTGATACTGAAGTATTAAAAGTGCACAGGATATCGTGATAATTGGACAAGTCAAAAGTAATTTAAGGGCACCAAATAATAATATAAAAAATTCAAGGACCTAATTGACATATATGTTAAAAATCGAGGATCTGTGTGTCTTTCGCCCTTGAGTGTTGTCGTTGGTGCCATTATACCCAAGACTCTTGATAGAAGAGGGTTTTAGCTATCAAGAAGCCAATATTGCACAAGTCTAGCCATCAACATTATTCTCAGCTACTCTCACCTGGAGAAAAATAATCATACATACTTCAAATACTGAAGATGATGTTACTCACCCTGATCTCCAATCAAACTGCTCTCACAATCAACTTCCACATAAGTTCAGTCTTCCTTGTTACAAATGGACGATCATCTTTGATGATCGTTTGTTCTCTAAGTATATGTATACCTTCAACATTATTTCTAAATCAACTTTGGTGGCTGGTAATGTTGAAAGTTAGCTTTCCACGCGCTCGATTTCTCTCTTGATCTCCTCCAAATTAAGTTTGGTAAGCTCCCTCATGTTTGCTTTTTCATACAGGAAAGCAGAAAGATTCTTCAAGCATAGGATATATTGAGCTTTCACTTCAGAAGAAGCAGACGACTGGATCAGAGTTTCGTACTGAACATACATGGAAGAACATCTTAGAAGTGAATAACACACTTCTTAGAAATAAACAAACACCTTTTAATGAGAGGAACGAGACATTCAAAAAGCTAGTGAAGCCATATCTTTTAAAGACATCCTCTCATCCTTTGACCTTAGAGCATGGTCAATCCTTAAAGATTTATGCTGGTGGCTAGATGAAACCTTTCTTGCATATAATTAAAGATTGGTTATATGTACAGACCAAAATTACATGTTTTGACTTTTTCTTGGTCACCGATGGAGATAAATGAAAAGAATACGATCTATGCAACTCAAGGATCCAGTAGTTCTCTCATTGTTAGTCCAGCACTTGAAGCACATTAGATTAGGGAACTTTGCTCAGTATTATCTCATGTATTAGTATTAATAGTAGTATTAATCGACTTCAACGTCTTGAAGTGATTTATCTGCCTACAATCACATTTACACATCACCGTACCAACCCTCAACTTCTGGATTTATATTAATTACTTCCGTTCTAATTATTATCACCAAACAGCTCAACACTAACTAAAAACATAAATAGTTGGGGCGCAGAATGAAGAATTATATTCCAAACATTACTAAAGTTAAATCTGAGTGACAAGTTGTTTTCGACCCATATGTGGTGACAAAAGTCTTACAGTGAGTTACATTGTTATATAAGAATAATTATCCCACATACTTGCTTTATCCATGAGTCAAATGTATCAAGTAGATCACTAGGGCTAATTGGCTTATAGCTTATTTTACCCGTTTAAAACATAAAACCGTTTAAGACTACTGAGTTCAGATCAGTTTTTCATGTTTGCTTGAAATTAGGTTATAGGTTCTAGCATGAAATATCTAACAGAACTGTGGCATTGTGAATTTGCAATGGTCAGTGAAAAGGCATTCTTAATCTAAATCCATTTCTGAAACTTATGATCTCTCACTGAATAAGCCTCCTTAGTTATTATCTTTCAGTTGTTGAGACTTTTTCTTTTTTTCTACATTTCTGAAACTTAGGGATTGCTGGACAGAACTAAATGGCATGAGAAATGCAAAACATAATTCAATAGAATTAAAATGATGTTACGTGAAGTAACACATAGCCTCGCCTGTTGATGAATAATACTGTCATGTTTTCTAAATACTGCAAACTTAAATTGATTAGAACAACTACAAACATACCTCCATGTAAGCGGAAATGCAGTTATGAAGTGTGTTCTCAACCACAAGTAGAAAATCCTGCTTCTGAAGGAAGTTCCAAAGATGACCCAAATGAAGAATGATAGTATTAATAATAATGGGGTACAAAATTAAACGAATTCAACTCCAATAGCCTATAGATTGGATCAATGATCAAACATCTTAGTTCATAATGCATCAAGGAACTCTACAACATGCAATTACCATTTCGCAATATATAGAAGTCAAATAATCTAATTAGCTCCAACTGTAAAAACCAGAAACAAGTAGTTACAGTACCAAGCAAAGAGTCTTTAGACCTCTTCAAGTCAACATGACAGTCATTTAGGAATCACTAAACAAGAGCATGTATATATCCATCATTTAGCTAGTTACTAATAATACCAGCAATTAGCAACACATCATAACATGCCACCATGCCTCTAGAGAGGTTTTCATATAAGCGAGGTAGGGGTGGGTCGAATAGCATGCAGCCTTGAGAAAAGAGAGAGGCTGTTTCCAAACTGTCCCCAACTGAAGTGCAGATACTATCTATTACTTCATTATTAATAAGAAGCTTAGGTAGTGTAATATCCATTTTGATCTACTTCACTACATTTAAGACCAGAAAATATTAAATCTTTGACTTCATAGGAAATGGAAACAAAAAGATAGCAATTATCCATGCTGGCAAATGCAAAGAAAACGAACACACACCTTCTGGTAAATATGCAATTCCATTATAAAAACAATGTATCAAATAGAACATCAATTCAAATTACCCCCAAGTCTTGCACTTCCATTTCGGCAGTTTCAATAGATGCAAGATTATGATATGATTGCAACTGCAGGAAAGTCAAGAAAGCATCAGTGATCCTATATTATTGAACTGTATAAGCAGAGAAACGTATACAAGTTTCATAGTTCTATGTTTTAATTAAGTAACCGTATGCTTACATCAACGATGAAAGAACGGTAGAGGTGCATTGTGTAATGTACATAAGCATTAATAAGTAAAAGCAGATATGCTTATTCTCTTTAAATCCAATGATTTTCAGGGAAGAAAACTCTTACTAGATTATATTACCCCAATCATACACAGCACTCCTTCGCTTATTAATTGAGCCAGTTATCTTTTCTTGGGAAACATGTAGGATCTGGCCTTAAACATTAATATAGCTTTCTTTTTTTGCAAATTGTCGAAAAATATTCTCATGTTACGATATATTTGAAATACTACAACATTCTATATCACTCTGAAATGTTAATTAAACTAATGACAACACTTAATCATAGATCGAATTTGTTAGACCAGAAAAGTCAAATACCACCTCAAATTCAATTAGAGGTAGCACATATATCATAGCAAATAATAGAAGCTGCTACAAATACTTGCAAGATTAGCCACTGTGTTTACGCAGTATTATAAAGAAAGAAGTTGGAGAAGTATGAGGAACTGACCAGTAATATCGTTGCCCAATCTCTGTCCTTCCGAATTCGTGCTAATACTGCATTAGATTTCTGTGTCCCTTTCTGTTTGAATTGAGCTTGCAGTTCATGACACAACCTAATATAGACCAATATATTGATGATAATCACAGAAGCGAGAAGAAACTCATTATTCATTGTTGTTAAATATTATTCCGCTGCATAGGTTGGAACTACAAAACCCACAAACAACTTCACAACAGTACCATGTTTGATTAATGCTCCCCCTAATGGTATATATTACATATATACTCCATGGTCTAAAAGGCCAAAATAGTTCGAACTTGTCAATGAAAAAAGTGTGACAACTTGCCCACATTGCAGAATACCCTAAACCAACTTGTCAAGAACTGCTGATTATTACATTGAAGTTCTCAATCATAAACATATGGAACCAAAAAACAAAAGCATAACATGAAACCAATACCGAAGAACAATAATTATTAAAGAACAAGAATAAAATATTAAGCAATAAATTTGATTTAGAAGTATTTAGTGAATGATAGGAAATTCAGAGTGACGTGCTTTCTCAGTATCACCCATCTGGGGTAAATATTAATAGATGAATTAGCTTTAATGAACAAATTCAAGAAAGAGCACGTTACGACGATTTACAATAATCTAGAGCTCTGCTACCCATTTATTTTTTAGGCATATCTACAACTTCTATAGTAAAAATTATCTAAAATTGAATTGCTACATTACTGATCTAGCACCTGCAGAAGATTACAATTTTGAAGAGCAAGATCACAAGCTAGGGAAATCTGTTAAAGTGTGCTGAAGTTGTGAATAAGATCACAAGGTACAAATAAGATTGCAAGGTACAAATAAGATCACTAATTAGGAGAAACTGAGAAAGCGTGTTAATAGAGATTTTTAAAAGGCACCTTATTGAATTGTTAAAAAGAGCTTTTGCTTTCTCAAGCTCAGTCATTGCTTGAGAAATGTTGATCTTCCTCAGCTGGTCAAATTTGAGCTTTTTAACTGAAGCAATGTTTACAATGTTGGCAGCAATCTATAACAACAGAATGCATTGGTAGTTCTATTAAAAAATGGCAAGCATGCATAAAGCAAGTTCACAACTCTTAAAAGTCAGGAGGGAAAAGACAAACATAGTATCGTGTCTTTACAAAATAACAAAACAACTGAAGAATAGAACCAAAAAGATTATAAAGCACATACGACAATGGAAGTTTGTCCATAATTTCATCCTATGATGCCACATTTTGCCCTTCTTGTAATGCATTTAACTTAATGTGCTTAAAACAGATCTTTTACAGTAACTAACCTGATTAAATATTTATGTGATTTTACATGGTTAAATGATTTAATACGTCTGTATTTTACATATGAAGTAAACATTAATGAAAAGTAGTAAATAACATCTTATTTTTTATATAAGGAATATGTCTATCAGTCTCAAGCTATTGGGACCAATTAGCTCAAACCTGGATATGGTTTTCAGGCAGTAAAGTCTTCCTTACAGCAAGACATCTGCAACAGTTTTAATTCCTGTGTTACCATTTGCCAGTTATTTTGGTCGGTGTGTGCATCACCATTCAAATAGATACGTATTTACCTTTCCATAAGATCTTCAGCTTCGTTCAAGCTGCCTGCTGACTGTAGTGTGACAGAAAGACGGTCAGCTGCAATTACTGTATCCAGAGAGCCCCATCCCTGTAGAAACAATCAAGTCACAAATATTAACAAATTGGAAATGCATACGAGACTAAACAAGTGTTAAAAAGATCAACATTTATAACTATGGCATGACATCATATAAAGGGGGGCATGATGGTCATAATATTAAAGTAAGGATGAGCATTGCACTCCCAAGTGTTAACAACATTTCTAATTGTGGATTGATTTTAATCTGTAATTGTGGCATAATTGAGAAGAGCGAGTATTGCTCCCAAATTGATGTCACACACCAAATGTTGTGAAGGGCGATATTGCACCTAGAAAGAAGCTTATCCGAAATTAATCTGTAATGGTATGATTAGATTTTTCTAATCAATTTTGAATATGTTACACTGGGAAATTTTAAAAAATCAGGTTAGGAATAAGTGTCACTGTGAGGGGTAAACATGCTATACAATTATTCTACCTTCTTATTATTTTGTACTATCAGACTTCGCTTCTGAATTGTTCTTTGGGTATCTCGTAAGTTCGTCAATCAGGAAAGCTACTTTAAGGCTTTTGTAGGCCTTTCTAGCAGTTCTACAATAGTTAGCATGGAAACAAAGATTACTTCAGCTAATAACTTCCTCATCTATATTTCAAAACTGTAAGATCCTAAGCTATAAGTAGGAAACAAAATATCTCATTGCATGAATCATGTCAGAAACTTATGGACTGAGAGCTTCAAGTTAATCAAGTTTGGAATTGGAGCTTATTGGTGTTATAACATATACCCTGAGGCTACTAAAAAAATCTCAACACATTGCAATTTGCACAATGCTAAAAAACACAATTAGGAAGAAGCCACACCTTTGCTAGTTCCATAAGGTGCAAAATCCTTCTTTGCATGTTTTCAGCCTCTGCAAATCTTTTGGACTTGGCATATATCTGTAGAAGAAAACCCTTTTTAGGAAAAAGAAAGTTAAAACCCGCCATCACCTCACAGTAGGGGTTCTGTAGCAATTGTTAATTACTTTTTGATATAACATAATATAGGCATGTGTCATGATATTTAGTTCTGGTAGGAACTTTGAGTTATGATTCAGGAAATATAAAGCCAGTATCACAGTCAGGAATATAATTACTGTTCAAACAAAATGAACATGTGAACAAGTAAAACCTGAGCTAGAAACTGCATTCTCTTAATACATGTGGGAGATTCACCTAGTCCACCTTCCTGCAATTTTCAAAAAACATATAGTGGTGTAACTAGTCATAAGTAGTCTCTAATAAAACAGAACTAATAGGAGGTCATAGAGTGTAGAAAACCTTGTATAAATGTATCTTGTAACAAATTAATGTACCTCAAGAACTCGAACAGAGTCCAGAACTAAAGCCTCGGAATCATTTTCATTCCCTTGGAGATAAAGAACCTGAATGTTAAAATATGTGTTAATATGAAGAAGAAGAAGAAGAAGAAGAAAAAAGGAATCATGTAAGGATAAAATGAACTCATAAAAAAAGATCAGTATACCATATGGAAGAACTATTTAGGCATTACATTAGCAAGATGATACATTGTTTCGGCATAGTCAGGGTGACCTTCACCTAAGACACGTCTCTTTATCTGATAAAAGAAGGACCAATTGAAGAATTAATTAGATATATAAATAATGCCACCTACAGATTTCCAAGTGTCAGTGTGTCACTACAGTGTTCTCATACCTTCAGTGCGCGCTGTCAAAGAGAAGGAAAGATAGTGTCAGAACTCAGAAAATAAATGTACAAATATTCATATACGTTGCCTTCATGTGAAGGATGTTAAATATTTTGAATTTCAAACACACAGTAGATATATTAGATCAATGAAAGACATCGATGCATATTAGAAGATGAATCAGTGGAGAGACAGAGCTATAATACTATCTTATAGTCACCTCCCAAGTAGGGAATCAAGTTTTTGCCTTTTCCCCCAACATCCATCGAGATACGACTTACCAGCTACTCGACTAAGTAATCACTGATTGTACTAGTACACTCAATAAGGCTTGATTTTGGTGGATGCAGAAGTGAAGCCGTGGGGGTATATTAGTATCCTACTTATATGGTTCGGCAATACATAATGAAACGAAGTATAGATGGATTCATAAAGGTTTAGCTAACTTCCCTCTGCAAATGATGTACCCCACAAGTGCAAGGGCAAGGAAATGATTAATTTTAAACGGAATGGTCTTCTCCGAATATGTTTGATACAACAAAGTTACTAATGCATCAGGAAAAAAAATACTCCGTATAAGATAACTCTTAAAACATTCGTAAGTAGTCTTAACTTCGAGGGCCACATAAGAAACTGATAAGTGCATGTAAAACCTATTATCCCATCACACATTATGATAATAACATTAGGCTTCTAGATATGATTTATATGAGTTCAAGAAGTTCCTAGAGTCTAGGAGAACATGATGGAGTAACTATGGGCATGAGTGCGCAAACAAATTACAGAGAGTGTCTACTTGTTTTACTATGCAATTAAAATGGCATTGCTGGTACCTCATAACTAAGACGAGCATGCTCCAATTTTTTTTGCCCTATATAGAATTGACCAAGATTGTGAAGTGCTGCTCCAACTCTACAAGGGTTGACATTTAACCAAATGAATATCAAATGAATCGATAAGTCTCCAATGTACCGTCACCGACAAGCACCACATAAGTATTAAATTAAGCGATATTAAGCCCGTGTGGTAAGGCACTCATTTGGTTTCATACTGCAATAGAGATAACTACAGATTTACAGGCTATAGAGAGAAATAATAAAAAGAGGCATGGTTTGTCGACATAATAATGGACTGAAACAACTATCAGAGTCCCTCCTGCATTTGCAACATAACAATGGGTTGAAACCACTACAGGATTGGCCTTCTTTTTTTACTCGGTTCACATTAAATTGTGATCTTGTCATTCGCCTGTAAAACTAGAGGTCACGGGTTCCAACCTCACAGCTAGGAAATAACTTAAGCTCATCTTTAGGTCATTTACTACTGAGTATAATAATTGAGCTGAAGCAACTCCAAGCCAACTTGTTGATTGGCTGAGCTCAGTCCCACATTTGTACCTTACGTCATCACGTCCATATGCTTCCTCGAGTATCTCAATAGCTTCCAAGTATAATGGTTCTGCTTTGTCGAACTCCTTCGTAACTCTATACAGCTCAGCCTGCAAAAAAGTCAAATGCATCCAAAAGACTACGTCAAAATAAAACAAACATCAAGAATAGATCTCTATAGTTCGTACGGAACATTATGTATAAATTCTGATCCATGCTCGCCAGGAGAAAATCAAATAGATTATGTAGAAATATAACTTGTAATATAAAAGAGAACATTCAGCCGAATTATTTGCTTATAAATTCTTACTAAGAACACTGGCAAGAAAATGATACTTCAGGTGAAAGCATTTATTTTTTAGGTGAGGTTTGAGCCCATGACCTCTCATATTAAGAGTATATGACAAAATCATAATACAATGTGGACTATTGTTAGCATTAAGGAAATAGAATATGTATGTTATAGATGTACAGTAAATTGACAATTTACTATGGATTCGAGGGGTTCAAAGTATATCTTAAACAATGTTCTGGCTTTTCAAATTCATAAATGACTCTGGTGGCAATCGATCCCAGACTTCGTGGTAACGAAGTTACACATTTAATGTTCTGCCTAATAGAACCTTATGTAGATTACTGATAATTGTCTCATAAGGACATGTAATATTGATTGGTATAAATAATTACTAAACGCCATGAATGGTAAGAGTACTGATAACGGCAAGCAGTGTATAAATGATTAAAATTTTCAAAAAAATGAAGATGGCTTCTGAAGGAGCCTTGACTTGGATGCTCATCTTATTGGCCGACATCTTAGAAAAAACTATATTTACAACGTCAGATGATATTTATAAGAAATCAAGTAAGTGACTCACAATATTGTTGTATGCAGATGCAACATGAGCATCCCTTTCGCCAAAGCCTTCTTTAGCTTCTTTTAAAGCAGCCAAAAAGAAAGATTCTGCTTCCTTGAGCTTTCTCTGCATTTAGCAGAACAACGTTCATAATTTAACATGTTAAACATTCTTCAAAAGTTCATGCCGAAATGTTAACGTACTTGTAAACAGCTAACCTGAGAGAATAAGTCTCTTCCATGATCTGTAAAAATCCTCCACTTCGATGTATGTTCATTAGATACAATAGAACCATCCTCTACCCTCCGAAAGCCAGTAGAGCTCGTTTCCACTGTTTCATTTTCAGGACTTCGGTCAGAAGAGACATCTTCTGCTAAGGCAGGTGTGTTGATGATAGCTGCAAAAAGAATTGAACTTGTTAATTACTCTGAAAGAAAGAATAATGTCATTTTTTAGTGATTTTAAGGAAATCTTCAGGCCATATTAGGATCAGAAGACCTCATATTTTCAACTATTTATGTAAACCAGTTGTCACCTTCTCTACTTCGAGATCACGCTGACTAATGTAAATAATGCATTGCAAACACAAATTTTACTAGATACTAGACATAAATACTCCTAACAGTAAATGAAGCAGCACAACTGCCAAGTGTTGTACAGCTGGACTTCAAATGGAGCTAAAATATGACAGTTACAGACAGGAAGCTGTAAATTCAATCTTTCTACTCTTGACGATGCTCAAAATGCAGGTGCTGGTGCTTATACAAATTCAGAATATCAGAGTTCATATCCTTCAAAAAAGATGACAGACTAACCACCTCTATTTATAATTTGAGAGTGCCATAAAACATAACACAGGACTAATTTAAGCTCCTCCTCTTTTTATTTTAGTTGGTAGAATTCAGCTTGGAACATTTTTATAATGCACGAAGACTAAGGTATATATAACTTGAATTGAAACATTATTATTAAAAACCTCTCCTTCAGTTTCTAAAATAATTACACGTTTAATTAGTTCATTCTTTTCAGAAGATCTAGCAATTGCAAAAAACCCGATTTTACTACATACAATCAGCGGTCTAAATCTCAACTAGTATATTCTTATACCAACGAAGACAAACCTATTGGAAACTGTAAATAGAGTTGGCAAGACTAAATTGTATAAACATTCATTGTTATAGTTGTAAGGATTCACGTAATTACCAAAGCAACACCACAAGATGTACATGTTCTTATAAGAAAGATACCATGTGTACCTAGAACTGTTGACTATAAACAACAGAATGAGACATACTCCAAGTTGAAATTACCAAAAATTAATCATGCATACCAGCTTGAGCAGAGAGAAAGATCCATCCGAATAGATTCCCGTACTGTTTACTCGAAGACCGGTGTCGCGACTCATGATGACCACTTGTCGTTCTCCCTGCAGGCAACAGCATTTATTCTAAGAACCATGAAGCTTAACTGGGAAGGTCGATAACATATTCTGAATACAGTTTAACCAACGTCATTGAAATATACTTTAAAGGCCATTTCATATCCATCCAACTGCAGCTGCTATGCAATCATGAAAGAGTTAGCAACACGTAGGGCTTCAAGAACTAGTTCATGCGAACTAAATGTATAAATATTTGTAGCCTGAACACTATTTGCTTCTTAAAATTATTCTATCTGATAATGTTGGCAAAGAGACCATTAACTATTAGAGACGACTATACAGAGTTACAACAATTGATCGCAGTATGTTGTCATAAAAAGAATTTTGCTAACAGCATAAGGTAACTGGGATCTTTCTTCGCGAAAAACTTCTAACTCGATATTCATTTGGTGTAGTACATAGAGCCTACTACTACTCCCTCCAATTCATTTTAATTGACATTTCCGTTTTTCAACAAGAAGCTCTCCCACGAATAATATACTAATCATATTTTCAAAATATATTAAAAAACAAATCCAATTACATTCAACTGTATACTTATTCTCTCAGGAAGGAGTAAAAAAGTAATTCATGTCAATAAAAACACCAATTAAAATGAATGGAATTGCGTTAATTAAACGAAATGGAGTAAGGATGATCCAACACAATGAAATAGAGAAACGTAAAGATCAATATTGACATAATACAATAATTAAGCATGCAATCATCGAATTTGTTGATATTAAAGGAACAAAAATACAAAGAAATTACCTGCAATAAGCAAATAAAGTTGTGATTGTTTCGTGAATGAGTATTTTGATGAAGGAGAAATGCAAAATCTCCGAAGAACATTTAGAGTTGCTTGACGAAGTGACATTATATTAATAGAAGAAGATCAAAAGATTGTGATAAACTCTACAAAATTCGTATGTCTGTTTGTTTGTTTGGAGTGACTAAACCCCTCTCCTTTGCTGTGAAATAATAGAGGTTTAAGGGGTGCTTAAACGCCCACGTTTAGTAGGCAAGCAACCGGAGATGTAGGTCAGCCCAGCGAGTTCCAACCCAATAAATTTTTTATGTGGCTTCCATTATTATTCAAGCCGAGTCGAGGCAGCTGTTCTTTTAATTTTGTCGAGCTCGGGTTGAGCCAGTGCTGGCTCACTTTGGTCAATGTAATGAAAAGGGTAATTGTTATATAGTACATTTTAATTTTTACTCCTTCCATTTCTCTAGTAAAACTATATTTTTTTATAATAGCTAATTAATTCATTGTTCTGGACATATTGTTAAGTTGCTTCTAATAATTGCTTTTGCTTTTGCTTTTAAAAGTACATATACACATCATGATTATTTTTAAATTAATAATTTTGTTAAAGTAAAAGAAAATAATAACTCCCATAACTCTTTTATAATATATTTTAAGTTATACGATCAACTAATCTAATATAAGTTTATAATTACATTATCACATGATATCTCACATAACCCTTCAATTAAATATTTTTTTATTATATAATCAAATAAATACATAACGAAACTAGTTATAAGTTTATATTCATTTACATTCTCATTTAATATATTTTTCATTATCATACAACATTATCTATTTGTCACGTAAACTTATATTGAAGTTAGGAAAGCGCATGAGATATAGTCGAAGTGCAAGTAAAACAACTATCAATAATGAAAAATCAAGTCCATATATCGATCACACTGTTATTCATAAGAATTCAACTCAAGCCATTGTCAATAAACAAAAGCTACAGATTCTTAATGCAAAGGCGCACTGGACACAGCCTTTGTTATCTAAATGAGGAAAACACAAATTGTACAATAAGATTGACTTCCATAGTCACATTCCACTTTCAGATATCTCACAAGACCATAGAATGGAACCAATGGACAAACACTCAAGGGTTCTAGAGGAGGGTGGTCTCGGCAATCATGGAGGTAACAACATATGGATCCATGTTGGAAGCAGGCCTCCTGTCCTCGAAGTACCCCTTGCCTTCCTTCTCAGTGTCACGACCAACACGAATAGATGCACCACGGTTAGCAACACCCTGTTCATACCAAGATGCACACAATAATTAGTGAAACAATATTGTTTTAGTATTAGAAAAATCTGCTGTACGTCTAGCGGACAGTGACTCACTATACTTCATGAACCAACAGTCACCAGATAACACAGAGAAATTATGAAATACCAATGCCAGCAGTACATTAACCTCATACTCCAGCATTTAATATATTCTTGACGATGTTATTAAGGTCAATTAAAGGTGGTGGGTATTCAGGGTTCACATTGTTTCTGTTGAAATAGATACGAGAGTAAGCTGAAAGATCAATAGATGTACCCATTTAAAGGTGTTGATGTCAGCAGTTTCATGCTTTCCTGTGAGACGACGCTCATTGCCTTCTCCATATGCAGCAATATGCTCTTTATGCTTCAGTCCAAGTTTTTCAATGGCCTTCTTAATGACTTCATATCCGCCCTCTTCTCTCATGCTCTTGGTACTGAAAAATAATTAACTTACTAATTAATCAAATGCAAGCCAACCTCTCGAGAGGAAATGTAATAGAATGGGCAACTCCTTATTTAAGAATTTTTTAATGGAATGCGCAGCTTATTACCTGTAGTTTGTGTGAGCGCCAGCCCCGTTCCAATCACCCTAGAGGAAGAATTAAGGTGTTAGTTTTGATATTATAGGTTGCCATGATATACACTGATGTGGTTACATCGGTTTTTTAATATAGAGAATGAAAGATAAATTCCAAATAACGCACCGGAATAGGCTTGGGATCAAAAGAAACCACCACACCAGCAATCTCTGTGATCCTCTGACAATTAGACAGAAGATGTACGTTAGTATGATAAGTACCTCTTTAGTTTAAATAACTCTACAAGGTTCCTCTTTTCGGCAAGAAGTATAGGTGTTGAGATAGTACCTCCAAAATGTATCGAGCAATCCAAATCTCATCACCAGCTGAGATACCAACAGAAGGACCAACTTGAAACTCCCACTGGAAAATACAATGAAATATTACATTTTGAATTTTAATAGATAAGTAATCTCCTCGGCCCTCGCCTATGTTAAAAGATAGTACTTCAATGTAGTTTGCTATTAACATATGTGTGTCAATTAAGGTTACAAAGTTAATTTTGACGATAAAAAAGTTAGTTTTAATAGATAACTTGCTTTTTGAAGTTGAGGCAGTATAAAAAAGCAAGTTAATCAAGAAGCTGTGATATGGATATGCACCTGTCCTGGCATCACTTCACCGTTGATACCACTTATGTTAACACCTGCATAGAGACAGGCCTTGTAGTGTGCGTCAACTATATCACGACCAAAAGCCTTATCAGCTCCAATACCACAATAGTATGGGCCCTGCATAATACAATAAAAGATTAATCTTAAACAAAGCGTATAATACGTCAGGATGTTAAGTGATAAATAGTGTTCAAGTGCCATCAGTTTAAAGTGTGACCAAAGACAATCATGAAGCTCAATCCGCAAAAATTAAAATAATGTAAAAAGAAATACGGATACGGCTTTAGTAGTAACTATCATTGTACAAATCTATCATCAAGCACAAAATTACATATATACCTAATATGGACAATTATATTACCTGAGGTCCAGGGAAGCCTCCCAAAGGCCAGCCGAGTGGCCAGTTTACTTCCTTTTGCAAGAGGGTGTATTCTTGCTCAATACCATACCTAAATTCAGACCAAGTTTTTTCATTTATTAAATTTCGTGGAAGAGGAAAGTGACCAATTATTAAATTTTGTGGAAGGATCAGAACATAAAAGATAGTATACCATGGTACTTCCGCAACAACATCAGGATGGCTAAAAATCTTGGCAGCATTGTGCCTCTTGTTGGTGGGAATTGGTTCACCAGCAGGAGTGTATGCATCGCACATGACCTAAAAGAAAGCAGATTAATCGAAGTATACAAATAGGTATTGTGTTATGTTACTGACCATTTAACAATGTCACAGAAGCGTCTTAGTGAAGTAGTAATTAGATATACAGTAATACATATTGAACCTATGTATGTGGTGTTCTAATACTCACCAGAATATTGTTTCCCCTCCTGAATGGATCCTTGAAAATTGCTTGAGGGCTGTTTATTAGATCATCATCACATATTAATATCTAAACCGATATCATCATCCATCACATGGTAAGAGCGAATACAAAAATAACTTACTAAATGATCACTTCACTGTCCTCCCCAGGAGCTTGGCCAGTGCTGGATCCATCGTAGTTCCATTTCGGAAGTTTTGATGGGTCAGATACAGGACCAGCAAGAGTCTGGACAAACCATAAACACACATAATGAGCATCAATCCTACATAATGAATCCAAAAGAACCAAAGAATCACATAAATGGAAAATGAGATAAGTAATTGCAAAGACAGATAAGTACCCTGGCTTTGCTTCTGAGGTCCATTCCGGATCCACCAATCCTATTTATTCGAAGTTAACATCCAAATGCTATTGTTAGTAATCACAAACATATACATCACATATAATTAGAAAAAAACATTAACAAAAAAACTAATCTAAATGAAACCTTCAAAATAAAAGACTACTAAAATAGGCATTGTACAATAACTTTGAAAAGGACATGGTACAGAGTGTTACACACTTCTCATTCTTGACATTAATCATACACCAGACTCCAGAGAGCACATGCTATATACTAAATCAGGAAACAAATTTACTGCTTTTCTTACAAAAGAAGCACTTGCCATTTATAATAAAATCTGGAAAATTAATCCCATACTTCATTAATCAAATAGGGACTGATATCAAACATGTTTCGAGCAATTTTTTCCAATACTCCATAACGCAGTATCAAGAGAGAGAAAATGTATCCATTTTAATCGATGGTTTTTATTTGAATGACCTATAATCTAAAGTAAAGAAATATCTCTAATCTCCTTGCCCTTCACATTTTTAAAAATTTCAGTTGTTAAATATACTTGGTACTCCTATGTGGAGTACTAGTAAATCAATTATTTCACTTAAATTCCCTCTTATATTTGTAAAATTCAAGATCTATAATTTGGGTCTTGGGATAAGGTATTATTTCGAGTATATCTCAGTCAATGAATTTTGAGCACAACTAAAGTGATCCGAAATAACTGGACACTACTCATCATCTTCTAATTACTTGATATTATCTTTTATGGATTCAAATTAACCATTAATAATCGTTATGGATATTCTAAATGAAATTAATAATCATACATCAAAATCACGTTTTTAACTCTTTTTCATAATTTTAATAATATACCTATAATATGTCGGATAATAGTGGTTGAATTATAGTAGGACTAGGAGTCGTGTATGTCGGATCAGATCAGATTCTATTGTATACTCTAGATACTGTATGATTCATGTTTATGTATATCAGATGTATTATTCGTTACATAAAGATGAAGCTTCGAAACTCACCTCATCGCTAATTTACAAGGAAAAAAAAAAAAAGATGCAGCGTCGAAGGGTATAACAAGAAAGGGTGTAACAGTTTTTATGATTAGATCATGTTTAGATTACCAACTTAATAAAACTATAAACATAAACCAGATCGGCACGAATGATATTGATAACACACACGTCACATACATGAGGTAGATGATGCAAATTGGAATATGTCAACCATCAGAACCAAAAATAGTAAACAAAAAAGACAACAACCCATAATAATAATAAAACAGATAACAATATGAAGTTTGCATTACAAAAACACCATTGAACAAAAAAACAGGGGAGGAGGGGGGGAGTTCATCAGAGCAGACAATGAAAAGGCAGACATGAAGTAATGAAATGAAGTAAAAATACAAACCATATATATTCTGCAATGATTTTCTCAGTGGAGTCTGAGAGGTCAAGGTTGATGAGATCTGAGAGAAGAGCCATGGTTTTTTTTCTTGATGAAACTGAAAATGTTGAGACTACAATTATCAAGTGTGAGCAAAAAGAGGGATGAGATGGGTGTATTTATAATGAGGGTAGTAGCTTCGTACAAAACTCTACAATTATTAAAGCTGCTTTATTTTCCAATTGAAATTAGGAGAATTATAGATAACCTTTTTAGTAGAGTATTTTATTTTATTACTTAGTGGGAGTAGTATAAATGTATAATGAAAAAGGAGGGGTAATTAGTTTGATGTAGTAGGTAACCGATGATTATCTGTTAGAATGGAATCTATTCAAGATTCCCCAAGTTTTTGTGCCACATAATAGAGTACTACACTTTTTACTCATGTAATTTTTTCAAAGGTTAAATTTTGTTGCTAGAGTCAAATTTTTAAAAAAATTGATCATGAATTTTAGTTAGTTATAAGAAGTAAAAGGGTTATATAAAAATTAGATATATTTATATTTTAATTAGTGTCTCAGTGATTGTGAAAAGTTAAATGAATTTTAATAAAAAGACGAAAGAAATAATTACTCGTACATCAAACACGTTCACAAAAATATTATATTCGGAATTTATTGGGTCATTTAACACAAACTTTGCTTTTTCATGCCTTTTACAATCTAAATTATAGCTCTAAACAAAAAAGGTAGCCTATAAAAGTAGGGAATATTTGTAGGACAGATAATAGTATATTATTAGTAAATAAATTGTGTAAAAATATTTAACTAAAATAGGTGACTTCAAATGAGTGTCACTTCTCATATAAGTATTTAATCATTACTGATGGTTAAAATAATTACATGATGATCTGGTCATTTATTTTATACGGAGTACTTGATATCTCATATATTTGAAATTTTATTACTATTGATTTTTAAACAATAAATGTTTCTTCACTAAATGCAACACATATGGTCCGTTTGGATTGGGATGAACCTAGGTGAATCTAGGTGAAATTTATCATTCACCCTGTTTGAGACCAGTTTTTTATTTTTTTTAAGGTTAATGTAGGTGAATCTAGGTTAATGTAGGTTAACACATTCTCCTCCGTTCACCCTCAAATCGTTCACCCCCAAATCGGTGGGTAATGCTAGGTTAACGAATTAATTTTTTTATTATTATTAGATGAGACTAAACTACCCATCAATAATATTACTCTCCGTCAAATATTATTTGCCTCTTAAAAAATAACTTCCCTCATCATATAAATTACCGTTTCATTTCTTTCTTGCGTTTCTTGCCAACTCTTTCTTTTCGCTTGAAAAAACAGTTTTTTCTTGGCTGCTCTTTCTTTCTCGCTTGAATGATAAAAAAAATCATATTTTTTTGCTTTTCAATTTCAATATATGTGTACTATATTTGTTTGTCGTTACGTCTAGCTTTTTCTCCTAGTACAATAATCAATGTTAATCATTTTTTCAATTAATCATCTAATTATCAAATCACCTTTGTAATGTATGTAAATCAACATATACGAGCATTGCCATATTCCTTGTTATAAATCCTTGTGTACTATATGTGTACTAATAATTAAGTACACGATATTTGTTGTTTATGTTTATCTTTTGTTAAACATGTGGTATGTTTATTTTGCTAAAGATTATTGATACGTTTCTTATATATATATATTTTTTTTATTAAACATATTTATGTTTTGTTAATATTTTTATTTAACAATATTTAATTTGCAAACAAAAACAAGGTATTTTGTGTTGAAATAAATAGAAGGATATTAATGTCAGTTTAATAGTTAATAATTTTATAATGTTGTTTTTCAAGTTATTAATTATTTTGTTTTACCTAGTGAAGGGTAATTGTATCAAAACAGGAATTATAATAGTTTCACCTACATTCACCTGCATTCCCCTACATTCCCCTCACCTAGGTGAATTTTAAATGTTTACCCTCACCTAGATTCACCCCAATCCAAACGCACCAATACATTCAAAAACGATATGCATGTTTAAACATAAATTTTAGTGCGATGTCATTTGTACCATGACCGATCATTTTGTTCATAACAATTATTCGATGCACCTTAATTTTCCTTAACAAACTTTATGAGTATATTTTACATTTATTCGTTTGATAGAAAGTATATTAAAAATAATTTGATATATTTATAACAGCATTTAATGGAAAATTATCTTGTATATTACTCCCTTTGTCCCTCAGTCCCTAAATAATTGGTACATTTTGACTTTTGTGGTCAAACTTTCAAAAATTTGATCAAAAATTCTCATCAAACGGTAATGAATAATATAGTTATATGAGACCTTGTTAGATTCATCTCAATATATATTTTTGAAATATCAACATTTAATCATTTTTTCACATGTAGAACAACATATATTTATGTTGTAAATTTTTTTTTTACCATAAAAGTCAAAATGTACCAATCATTTAGGGATCGGGGGAAAAATAAATACTACTCCCTCCGTCCCTAAAAGATTGGTACATTTTTTACTTTCAAGGTCAAAATTTTAAAAATTTGATCAATAATTTTCGTAAAACGATAAGAAATATTATAGTCGTGTGAGATCTTGTTAGATTCGTCTGAATATATAATTAAATCATCAAATTTTTTGAGGTCAATATATTGTTAAATCATCAAATTTTTTAAGGTCAATATATTATCAAATTTTTTAAGGTCAATATATTGTTAAATCATCAAATTTTTTAATCATCAAAAGTCAAAATATATCAATCATTTAGGGACAGAGATAATAGTTGTTGAAAGAATTATCTTATGAAATAGTACTACCAATTATAGTAAGTAATATGTTGTGATACTTAATTCTATAATTATTTTCCATTCTACATTCATTATATATAATCATTAGTTGAATATATATATAATCACGAAAAAAATCCAACCATGTACTTCCTCTATCCCTAAATAATTGATACATTTTGACTTTTCATGCTCAACAAAAATTTGACCTTAAAAATTTGATAATATATTGACCTTAAAAGATTTGATGATTTAACAATATATTGAGACGAATCTAACAAGATCTCACATGACTATATTATTTCTTATCGTTTAACGAAAATTCTCGATCAATGTTTTAAAGTTTGACCACAAAAGTCAAAATGTATCAATTTTTTAGGGACAGAGGGAATAATAAATAACATAGTCACGTGAGATTTTGTAAATTCGCCTCAATATATATTTTTGAAATATCAACTTCTTATCATTTTTACATACACATGTAAAATTAAAATTATTTATTTTTAAATAATGTCACACAGACCAGAAATGAGTAATGACCCTATTACTTAATAATGGAGGGAATGACCCTATCATTTTATAATGAAGAAAGTGACAAATACACCCGAGGTATAGGTCAACTGGTAAAGAATTAGAGTACAAAATATCAAACAGTCTATTTTCTTCATACTACTCAAGTTCGATTTTCACTAGAGAGCGAATTTTGTATTTCGAATATAATTCATGGGCAAACTATAATCCCTGATCAGGTAAGGCACATACCGCACCAGGTATTATTTACGTTTATTAGGACAAAATTGTGATCCACAAATAAAAGTTGGAAATTAAAAATTTGTTGTACCCCTAATTTCTAGAAAATGTTGAATAGTGAAGTGAAGGATAAACTTATTCCTTGGAAATACAAGACTAATGAGGAATCGGAAAAGCGGAATATAGAAGAAAAATATATAAAAGCTAAGTATAACAAATAAAGTAATTAATGAGAAGATATTAAAGTTTTGATTTTTAAAGTAAAGGCAAATGGCACGAACCTCAGTAATGTTTGATTTATTTATCACATTTATCACTGACGTTCACTTTTGTGTTAAAGACATCACTAATGTTCTAATACTATTCAACCAATCTACTTTTCACCAATTTCATTAAAATCATACTTTTAAACACAAAAATTAAAAGAGTAATTTAATCACAACACCTTTGTTGCCATTTGTCCTTAAAGTAGTACATATTTTTGTGAAATTTAGGAAAACTAATTCGTCTACGCTTTGTATCTTGTGGTTGCAAGAGAGTTGATATGGTACGGATGATAGGTACTCTGAAAATGGCGTGCGCCTTTCAAAGTAGGCATTGATGTAAACGCCTCGGCGCTGGTGATGACTTTTTTGCAAAACTCCAAATGTATTTGCTCAGTTTGCAATTTCCTATTAATTGTTCTGTCCATAGTTGGACATTGGAATCTCCAATCATATTATTTTTTTCTGAAATTTGTCTCAAGAATCTTTTGTTTCTTCGACTTTGAATCTTCCGTCATACATGGCCGAAAACAACTGTGGAATACTTGGCAACTAGACAAATATTAGAGTCTTATTACATTAAATTATTTTTTATTTTTATTATGTATAATATGAAAAGTGGGTAACTGTAAATTAAGAAAAATATGAAGTTTCATATATATTCTCAATTCCCATAAAATCAGAAAAGTAAATTATTTTAAAAAATTGCATAAATGATTTCATATAATTTACATACATATTGAATAAATATCTTATATTCTTTTGTATATTGAAATTAAATTAATTAAGATGTGAAAAATATCATAACATAGAAATGTTATATTTATTAATTAATTAAAAATTGTATATTATAAATACAATGAATTAATTGCACAGGCTGAACTGTACAATTAATTTCAAATAATTAATTGGTTAAGAAAGTCATTTTGGACAACAAAAAGGATTACTTTTCAATATGAAATCCTATTTAGCATTGAATTGAATATAGAAAAATATTAGCACAAAAGTAAATGAGAAATCACTAACACATGATCAGCCATGAGATATTTGAAAAAATTTCACTTTTACTTTCTATTTTTTCTATCATTGTAATATTTTTTGGAATTTTATGTTTTTGTACACGAGTACTAAATAAATAAAATATTAATCCTCCTAGACATCAAATATATATGGATCGATAACTAGTTGTTACAATAACTCAAACTTATCATTACAAAAATTGTTGTTGGCTATTAAAGTCATTCTAATACTTAAGTTACATTATTTGATTATGCTTCTTCATCATATGAAAATTTGAAACCATGTTTTGTTTAAGAACAAAATACTTAAAACTCATATATATAGTACTCCTACAATATTTGATTTAGTACTATCATAATATTTCAGTAAAGGCACATGTAGTAAAGACCATATAATAATATTGGCACATACACTTTTAGTGTGGTTTCTCTGCTACTAATAAAGTTATGTATGAGTCGGTTACACCTAATGTATGTTATTTCCTCAGTTTTTTTAATGATGTTTTAGGTTTTAGATTTTGTTTTTTATATGATGTTTTATCATTTTGATGTGCTTTTTGCAATTTCAGTATTTTTTTAAATAACTTTTTTCATTAAAATTATCAACTAACCAATAATACATTGATAATTAATTGAAATTTTATATTTTTAATGTATTTTTTAATAACATTTAATTTTTCTAAATTTGTGTGAAAAATCTATAAAAATGAGAGAGTATAATAAGAAAGTACAGGAAAATAGTACTAGTATTGTACTATTAACATAAATTAAATGAGCCTCATCAGATGATCGGCTAAACAAAATTAAACATTCACATCGAATTTAATATTTGAGTAAATAATTTAATCTCATCAGTGTAATGTTGTTTGTGGTAAAAAAGGATGGGCGGGTAGGAGTTGACTTTACCTACTACCACCATTGTTGGTAGAAATTAAAGACTACATACTCTTCCACCCAGGGGCGGATTTAGGGGGTGGTCCATGTATGCCATGGACCACCCCAAATACTAAAAAAATGTTTGCCTAGATGGTAAAAGTCTTAAGCATTTATATTGCACACCAGGGGTTCGAATCCCCCTGAGGCACTTTCTTTTTTATTCCTTTCTTTCCATTAAACCCCATTCTCAGCCCATTGATATAGCTACTGTCTCTACAGTAAAATTAAAGACATTTTTCCTTATTCTCATCCAACCAAATTCATATTTTCTTCCAATCAATTAGGGCTAAAACATATTTTTTTCTTCCAACCAAATTCATCCAATTTCTTTCCTTATTCACTCCATTGAACATTATTTCTCAAAAAAAGAAGACTTTGCCCCATTCTCACAACTATCAAAGAAGGCTTTCAATGTTGGAATCAAAAGCAAAAGTTAAATGCGCATATTGGTAGTAAACCCAATAGTAATCACAAAAAGTGTCAAGTGTGTAAAACAATGTGACGATCTTTTGAATTCGAATTAGATATATATACTTTTGATTTCGTGTAAAATACTCTTGAATTTTGGTTTGTAATATTCGTATAATTTACAATGATTTGAACGAAAAATATATTTTTAGTTATTAACGGACCACCCTAAATTTTATTCCTGGATCCGCCCCTGCTTCCACCAAACTTCACAAATGCTTGATCGATAGTGTTTTTATGAATATTTAAAAAAAGCGAACATGTTAACATGTGATTTATAGTGAAAAAGGGGAATTAATACATGTCAATATATAATATCGTCTTAGTAAATAGTGAAGAAGGGGATCTAATGCATGTGAGCATGTATGTCAATATAATATAGTCCTATATATTAATCGTAATCGAATTGTGCAATTATCTTTCTTTTAATATTTTATATCTAGCTCGTGGCATACATGATGTTTTGAAATTTGGTCCCTAAAGACCAATCACATAATTTACATTATCGTAACATATATATATGATTATATGAATAATTCAAATAATTACAAATTGTATTGTGTTAATAATTAAAACGTTTATTTCTATCAATTTACCGTAGGAGATGTATGTAGAATCTTTAGTAAGACATGATAATGATGAGTTACAATAATCATGTGGTAAGCCTTGAGATGTCAAACTGAAAATATGTATAAAAAAAGTGTCCATATATTCAAGACAATTTATTTTTAATATAATAATTTTTATTTTTTTGTCCTTACCATACGTACGAAAGTAAGTTAAATTGTCATTTTCAACGTTATAATCATATATATTGGAAATAAACAACTTAGTTTTTAAATTTCTGAAGTCATGAAAATATAGTTGGAATATTACTTTAATGACGAGATAAAGTGTTGGTTGTAAATTAATCAATTAAATTAAAACTAACACGAAGATTCGTTATTAAACAATATTCCAACTGTATATATTTTCATGAATTCAGTTGCAAATCTTGAAATTCAAAAAAGCGTCATTTTCTTTCTAACGTGTGATCACAATGGTGAACTGTCAATCCAATATTGATTTCATACTTTCGGGAAGATCGAGCCAAACATACAGAAATCATTGTATTAGAAGTAAATATCTTGAAATTAGTTTTTACGAGTATATATGCATCAATTCACTACAGAAGATGTACATAATCTTCATTTAGAAATAAACTTCTGACATATGCCTTAATAAGCACTCAGTGAAGGACCCACCCAGCTTGGAATTATTACCGAGTGTAATGTGACTTGTAAGCAAATCACAATTGAGTTATACGTGACTCTTTTTTCCATTCAGATATTATACCTGAAAATAATGTTCAAGTTTGGCAAATAAATTACTCCTAATAGAATCTATTCCGAATTAACTTATTCCACACGTCCATGTCTATGTCCACTAGTGTGGAAAGAAATGTATAACTCAAATACAAAAACTTCAACTTCGAGAAGCTCTTCATGTCCCTCCATCTAGATCATCAATAAATATCTTGATGATAAAATGCATATGGCAATTGGCAACGATAATATATATAATGGACCAGTTCTTTCTTTTTTGAGGGAGTTCAAACCGTAATTTAATTCGTTTTTCATTGCTTTACGAATCAAAACCAACGGCATAATAATAAGTCAACGGTATAGAAATGCTATTGCTTTAATTTATACCATAGAGTCCATTTGAGAATAATTTGCACATTTTATGAATAGATTTTTCATTAATTTTGACTAAACTTTCCTTAATAAAACATTTTCACATTGGATTTACATATTTATGTGCTGTATATTTTAATACCCGCCCATTGTATGCTTATAAAAAAAAGTATATACACTGGATGGAAACTTAATAGTATCATTTGTTACAGTATAATACAAACAAAATTATATTCCCTCTTTTCTAAATTCCATTTTTTATTTTGGAGTTAAACTTTAAAAAAAATTACCATGAATTTTCATTAAAGTTATTAATCGATACGAAATAATATAGTTATGTGAGATGTTATTAGCTAACTTCCTCTCAATGTATATTTTATGTTAATTGACTATTTTACCTCTCCAAATTAAATATTTTGAGTTTAACGGAAAAGTCAATACACAAACGTTAACCAACTGAGACATGATATTGAAACATGAGTGATCCCAAAGGTCAAAATGAAACGCGAGTGCTCGAACAGTGAACGTTATGAAACATGAGTACGATTATGCCATTAACCCTAAATAAAGTCTATTTACATTTAAATCGCATCTCGGTTATAACTAAAGATCGAAGGGGAATGATTAAAAAATTCGATGGAGGGAGTAGTATATAAGGTGGTGGTACAAATAAAGCTTTCGATAGTGATAATAAGTATCCAAATATAGGAGACCATCTGCATCCTTGTTGACAAATTAAACGACATACAAAATGTTAAAGAATACTGAATATCTTCATCACGTCATAATCTTCTCAATAGTCTTAGATTAAATTAAGGCCACTTACTGAAGCACCAATCAATCAAACGGATGAGTGATGACATACTCGTGATTTATATTTAAAAATTGAAGTTGTTTCAATATTTACTTCTCCTATAGTTGAAACATTAATTTTAAAAATGTCAAAACTAACTATACAGACCACAATCAATGAATCTCGATATATTATACTCGTTTATTCAGATTCTCCAAAAAATGAAGCATGAAACATTACATCCGAGACGTGGAAGATTGAAGAAGATCAATAATTGAAGTGTTTAATATTATATTGGTAATAATAAAATAAATTAAACTTGGTATGTAACTAGCTAGTAGCTGCATATATATAGATGACGTTGAGAATGAAGCTAATAAATTAATGAAGTAGTGTATATATATTTTCAATTAATCGTACAAGAAGTCGCCTAATCTTAGTTGAGTGGATTATTATAACTACAAGAGAGGGCTTATGAGTGAAGCCAAGGGTTAATTGGCTACTAGGTTGTGCTTACTTCTCATGCATAATCAAATCGTAGTTTATTGTATTATTATTAATTATTGTCAATTTGTCACCATACACGAAAATGAGTTGTCCATGATGGTTGACATCAACAATATTATTTGTCACTCCTTGGTTAATAATATTAATTGTAGAAGGATGCGGTTTCGAATTTGCTATATTACATTGGCATTTGATATTTTTGTGACTCAAATTATGACAAGTTTCATATTTATATTTATAAATTATAAATATAAAAATATTTGTCTACTCTTAACCAATTCATGTTGCAATAGGAGACAATTCATTGTTTAAATAGAAATATATATGGTTAAAACATCGAAGCTTTTAGCTACCAGCAGATCGTTGTTTTATCTGTTCTCAAGTTGTGCTCATTTGGTTTGTAGTCACCAGCATAATATATATAAGCCGCTCGTTGTTTTATATGTTCTGAAGCTGTGTTCCTTTTGTCACCATTTGCAAGACAATAATTGATAAGATATTTGTATTTTAAGATAGTTGGACAAACACATAATTGATCTAGATAGATCTCATCTATAATTACGAAGAATTTCGATGTATATATATATTTAGGCCAATAACAATGTTTATTATTACTCATGTTTGTAAATATCAATGATAAATTGAATCGACCATGTACAAATATGCATGCGTGATGAATAATGCATTTTGCCAATTTATTTAACCTCAAATTATAATCAATCAACTAATACCCAAAATTTATCTTCTTTTGTTAAAGCGACATTCATCTCAAGTGATTTTTTATTTATAAGTTCATTATTAGAAATTCAACTTGGAACCTAAATTAATTTAATCAGAACTATTTGAGCAATGTCGACCCTGATAAAATAAAATATACTTCAATTACTCGGATACTTGAAAAGTTAAAAGAAATTTACTTAATGAAAAAAGATAACGAGGGAAGCATATAAGGTATGATGAGATCATGTGATTGTTATTCGAACATGATTTTATGGTCTTCTAGACATAATCCATGTTGGAAGAATCCAATGCCAAATCAGCAAGCATTAGTGTAGTTATTATTGTGATCCTTCACACTATGGTGAATGATAAGTAAAACAATTTAAGAATATATTCTTTGGTGGCAAGGTTTTCCAATTGCAATGTTGCATGGATTTGCAATTGCTTTTGTCCCATTGAGTGCGTTAGGATTTTGTCCATTGTACTACTTCCTGTACGTTTCAAGTATCGTATAGTGAAGCAAAGAAAAAAAGGGTAAGAAAATGGATAGGTATATATCATATACGTATATATGCACCAATTAACGTCACTTTTTATCAATCTTTTGATTGTAATGAAAAAGGGATAAGGAAGTGAGGGTAACATGAGTGGACCACTAATCAACCATTTTTGGGCAGTCCTTCGAGAAGACTAGCTACATATGGAAGCAAGGCAATTGGCACTAACCATAAAATTTCGGGGAGACTATATATAGGAGCAATTAAGTGATTTGATTTCTATATATATACGGGGTGAAATCAGAATGAAGATAAAATGAGGATATTTTAAAAATAAAGTAAAATAATAATGAGGCCAAATTTTAAAAGAAAGAACATAAAAAGAAAAATATGAAGCTAAAGAGTACATACATGAGGGAATTCAAACCTGCCTCACTCTAGTTGCAAGAAGGGCCAATTACCAATTGAGTTGTTACACAATTTGTTGTTATTTTTATTATTATTTTTAAAACATGTACTAAAACTCATGGACCGGGGATGTCCCCTCACCTCTAGGTCTGCCCCTGTATACACACCTCCATAAATAAGTGTGGAGTATGAAAATTGAATCGAAATTACAATTGATGCTTCGTGAAAATGTTTTTAAAAATAAGTGAAATTAATATTTTAGTAATATATGTAGGACCGATACCGGGAATATACTACTATACAATAAAACTTTGCAAAAGAGAAACAACAAACTCATGAACAACCTATGACAATGATTACTAGAATTAAAATTACAATAACTATAATACAAAATTATAACAAACATAAACCAGATGGAGTCACGGATACCGCTTTCCTTAAAACTTTTTCGACCTCCCTTCGGTGCTAAGGATTTCTTGGTCGCAAGTTTCCCAGGATAAAACCACCTCTTGGTTCGACCTCACAAGCACAATGAGCCAACCAACGAACCGTCTATGAGCATGTGTATCACCGACGAAAAGCAAGTGTAAAAACTCAGAGAGTATGGGAGTTCTCTGTTTTTAATTTTTGTGCTAAAGTTGTGTGTGTTTCAAGTGTGGTAGAAGGATTAAGGGTTTGCCTATTTATAGAGGCTGAATCAATCAAAAAATATAATGCACAATTATGTTACTAATTGCTGCCATTATATTAGTCAATTCAAAATATAATGCACAATTATGCGTAGTAATTGCTGCCATTATATTTTGTAACCATGTAGAAGCTGAGTCAATAAAAAATATAATGCACAATTATGTTACTAATTGCTGCCATTATATTAGTCAATATAATGCACAATTATGCGTAGCAATTGCTGCCATTATATTTTGTAACCGTGTAGAAGCTGAGTCAATAAGAAATATAATGCACAATTATGAGTTCTAATTGCTGCCATTATATTTGTAACGGTAGTCAATTCAAAATATAATGCACAATTATTAATACTAATTGTTGCCATTACATTCCGTAATAGTCAGGTCATTCATTGTCAGTCAATACACCAACTGTTACAACCGTTACACCCTTTGCAATCTCACATGCAAACCAAGCTCGACCGGAAGCAAAACTTGACTCGCACGAGCCCAAGTTTAGTTTCCAAACTCAATCCAAGATTTGCACAATGTTGTTTCTTATTCAACAACATCTCAAGCTTCTTTACTTATTAAGTGGATGACAAACTCACTTAATAAAAAAATGACAAACTCATTTTTTCCACTTCAAATTTGATTCACTCTTAAGCAACCTTAATAATATCCAACATCCCCCACATGAATCAAAATTTGTATTCAAACAAACAATATCCCCCACAGGATACAAAATTTGAAAAGATTTTGACTCGATAATTGGTGATAACAACATCGATCGATTCCTGCATAGGATAGGTAGATGTGATGGTCTTGGAACCTTCCCTTGTTTACATATGTTTACATTCACCAACAGACATAGTAGACGCGATGTCTTAGAACTAGTCCGTTTTTTGTAGCAAATGATTGACATACTCCACACAGGTTTCGATCTGACTCATATCAGTTCTCACTATGGTGTCCGGTTAGGCCATGGACACATGCCTGGTTCTGTGAGTTGTCGTCAAGAAATGTACCCTCCGGACATTTCTCTTCTAAAGCGGCCCTCACTTTAGCTCACATAGGTGACTTCTTATATTTTTTAGTACCCCGTTGTACTCCTTCACTATCTTACAGAGTCATTAAAAGCATAGCTTATCCTTATCCATACGGGTGTCACTGTTTCTCGTCTAGGAATGGGTAGGGGAGACCCCCACAGTGACCTACTTATGCAATATGAGCCAGTTGTCCCTTGGAACCTAGATCTTGGGATCTCCAGTCAACTAGGTAGGGTTGTCACTCATTAGCATATTGTTTCAAGGGTTTTCAATCCATTCCATCCGACGATTTCTCAACTAATTCTTTTCTTAACCCTTTGGTTAACGGATCCGCAATGTTATCCTTTGATTTTACATGATCAACAGTGATAACTCCAGTTGAGAGTAATTGTCTAATGATATTATGACGTCGACGAATGTGTCTCGGCTTACCATTATACATATGGTTCCGTGCTCTTCCAAGTGCAGATTCATTGTCACAATACATGCAAATTGGAGGCACGTGCCTTTCACACTCATTGATTCTAAAACCATTCGAAAGTACTGTCTTATCAAACTTCTCATGCCATTCTTTAGGCGCTTGTTTTAAGCCATATAAAGATTTGACAAGTCGACATACTTTCTCTTCTTTACCTGGAACTATGAACCCCTCGGGTTGTTCCAAATAAATTTCCTCATCTAACTCTCCATTTAAGAAAGTTGTTTTTACATCCATTTGATGTACATCCAAATTGCGCAATGCATCGATTGCTAGGATTATTCTGATAGAGGTTTACATCCCGGCGAAAGATCTACCAATCGTCACATCGGCTCTCATCTTTCTCTTAAAGATCCATTTCAATTTTAGAGGTTTACATCCCGGCGGAAGATCTACCAATTTCCAAGTATGATTTTGGAGAATTGATTCAACTTCACTCCATATCGCCTTTTTCCAAAGTGGAGCCTCAGTTGAACTTACAGCCTCACGGTAAGTACGAGGTTCACTTTCAAGCATATATGTTACAAAATCAGGACCAAATGTCTTCTCGACACGAGCCCTTTTGCTTCGTCGAGGTTCTTCAGACTCAATTTCCTTATCGCGACTCTCTATAGTCTCGACACTGACACTACCCTCAGGTTCATGTGCCCTTTTCGATGTCGCAACATCTTCATTAGAGTTCAACGGAAATACATGTTCAAAGAATGTTGCATTTCGTGACTCTAATATTGTATTTTTGTGCACTCTTGAGTTATCACTCTTATGCACCAAAAATCGATATGCGTTACTATTGTGTGCATATCCAATAAATATTGCATCAACCGTCTTAGGCCCAATGGTCACTTGCTTAGGAGGAGGTACCATGACCTTTGCCAAACACCCCCACACTCGAAGATGTTTGTAGGTTGGGGTCTTACCTTTGAATAACTCAAAAGGGGTCTTTTCCTCATTTTTGCGAGGAATCTTATTCAATAGGTAATTTGCCGTAAGAATCGCCTCCCCCCACATTCCTTGAGGTAAGCCTAAACTTATCAACAAGTCATTCATCATTTCTCTCAACAATCCCATTTGATTGAGGAGATTAAGGTGGTGTCACTTCGTGCATGATGTCACGCTTGGCACAAAATTGACCAAAAGGTGATACTTACTCACCACCTTACTCAATTCATTATATGTACCCTCAAGTACCATTGTATCTCTTCATATGAAATATACAACATTTCACATGTAAATTTTAACGCCCCCACATTAGCGTTTTATCAAAATATATAAGATTTTGACTCCCGAAACTCCAAATTCTTTATATATATGTATATATATATATATTTATATATATCGATATATATGCATATATTTTCTAGCATTGACAAACAATGAAATCACGTTCAACTCTATTGAATTTTCCAAATTCTTTATATATATATATTGGATCAATTTCCACCCTTTGGAAAATTCCACAAATACACACTTTACTTATGACAAAGTAATTTTCTTTGTACGACTTATGTGTACAACACAAGATTTCATTTAAAATGAATCTTCAACCGTGAAAATACAATATTTATGTTTCTCAACATCCTCAGGATCTTCTTTTGATCGATATCATTCTCATATGAGACCACTTAACAATCATAATTTCCTCAAAAAGAAATTATCTTTGATGATAGTGCATTATTCTTAGTTTGTGTTGGTTTGTCCACCAAACTTGAATTTCACAATAAACCATCTACTATCACTCTCATTTAAGAGGTTATTTGGCAATATCTCACTAGTCTATCAATTACTTTATCAAGTGTTTACTAGTATTAGTTTGTTGAACAAACTTTAATCCTCATGTACAAAAGATTTTCCATTTCTTAGTTGCACGATTAATTTCTCAAAATTAATCTTAATTATTTTCACATGATTAATTTCGAAACAAATTAATCATTCATATGAAAATTGTGTACTCTCCCTTCTCTTGGAGTTACACCAATTATGTGAATCATATTCTCACATAATCTTAATAATCATTCATCTCAGTTAGTGTTTTCAACTCACATTTAATACAAAATGTGGTGGCCCACAACCACCATTGACGCTCAAGATCATGCCTTCGGCTTGAATCTCATGAAAAATTACTTCAAGTTCGCAAACTTGCTTGGTAATTGATTTTTCATCAACCATCATGAAATCAAGAAACTTACCCACGATAAGTTTCTTGGTACTAGCATGTTGAGTCTTATACTTATACTCAAGAGGATCCCAACACTCTTTTGTAGTAGAGTATGTTTTATATACCCGTACAAATCATCAGATAAATAAGTCAAAGTAATTCCGACTCAAATAGTCGGAATGGAACCCGTACCAATCTGGCTGGTCACATTCGGCACTGTACCATCAACAACATTCACCACGGATGTGCCCGCATTCGATCCCATTGCAAAGGTATTGTATGAAGCCCCGGTCGAAAAAGTTTTAAGCTGTAGGACCGATACCGGGAATATACTACTATACAATAAAACTTTGCAAAAGAAAAACAACAAACTCATGAACAACCTATGACAATGATTACTAGAATTAAAATTACAATAACTATAATACAAAATTATAACAAACATAAACCAGATGGAGTCACGGATACCGCTTTCCTTAAAACTTTTTCGACCTCCCTTCGGTGCTAAGGATTTCTTGGTCGCAAGTTTCCCAGGATAAAACCACCTCTTGGTTCGACCTCACAAGCACAATGAGCCAACCAACGAACCGCCTATGAGCATGTGTATCACCGACGAAAAGCAAGTGTAAAAACTCAGAGAGTATGGGAGTTCTCTGTTTTTAATTTTTGTGCTAAAGTTGTGTGTGTTTCAAGTGTGGTAGAAGGATTAAGGTTTTGCCTATTTATAGAGGCTGAATCAATCAAAAAATATAATGCACAATTATGTTACTAATTGCTGCCATTATATTAGTCAATTCAAAATATAATGCACAATTATGCGTAGTAATTGCTGCCATTATATTTTGTAACCATGTAGAAGCTGAGTCAATCAAAAATATAATGCACAATTATGTTACTAATTGCTGCCATTATATTAGTCAATATAATGCACAATTATGCGTAGCAATTGCTGCCATTATATTTTGTAACCGTGTAGAAGCTGAGTCAATAAGAAATATAATGCACAATTATGAGTTCTAATTGCTGCCATTATATTTGTAACGGTAGTCAATTCAAAATATAATGCACAATTATTAATACTAATTGTTGCCATTACATTCCGTAATAGTCAGGTCATTCATTGTCAGTCAATACACCAACTGTTACAACCGTTACACCCTTTGCAATCTCACATGCAAACCAAGCTCGACCGGAAGCAAAACTTGACTCGCACGAGCCCAAGTTTAGTTTCCAAACTCAATCCAAGATTTGCACAATGTTGTTTCTTATTCAACAACATCTCAAGCTTCTTTACTTATTAAGTGGATGACAAACTCACTTAATAAAAAAATGACAAACTCATTTTTTCCACTTCAAATTTGATTCACTCTTAAGCAACCTTAATAATATCCAACATTGATAGTGCATTTTTTTATTAAGTGAGTTTGTCATCCACTTAATAAGTAAAGAAGCTTGAGATGTTGTTGAATAAGAAACAACATTGTGCAAATCTTGGATTGAGTTTGGAAACTAAACTTGGGCTCGTGCGAGTCAAGTTTTGCTTCCGGTCGAGCTTGGTTTGCATGTGAGATTGCAAAGGGTGTAACGGTTGTAACAGTTGGTGTATTGACTGACAATGAATGACCTGACTATTACGGAATGTACGGGTATATAAAACATACTCTACTACAATATAAAAAGATATGCAATTTATAGTCAATGCCATCGATTAAAAATATTGGTAATTAAGATAAAATGGAACTTCTAGTCATCGTTACCGATTTAAAACAAGTGATAGTCTACAACAAATATAATATGCGAGGGGATAGTTAGACTGGACCGTGTTCTCCTGTAATCAAGGAGGATAATAAGTTATTTTATTTTTATTGTTTAAAAGTGAATTAAATAGAATTATATAGAGATCGTATATTTATACACAATTATTTTAGTAATTAAAGAATATTTTATCATAATAATTTTGTATAAAAATTAATCTAAATTACATACTCCCTCCATTCCACTTTAATTGACTTCACGTTTCGAAAACACAACTTCAATAATCAATTACTTTATATTTACCTTATAGAAAATTACAAAAAAAAAATACTATTGTGAAAGTATTTAGAAAAACGAATTCGATTATGTCAGTTTTATATTTTTTGGACTAATGAATATAAAGTAATTTGTAGTCAAAGTTTGACACGAATTCCCAAAACGTCAATTAAAATGAAATAGAGAGAACATATTATGGAAATTATAATAACAATGAACAAATTTGTATAGACTTGAGTGTACTGTTAGTTAAGATAACATTGAAGTGAGTGTTAAAAAAAGTGACCCTTAGCGTGTTTAATTAGTTTAACCTAACCTCTTAAGAAGTGGGCTTTGAAAATAATGGTTACCACTTACCACTTACTGGTCATTGGTCAACGTGTGAAGGACGAGCAGGCGTCCACTTCGTTCAAGGTGGTCTAATGGCCTATTTAATACCCTCTTTTGGCCTCTTAGCTCAGTACAAGTTCGCCCAAATAAGGTAGTCTCCTGGTTGAAGCATAAATAATTTGACACCTAGCTAGAGCTTTGATCGAATAGGAAAATTTTAAATATGAAATGAGATGACGGTCGTGGTTTTTCTCGAACGGTTCGTATTTTAAAGATGAGATTCGAACACTTTTTAATATATAAATATATATATATGAGGAATAAAATATGTAATTATAATCGAATCAAACATTGGCTTAGAGTGAAGCTAAAGTGATATTACAATGTCTTTCCAACATATAATTATATAAACAATATTCTCGACTTTGTAAACTTTAATTTGGACTTCAATACTTTAATAATGGCACTTATTATGAAACAACATTTCTCCCAATCCAACGTGACTAGTGATTAGTCCGTAAGAATTTACCATAACCATACCCCATGGAGTTTTCAGCTAAATCTCTTTATTCAATAACATTATGTGCGATCATCTCATTAATATCTAAACACATACTAATGCCCCGTCCATATTAGGTAAACAAGTAAAGGTTATGGATGTGAATATAGGTGAATATATTCAGGTTTTTTAGTCTAATGGTATCGGTTCAAGAGGTTTCAAGTTCGATTTTTGTAAAGGTGTATACTTAAATATAAGTTCAAGCAATGCGTGTGTTCATTACAGCAGCAGCCAGGGAAGACGAAACTATTTATTTGAAACTTGGACTCTCAGTTACTTACTTTAGAAATATAATATAACTTTTATCTTTTTCTTTTTCTTTCTTTTTTTTTTTCTTTTTTTTTTAGATTAAACCCACGCCTGGGGCCTACGTGTTAAAATAAAAAAATGTTAATACAATATAAAGCCAACCTAGCCTCATTAGGGAAGGTTGCTTAAAACAGGCTCAACATACTGAGCCGAAAAACCTAAGTAGTCTCTAGCCCACAGGCACATGAAAAAATATAATCCAGAAAAAAATTACAATAAATGAATATGCTCAAATATTATTTGAATTTACTTTAATTTATTGAGATGAGCCGACAGATAAATATTAAATATAAATTAAAAATTCCATTCACCAATATTACAATTGGGTTCATGAATGAATGAAAATGAGTGAATATAGCTAAATGGATACCAATCATTTAATAAAAAAATTGTGATCAACAAACAAGGTGAATTTAAAGTTCACCTAAATTGACTTATGTTCACTCAATCGAAAGCGATCATAAAACAAAAATTAGCAAAATGTGAAATTCCACCGTATTGAAGTTAGGTTTAATGTTTACCTATAAATATATGTATCGTTATAATGTGTTCACAAAAGACAAGAACAATTATCATCAGTAAAATATCTGTCTTTCTATTCCTACATGGTATAAGAGTCTATCGATTCTTGGGGCTTAAATAAAATTCGTTGCCCTGCAGGCAGGGGCGGACCCGGGGGGGTGGGGTGGGGTGGACACTGGCCCCCTAGGTTTTTCGGTATCGATATATCTATATACGATTTTTTCGATTTTTTGTGATATATACAATAAAAAGTTAATAAAACTAAGTAGAAGTGTAGCTTAGATAGGATTATGGAGAAGGGGAGTATCCAATTGAGAAAAAGAGAAATCGATTTATTCTACTTCTAGTTGAAGTGGAATTTTGAACAGATCTGACAGGTTCGAAAAGAATGGCGTTCCTGGCAGTTACTGATTGACGATTGGCGATACGCGTTGTCTGGCGAATACGACACGAACTGATATGACATGTTCGAAAAAGAATGGCGTTCCTGACAGTTATTAATTGGCAAATTATGCGTAGTCTGGCGAGTCCGATACGCATTGTCTGGCGAGTCCGATACGCATTGTCTGACGAGCCTTATACGCACCGACAGAGAAACACCGACTGAACGAATGGTGGTTGTAGATCTTTACACAACCCATTGAAGATTATCGCATTTATTTATGTCTTTTTTAGCTATTATATTATTATTGTATTATATTGCAAACTCATGGAAATACTTTAAATTACCATAAATTTGAGAGAGGGGGTTAGGCTAATGGGAAAGTAACCTAGCCCATAAGCTAACAATATTAAAATTAGGTTTAATGTTTGCCTATAAATATAGATATCGCTAGTATTCGTTAGTGTACATTCACAAAATAGAAAACAATTATAATCAATAAAATATCTCCCTTTCTATTATTATTTCACTTGAGCAACCTCGCCTCCTTAACTCACACTACCCAACCACTCCTTTCCATACCCCCACCCCACCCCCAAAAATGGCCTTAGAATGGGTAGTTCTCGGGTACGCCGCCGCAGCAGAAGCGATCATGCTCCTCCTCATCACTCTCCCAGGCCTCAACCCCCTCCGCCGCGGCCTCATCTCTGTCACCCAATCCCTCTTGAAACCGATGCTCTCGGTGGTCCCCTTCTGCCTTTTCCTCCTCGCAGACATCTACTGGAAGTACGAGAATCGCCCCACCTGCGACTCTGACAACTGCTCCCAAGCCGAACATCATCGTCACCAGAAATCCATCATGAAGTCGCAGCGGAACGCTCTCCTGATCGGCTCGGCTCTCATCTTTTATTGGCTTCTGTACTCGGTCACGGCGCTTGTTGTGAAGATCGAGGGGTTGAATAAGCGCATCGAGAAGATCAAGAATAAGGAATGATTTGGTGTTGATTCAGATGGAGATTTGTGAAGACGAGCTCTTATTATTAAATATTGACCATGATTTTGTATTTTGCTGTCGATTTCGGATTTTAGGTAACTATTGTTTCCCTTTCGAGATTTTCTGATATATTTACACTATAATATGTGTTTGATATGGATTTTGATCGATATTAGTTCATATGAGCTCTTACTACAGTATGAGTCAGGACGCAGAAGTGATTTGATCTAGATTGGATCGGGGTTAGTTCAGACGAGGTGTTATTGTTGAGTTGAATATGTATTTTCGCTGGATTTCGAATTTAGATCGGGATTAGTTCAGACGAGGTGTTATTGTTGAGTTGAATGTGTATTTTCGCTGGATTTCGAATTTAGATCGGGATTAGTTCAGACGAGATGTTATTGTTAAGTTGCATATGTATTTTCTCCGGATTTCGGATTTAGATCGGGATTAGTTCAGACGAGGTGTTATTGTTAAGTTGAATATGTATTTTCGCTGGATTTCGGATTTAGATCAGGATTAGTTCAGACGAGGTGTTATTGTTAAGTTGAATATGTATTTTCTCTGGATTTCGGATTTAGATCATTGTTGTTCACCTTTTTGGATTATTCGGATGTCCTATTGTTATGATTATGTTATATTCATGAGGATCCAGAGTGATTGATCTGGATATAGACCGGTATTAGATCAGATGAGCTCTTACTATTTTAACATAAATTGAGTGTTATGTGGATTTCAGGTCAATATTGTTTTAAGTAATTTGAGTTATTGGGCTGGACTATGATAATAACTACTGTGTTATATTTATGATGAAATTCAATTATCTGAAGTTAATGTAGTAATCTTGTGTTGTGGTTGCTTGAGTTCTCATTTAGATAACAATAAGTTCACTTGAGCTGTCATTATTAATATGAGTTTCTGTGCATTCCGGGTTTTAGGTTAATGTTATTCCCCCTTTGAATTTTCTGTTGTTTTATCATCATAATTATACTAGATTAAGGAGGATCAGGAGTGATTTGATTGAGATTCAAATTGAGTCAGTTAAGATGAGCTCTTATTATTCATATGAATCAGGACTTGGTTTAGATAAGCTCTTATTATCAATATAAAGCAGGAGTGATTTAATCTCAACTTGGGTTGGGGTTCTTTCAGACGAGCTTTTATTACATATACCAATGTGAGTGATTTGATCTCGCTCACGATCGGGATTAGTTCAGCTGAACTATTATTAAAATGAACATGAATTGAGTTTTCCGTTGTTTTTCGACTTCTGGTTATTATTAACCCTTTCAGATTTTTCAGGTGTATTATGATTATAATTACGTTATCTGGATTTCTTTATGAGGATATTTTTAGCTATTAATGTGCTTGTGTTGTGGTTTCATGATTTGTGACTGTGGTATAATGTGAGCTATTAGCTTAGAAAGTGCTGCAGTTAGTTGAAGCTAAATCAATTAGATTTAGTGTAATTATCTGAAATGTGGTCTGTTTTGTGTTGGACTTATAGGGTTGAATGTGTTGCATTGTACTAAGGAGTTGCTACTTCGATTCAAAATGTTTCAGGAATAATCATCAGGTTTATGTTAGTTCTCAGTTTGCTACTGTTATTAAACTGTCTACATTGTTTTTGAATGAGTGCCACAGCCCACATGATTCCAATTGAAAATTGCTTTGAGGCCTATCGCTAATGAAATTTAGTTGTCCTTTTATGACTTCCTTTTTGTGAACGTGAAGATTTTTAAATATGTCCTGTCATTCGATTGTTTAGTTGGTACTTGCAGTTTTAGTTGTTTCAATTGTGCTTTTATGAGTGACGATTTGGGTATGAGGATTGTCAAGTTGAATAAATGATTGAGATATACCTTGTACTCGTTGAAGCTATATTACTAAATGTTTCAAAACTTGTTTCCTTCTGAAAACTTTTGTTGGTCGATTTACTACTATAGAAACTTGAGTAACTTTAGGATATACATTTACAAGCATCTGAACTCCATGATAACCTTCTCATATCCCTGTCTAAACGCATCTTCTTCATATTTTCGTTCATATACCCATCTTCAATTGCATAATCCCTGGAAGAAATTCCATCATTGTTATACTACGGTGTATTATGAAACATTGGTGAATATATCAACACACGACATGAAGTCATAGACTGTAGAAGTTGGGAGTTGTGAATGAAAGGAACAAGTAAGCGTCTCAGGGTTATGGAAACCTCTCTTCATATGCCTAAGTGATAAAACAGGGGAGTGAAGTGAATACTGAGTGACATCTACTGTTATTGGATCATGGACTCATGGTGATATGACTGATGTCTTCTGCTGTAATTTAGTTTCATTAAATTTAAAAATCCAGAAAAAAAAAAGAGTTGGTGTTAATCAATTCACAAATGTATAACTCCCCAAGAACGCGGTTTTGAAAAAAAAGGAATATTCCCGATCTCCATTTTGTGAATCTATCTGCAAAAAATTATACTGTATAATTTTTTTGTTTGTTTGCGACACCGGTCTTCGCTCTGTCAAGTGATCAACTCGTGGGTTGTGGCTCTTTTAGTTCCCAAGTATCACCTGTATCTCTTACAACATTCTTCCAATAGCCATATTTTAAGTGTTTTTCCGAGTTTACTTTGCCCGTCTCGAGATAGTAACTTGCTTAAATTCTTCATACCCTTAAGCTTTGACGATCTGGTCAATTTATGTTTAAGATCGATCAGCTTGCCTTCCAAACTACTTGAACTAGTCGGTCTAGGAATTTTTGCTTTAAAGTTAATATATGATTGATTGAAGGACAAAATTGATTGGTTAGCCTTCATTGATCTTAAATAACAAAATCGATTTGGAAACACTAACCAGTTAAATTTTTATGGTCCCTATTTCTATAATTAAATTTGAGCACGTTTTCGGGTAACTTCTTGGCTATGCTTTGGTTTATTCAAATGCTCGTTCAAAAGAATAACTGATATGTGACAATAAAAAGAACAACAATAATTCATGATAAGAGTAATATTAGAGAAACAGTATTTTCACACATCTACCCAAAGGTTACAACCATCCTTCCAAAAGTTGTGGGGAAATCACACATCATTGCAAGCGACCAATTTCGCGTTATTGCCACACCGTTACATTTCGACTTCTTACTAATTACCAAGCCTCAAATGAATTTTTCGAAAAAACTAGGTCTGGGTGTTTTCAGCTTGATAATCCTCCAACTCTTTGTCAAGCTCTTCAGCTGATTTCTCCACCGGCCTTCCCCCGCTGCCACGATGGAATCGTCCTCTGCCACGACCACCTCTGCCACGGACAGGAGCGTTGGCGTTCCATCCCCCACGAGCCCCAATACCAGATGGGCTGCACAACATTAAACAAACATAAGTACTAACTAAGATGTCCACCAACTTCAGCACAGCAAACCAGACCACCATATTAGAAGAAAGGAGCAGAATTTCGAATATGAAGAAACTCATGCAGTGACCGATCTTCTATTACATCAATCTAAATTGGAGTATAACTTACCCAACACCATGATTAAGGAAAGCAGCGTTCCTCATATGACCTGCCCCAGGCCTGTTTCTCATATAACCTGCTCCTGGCCTGTTGCTCATATAACCTGTTCCTGGCCTGCATAGACAATTGAGTTCCATTTAGATACTTGTTCTTCAGCGAAGAACCCGCCACAGTGATGCCTTCCATGGTTAGGCATGCTTGAACATATCAATCATTGGAAGGAACTACAATATCACATAACAAATTAAACCTGTCAAGCGTTCTCATACTAGTTCAAAGGCTTCAACTAACGGAGCATTATCAACAAAGTGGGGTCAACAAGTTCACAGGGTTAAAATCATATAAATAAGAGATGTGAATGAAGTATATGAACAGTACGGGAAGGCAGCACATGTCATAATGAGACCCATTTCAAGTTCCATCAGAGAACCTTGAATCCAGTGAAAGATGTTAGAAGTTGCTCCAATCCAAATCAGTAGTTCACGGATGGAATATGCATATGCGTCGTTAGATCATTGCATCTACCAAGTATCTAAACTACTTCTTTATTGAGCGTCAATCAGCTCCAACATTAAGATAGCCTCTTAGGAGTTCAGGGTTAAATACCCAGTTAAGTGGGACTGACTTGCAAAGAACATTATCATGCGACAATAGATAAGAAAATACATTAGTATTCAAAATCATAATGACCCTTCCATTTACCCTGCATAACTCCAGTCTCTACAACAAAAAGATATGGACAAGCAGAGTTCACCAAGCCACATAAACCATATGAATAATAAAAGATAGATACATACGTATGGAGAGCAGTTCTCCTTCCATTTGCTCCCCCAACTATGGTCAGGCGAGACGTAACATGAGCCCTTGCAATGCTTGCGACGTTCTCAACCTTGATGGAGTTCCCATCCAATTGAGCATTGTTGTACCTCATTACTGCTTGGAAGGCATCATTCCTTCGAGCAAATACAACTTCAGCTGAACCCTGTACAAAAAAAAATACAAACCTAAAAGCTCATTAGTTTAACGCTTCTAATTCTTATACTATAGCAGATCGAAAAGCAAGATTTTTGTACAATTAAATGAATTTAGAGTCAAATATATCGCTGAAGTTGATGGGAGATGACACTTCTCTACCCCACAGATGGTAGGAAGTGTCACTGGATTGAAGTGTGTCGGGGAGGGGTAGCCAGATTGACTTCTGTGTTTGTTGTTGTGTGTTTTCAGGAAGGTGAATTTAGCAGAAAATTGGATGTATAATAGAAACTAAAAATGTTCTTCCAAGGGGGAGCCTCTAAGGAGAGTTGTCAAGGTTCTCTTAGTATTTGAGATACAAGAGGAAACAAATTCTGGTACAAATATACATTATCTGCATCCTTACGCGAAAAAGTACTGTACAGTATCAGATAGCTTTCCACCTTCTTGGAGTTGTGAGGCCCACAGAAAACAATCAAACTTGTGCAGGACTGGCAAAACAAGAGCATAGAAGTGGTATAAACTGGGTCGGAAGACTTACACATGGCCTGCCATTTTTGTCATAGTGAATTCCATAACGTACCAGCTCTCCAATCTCAGAGAACAGTCTCTGTAGTTCAGTCAGATTTCACCAAACTTTCAGAAGATATCGACAAATCAAAGGTGTTCTTTAAAAACAAGAGTGATCGATTTATACCCTTATGTCATCATTAGACACTCCATCATTCAAATTAGACACTCGTAACTTTGTCCCACTTTCCACTCCGGATGATCCCACATCTTTGAAGCGATCTTCCAACATACCACTCCGCAGTGGCAAGTTCCTGCTTCTGTGCATACTCTGATACAAACATACCGAATAACAGTAGAGATTCAGCAAATTATCATGGCTCAGATAATTTGGCATCTTTTAATAATAAATCAGACCATATCTAACTTCCCATTGAAAGATTGCCCAATTATACTAAGATGCTCAAACTAAAATCTAAAAAGGACGGGCACAGTCGACCAGTCAGAGATCCACTTCTGAAACTCAGTGAAGGAAACCATATCTGCATGATTATCACATATACACATTTCCCCTAAATTATATCCAGCGATGACACTACTATGATCGAGAGAGCTCCATCCTCCATCAATCAGTAACGGTGTATGAATTAAAATATGATCGAGAGAGCTCCATCCTCCATCAATCAATAACGGTGTATGAATTAAAATATGAGTACTACAATAAGATTTCAGATGTCTCAATATCCAATCTTCCACATAATTATCAGAGTTCACAGTAGTAAAATCTCATAGATTATCATATGGCAGTCTCGTTTACATGAGGTGCCACCACTTTTTAGCTCCAGTTCTGAAACTTGGGAAAGGAGACCAAATCTGTGCGATCACATATAACACCAAATTTTCCGCAGATACACGTTCCACGAATGCCATAAAGATGATGAAAACAAATTCCCCCTCCAACAGACACGTAACTAACATCCAAATTTTTCCAAGACGATTATCAGAGTTTGAAGTAGTGAAAACTCTAAGATTCTCATATAACTATCTCCTCTACATAAAATGAAACCACTTTCCAATTATCAAGCTCCGCTTAGGAGACCGTATCTGATGGTCATCACATGTAACACTACCATTTTCCCAGAAGTATATTCCACACACATACCATAAAGATGATTAAGGAAACTCCCCTTTCCAATAGTCAATTACGTTAAATGAACAACATAAATTAGGAGCATTACTCGGTAAGATCCAAGATGTCTTAACATCCAATAATTCAAGATGATTATCGGAGTGCAGACTAATGAAAGCCCTTAGATGACACATAACGATTTTCCTCTACTTAAGGTGTTATCCTTATAATTAATTGGAGAGCACGTTGTCCCCCTTTGATCAAGAGGACCTAGAACAACCGTCCTCTATCAATGCTCAGAGAAACAGGGGTGGAACATTTAGGAAGGAACTGTTGCGAACTTGGTGATTGCCAATACGTAAAATTCTTCCCAAAATGCCATATGAACTCTCATTATAAAGCAAATCCAGAGATCCTTTTCACTGGTTAAAACATAACAATTCAGGTAAGTCCTTCGGACATCCATAGTTTAGAGCTTGCCTTGGCAATAGCATGCATGCGGAGAGGGCCTCGGTGAGGATGTCCAGCTGATAGCCCAGCACCTCCAAATGTGCCTCCTGGGCCTCTTGCGCCCCTCATGCCGAGATGGCCTCTGTAAGGATGTCCAGCAAATCGTCCAGCACCAATAGATGTGCCACCTGAACCTCTTACACCCCTAAGCCGCCTAACTCTTCCTCCACCTCCCACACCATGACGCCTGTTATTCTGAATCATATTATCAAGGGACATATCCACGGCAGCCATTTAACCTTCAGATCAGAATAAACAATTGAAGCATCCATTAAATAACTTTTCAGTTTAATTGCACAAATAGCTTTCGTTTGAATCAAAATCATCACGTTAATTGTAAAGTATAATAAAAATACAATCTCTTCTGACATACTTCTATCCAAATACCAACAATATTAAAAACATGCTGGATATGTTTATTGGATCTGTGTCAACTTAGGTTTAATTTAAAGTTCAGCTAATTTAATCAAGGTTAAATCACCCATTTTTCATTATTGGGGTGTAATTAGTATTTCTACTTATATTTCATGGTCACCTCAATACAACGATTCAACTGGACAAATAAAACAGCATATAAACAAACATTTTAAGACCTTCACTTAGATTCACCTCAAATACAAAATCACCATAAAAGACGAGTATTTAATCTGGCACACAAAGTCAAACATAGAATTACATATAAAAAACAGTAATTGAAATCATCCAGTAGCTTAATTAGCTGAAAGTTATACATGTATCATAAGAAAATTGAGAAGATGAATACCTGAAATTAGTTGATCAAAATGAATGGTAGCTACGAAAAATTATGAAGCTTCAGAGAGATATTCGATTGCTTCAGAGATGAGATCGTTTATAATGTATGATATACTTAATTCTTATGTTTTGGTTTTGATAATTTGTGAAAAGAGGACAATTGATTTGGGACAAAACTGGAAGAGTTAATGGGGGGTTTTATTGTGGAAAAATCTTGGTGATGAAGAAAGAGGAGATCAAATGGAGATATGTGATTGGTTTGAGTATCTTGTTAGAGATAACTTAGATGCTAAGAGTCTCTATACGCGGCTAATTATTATTGGGCATTCACATTTGAATCAGTCAAACGACTCGAACCGCCCGCACTTTTTTTCGGTTTTGATTGACTAGACTCGATTAAGATCAAACCCTCAGGCCTCAACCATGTTTTTTGAACTCGACTCGAAAAGAAAGAGGTTGAACTTTTAAATGAGCACGTAATTATATACTGTATTTTTATTGGGTTCAGTTATTTAATTTATGGATGTCTGACTTAGTGTGGTGTATCTTATTGATTTAAAAGACATGCATAACTTATCAAGTCAAGTCTATATCTTAAAATTGAATCAACGTTGATGAAGGGTTAAGTATTAGTTGAATATACCAAAGATAAGTTTTCGAGTTAAACTCTATTGAGTCTTTGACAAAATCAAGTTTGATAAACAAAAACTTCATTAAACTTTATCACATCTATATGAATGTTGTAGTCATTTATTTTGTACATCAATATATAAATTACTATAACTTAAAACAATATAATATATTGTTATCTCAGATATTGAAAAACGTCCCTGCTAGTATATTGTTAGTTATAATCTTGAGTATGATTCTATAGTATCATAGATGCTAATTTCACTAAAATATTCAAATTTGATTTGACGTGCTTGGGGTCGAGTTTCAATTATATAAGCTTTTTTTCTTAATTTTTTTAATTTATCATAAAAATTGGAATTCATGTCATGTTTTCAAAAGAGACACACCTTATTCCTTAGTTTATGATACAAATTTGCATAGTTAGTAATGTGATGAGTTGTGACTTAGTCTTTCAAAATAAGTATCAACCAATTAAAATAAAATGACGAAAATCACGTCCAATTAAGTAACGCTCAAGTCTTGAACAATATTTGTAGGATGCATCATGGCAATAACCCAATAAAATACTCGAAATTAAAGGTATATGTGGAAAATGTCCAAAACTCATTCCGAACGATCCAAAAGTCTAAAACAAAATGTCCAAATAATTTAATATTGTTAGACTCACATACACCGTAATATAAATTGGGACCGAATATCTACCTTGTAATTAAATTATCCCATCGACTCGACTCCTATCCAAACTTCTTACATGATATGGCTATAATTTTGTCCAAAGTCGGCAGTGGAGCTGCCCTGACCGATAACAACTACTCCCCTACATCAAAAAGAAATCTGTTTATTCACTTCCTTACCCTTGAGGTCATTTTCATTATCACACATTCACATAATGTTATTCACACAAAAACTAGGGTAAAAACTAATTCCAAGGCCCTACTTTCCAAGGCCCAACGAACCAGTGAATCTAAGGTTGGATATTCATTCCAACCAATGAATTCAAGGTTGGAATGAATACTCAACCTCAGATTCATTGGTTCGGTTCTAAACAACAATTCAATTTTTCATTATTATATAGCGAACCAGTGAATCTAAGGTTGGATATTCATTCCAACCTTGAATTCATTGGTTGGAATGAATATCCAACCTTAGATTCACTGGTTCGTTGGGGCCTTGGAAAGTAAGGCCTTGGAATTATATATACCCAAAAACTAGCCAGGAAAGAAATAAAGATAAAACAGTTGATATTTACACCAATAATTTGATAAATTCGTACAATGAAATAATGGGTGTGATGGTTCCCACATTAACTGCTAACAGTAGAAGTAGTCATCAAGATTTGTTGGCCACTGAAGATGCCACATGTTATGTTTGTGGTTCAAATTTCTTACAAATCCTTAAATTGGCCCCTCTATTTCTTCAACTGTTCAGTGTACACATTCTAACACTGCTCATTGTTGTCTCCCCCCTCTCTTGTCCTCAAGTAAGTGTGCCCTGTCTTGTCTACCTCCCCCACCCCCTTTAACTAGGTTCTCCATGCATTTGTATTGTAATTTTGGTCTTTTTAAGGCACTGTGCATGTTAATGTTAATCATTTATTTATTACATAATCCTTATTTATTTTCTTGATCTCTACATGGGTTTCTTTGGCTTACGCTTTCTGAGGGTTTCTTGTTGAGCTAGTTCTTGATTTCTATTGTGGATGGGTTTAGTTCGATTTCTTGTTAGCTAACCTATGTGGCCATCATTATAACTTTCTTATGGTATGCTTAAAATTGATGTAAGATGTTGATAATTATGTGCATGTGAGGAATTTTGCCCGGATAGTTGTCTGCAGTCCACTTACTGACATAGATGTGATTAATTGGTTAATTAGAAACTGGGGTTTTCCGTAACATTTTATATATTAGCGGATTCCTTGAAGTTTTGTGTTTGGGAACTTCAATTATGTATACATTTCTTTAGATGGTTTTGTCCAGCTACTCAATTGCTCACTATATGGCCGATAAGCGGTTAGAGGTGGTGGTGTGGTTCGTATTGTGTTTGAACCTCAAGTCTTGGGTCAATTTGGAAACAACCTACCTGTTATCACAAGGGTTGGGCTGCATAGTATATCCGACGCCCTCAACCTCGCTTAGGCGGGAGCCTCTTCAGAGGAATTGGGCTTGTTGATATTGTTGTAATCTGAAGATGCATATTAATATAAGGGTGACCAGGCTTTTTGGGAGCTTATGAGTAAAGTTCACTTTTAGCAAGATCTATAGGTTGCACCCTTTTGCAAAAAAGCTCACCCAAACTCTATACCTATGCTTATCTGTGTCGATGTGTGCACACTCTTACCGGACATATATCATTGACGTCTAGTGTCTAGGTAACCACCTTATATTAGCTCGAGCAATAATCCTTCCCAATTATATGAAAATCTTGAATTCTTATGTGCCATAAACTTATTGGATAGCCTCAGGCTACAACAATTAGGGCAGTAACAGATTATGTTATCTTTGCAGTTGTGACAACGGCCCTGAGGCAACTTTGTTTAGCCATATTCATATAACAGGAAAGATAGAAAAAGGATAGCGATGATAATGATTTGCTTCGATCAATGATGCTGAAGAAGAGATAGAACAATATGTTCACTACCTCGTAAAAATTTGAAAACCAGTATCATTCTAGTAGCAATGGAAGTATACTTTTATTTGTAGTGGCAAGAGTATAAAGTATAACCCCTTATATTAGCTCGAGCAATAATCCTTCCCAATTATATGAAAATCTTGAATTTTTATGTGCCATAAACTCAATGGAAAGCCTCAGGCTACAACAGTTAGTGCAGTAACAAATTGTGTTATCATTGCAGTTGTGACAAGGGCCCTATGGCAACTTTGTGTAGCCATATTCATATAACAGGAAAGATAGAAAAAGGATAGCGATGATAATGATTTGCTTCAATCAATGATGCTGAAGAAGAAATAGAACAATATGTTCACTACCTCGTAAAAATTTGAAAACCAGTATCATTCTAGTAGCAATGGAAGTATACTTTTATTTTGTAGTGGCAAGAGTATAAACTATAACCCCCCCCCCCCCCCCCCCCTGCGGTGCTGTTGTCCATCTTGTACACCCTCAACCAGCCTTGTCGTCAACGTTGCATCTTTTTATTGACCATAGCCATATCGTGTCAAGTCTTTTCTGAAAATATCTCATGCTTCAGCTGTTTATCTTCATTATGTTTTTGAAGGTATTAATATATATTCGATGTTTTACAAAAATTGCAGATATCAAAAGGGGTTGCTAGATTAGGGAGTTTGCTATTGTGCGATTCTTGTGTGGTAAATCAATCAGTCGTTGATTTGAGTTCTGGACTGAGCAGGGACAATTTATGGCTAACTCTAATGGGATAATTTATTCAACTGTAAAGTCACCTCAGCACCCGAAAATACATGCCAAGATTGAAGGCATTGAGCTCAACCGACATCAAAGTGGAATTTTCTCATTGTCGAGGGCAAAATCTTACCATAAAACAGTATGGCATGGTCATGGAAAGCTAAGGAACCCTATGTTTCTGTGTCGCTCAACAGAAACTCATAACACCAGAATAAAGGAGCGCACTAAGAAAAATGGAGATTATTCTAATAATTCTAGGTATGCATGAATATTTAACTTTCAAAGCAATAATGAAAGTCATTGAGCTGCTATTTGAAGTCAGGAATTTAAGTGGCACCTTTAGAATAAATCATGTACTTAGTCATTTAGGAGTACGATATTTTTTATTTTGAATTTCGATTTAAGGATTGCATATGTTTAATGCACTTGCACTGTCATCTTGTTTCGAATTCCATAAGGTGGTGAATGCTGACAATTTATCTATAATTCACGATTTTGTTTTAGAAGAAAAATTAGACAAGAACTTGAACACTTTCATTTAAGATTGTTAGGACATGAAGTCTCACAGAAGTGAAACGAATTAGTACATTTGTAAATAAGTGTCTTCATGAGGCAGTCTGCTCCTTAAATGGATTTAGAACTTCTCTTTTTTCATTTCTTGTGTCAATGTGAGCGCAACAGTTGGCTTTAGCAGGTTCTTGAGATTCTCATAATTGTTGCATTATTTAAGCAATTCAGAAACTTCTGCTACCTCCGCATTTCTTCTCGAATGACCTGCCGTTATTCTTACAAAAATTAAGGTGGTTGGTTGACTTATTGTAAATGTGTCATTATACGGTTGTAGACTTTTTTAAAAGTGTCAATATTTAATATTACCTTAATGTGGGAGGGTAAACCCGTAAAGGTTGAAATGTTAACACAAATAAGGAAATATGTCATTATTCTTTTACAAATATTTCTAGAAAGTAGAAAATTATGTAAAAATGAGGAAGTACAATTGTGATATGTCATTTCATGTACTCTATATATTTAAGAATTTATCTCATTATGAGAAATCACAACTAACCAATTTGTATTTGTTTTAAGTAATGATGTGGCAGATGAGGATGAACCACCAAGGCCACATAAATGTATTCCTTCGGGTGCAGGATTGGTCGAAGCTTATAAATTTGCATATAATGATGCCAAGTTCATTGATGAAAGGGCAAAAAATGACATCGTGTTGCTTTCCCGGTAAATTATGATCCTTATATCATGGGCCACCTTTATAGTTTTCTCAAGAATTGTTGAAAGTATTCTTTTTAAAGAGTGCCCTATGAGGCTATGATTTTAAACTCTACATATTTTCTCATCCTTTTCTATTGCAAGTATTAATGCACCTGTTGTAGAAATATTTGCTAGTGATAAATTGTTTTAACAGTCGCCTGAACACCTTCTTCTGATATGATATTCAAACAGTGGCTTAAGGAGGCTGGATGCTCGTGCACGCCAGGATGTTGCAATTCTTGGTTCAGGGTTCCTTAAGCTAGATGGTATGATATCCTACATTCTATTGTCCTATAATGCCTATGAGTAATGTCTTCTCTAGTGAATAAAAATCAAAATGTTGAGTAACTACCACAATAGTACGATACTATATCGTGAGAAGTTATCTATTATGTTCATGGCTATGTTTCTGAAGCATTAATTGAGAAGATGTTTGGTTAAATTGATTATCTAATGAGATCATATTTGCTAGCTCGAGCTAGAGAAGATACAGAGAAAATTGATCTCAATGTAAAGAGAAGAGCTGAGAGGCTTCATCACATTGCCATGGTAATAAAATTCCATGAGAATCAGTTGCTTGAATGCATAGTATTTCTACTATGTAGCGTAAGTGATTTAATTGAAATTTTCCTCATCAGATACTTAAGAACAAAGCTCAATCTAGACTGAAAAAGGCTGCAGACAAGCACTGGAGCGATGGCGCGTTAGAGGTGTTTGTTTAAAATTTCTCGCTATATGTCTCTGATGTCTTCTGAAGTAGTTCATATGAGATTATTATAACTTTCTTTTTAATACAATGATGCTGAAGTGGATAATAAAAGACTGAATTGAATGATGTTTAGATTTTACTAAGAACTTAATGAGAAATTGCCAATAGTATATACCCCACTTCTCTCTCTGTCCACAAGTAAATCCCAAATTATGATCAATGTGGTAATCCATTACTTGGTAATTTGGTGAACTGGAAGTCTTCTTAGCAGTCGGTGTATTTTGCTGAACGTTGCTATCTTATTACTTGAGAATCTCTGTTCTAAAAGATACATAGAATAATCTGATCTGAAACAATTGTTTGATGTCATTGGCAAACCATATTCCAGTTTCTGCCACATTTTGAGAAAATATATTCTCCTGACACCCTTGCTGATCCTGCTGCTTGAAAGTTTACAGAACGAAACAGATGTGGAGTCTCAACAAACATCAGTGTAGTAGATGTAGCATATGCATGCCAAGATAAATTGTTGGTTTCTCTTAGTTTATAGTGTAGTCACTCTCTTGTTATCTGTCTTTGTAATCTTCGTAACTTGGACAGCAAGATCCTAATTACCCTGTGCCAAGTTCTGAATTTTTCTCTATAAGCGCGAGTCTCCTCTCTATTCTCCTTTGTTGATTATATTGCGTGGATGTTGTTTCCTTAATTTGGTACTTGCTCTAGTTTAAAGGAAGTGCAATTTAAAACAAAGCTAACTTTGCATGAACATTGCGTGTCATACTCAGGCTGATCTCAGGCGAGCTGACTTTGCTGCAAAGCAGCGGGCGATGGAAGATTCACTAATGGCTTTAGAGGTAGCATCGGCAGATTTCTTTTAAAGACACATAATTTTTTTAATACAATGTAATCTACAGCAGCATGCATTTGTTCCTCTTCCATCACCTGTCTTTTAAAATCTTTTTGTTCGTATTCCATTGCAGTTCCTTAGAAATGTCCATGACAGAATGGTCAGCAAAATGTACAAACTGTGAGTGGAATAGCAAATGTCTTTCTAGTAATAGTTCAGTGATATAATTAAAATTCATTAAGAGGATGCTTATTTCATTTAATATCATGCTACTGTACCTGTTCCTCTACACAGAAAAGGCAGCCCTTTCAATGCCAGCATCTCAGATTTTATTACACTTGAGAAAAATGGGAAATCTCTCAACTTGCTTTCAGGAGAAGTGTCCACTGATCAGTTGACTGCTATTAAGGTTTCTAAGAACTGGTCTGATTTGTTCGGTTGTTTGATGTTGACACACATTAGAGTTATGGTTGACAATTATTATTTTTTGAACAGGAAGCTTACAGGGACATAGCAACCGCACTTTCTGAAGCTGACTGCATTGATTACAGTGATGCTGAGGAGGTCTGAGCAGGCATTCTTATTTTTCTTTTGTGAAATTCCCTAGTTTATTTTTTTATTCAGACTTTTCTTTTTGGAACAGCTAGAGATTTTGGTTGCAACACTTATAGATCTAGATGCCATGGATAGCAAAAGTAGCGTCTCATTGCTTGCAGAGTGTTCAAGTTCTCCTGATGATAATACGAGGTTCATATTTGATTCTAAATGCGAAACTTTTTCTTTATACTTTCTTGTTTATTTGTATGTTTTGCTATCCCATCCGTCTTTGTGACTCTGCTTAAGGATTCAACCAGGAACATGTATAACATAAAAATTTCATTACAGTCGGATAAACAAACAAAGGTAGCGAAAAGACTTACAAATAAAAAGGAATATGTATAACCTTAATGAAGCACGTGTAAACACTGGTTATTGTTAACTGTAGGAGTCAGCTAATATACTGTACAATTTTGTTAATGATTCTAGTTGACCTTGTGAGTTCTCATTGTACATATAGATATACAAGTAACCGTTCGTAGCATATGCCACTAAATCTTGATAATTCCCTTGTAAAATGTTTTCTTGTATACACAGTCACAACACTTTCATAGGCACCCTTTTTTCTGATTATACATCATTCAGTATTACTATATAGGATTTGTGTAAGTCTTTGCATTGCCTTTTCAAATTGTTTCTTCTGTTGTCAGCTGGATGAAGAAATAACAACCATCTAAACTGTTATCTGGTATTATGTTTGTGTCATCTGTTCTGTAAAAGTCGTTAATGTCAACCACAGGAAAGCATTAGCCAATGCATTATCAGCTGCACCATCCATGTGGACACTCGGAAATGCAGGCATGGGAGCTTTACAGGTTGGTTATATATCTGAAAATCAATCTTAGGACTTTCGATATTTAATACTACATCATTTAGACCTTGCTCAGACTCAGTTTTGAGGTTTATTTTGCTCCCTACGGGAATTTCTTTTTAATTTGCAGAGACTAGCCGAAGACAGCAATCCGGCTATAGCTGCTGCAGCAACCAAAACCATTGCTGAACTGAAAAGACAGTGGGCGATAGAAGAGGGCGATAGCTGGAGGTTCATGGTAAATCAGATACCTCTAAATGTAGACAACCAAGACGACACTTAGATTCTTACTAGACAATATTAAAGCCATCCACACTATAGATATCTAGATGTGGAACATACAAAAGTTCCATTTAAGTGAAATGAAGGAGGACACATCTAGTCTGCTAAAATCTCTCTTTATGTGCTTTGCTGAAGCTGATAGGATAAAAAGTTGCTGTTTCTATTGGCTCTTGTTGTTAACTTGTGTATATGTGTTGTAATCTAATTGAAAACAAGCACTTATGGAAGACATTATTATCACTGTATGAAGTCTGAAGTACATTGTAGTTTGTTCATATTTTAGGGAAAAATGGAAAAACATCGATCTTTTAGAGGTGAGTTCCTGGTAGTCATGAAGCTGTATACACATAATAAACTCAGCTAAGAATTCGTAAATTTCACTTTGAAAGAGACAGACTTTAACCCTATAAGAGTAGTTCTCATCTTTATGAATCACGTCATGTTTTCACATACTATATTACTATATGCTACTCCCTTTGTCTTGAAATAATTAATTGTCGAGGAAAAAGATAATGAATTTTAGAGTTAAATGTTAGTATAAATTTAAATTTTGTCATTTCAATTTTCGTGTGGAAAATATCTCTAGTGATATGATATGACAATTGACATGGTTTAAGATTCTACATAGAAATAATGCAACTAAAAGTCCAAATTTTCCAATCCTTGTATTGAATTTTCATGTTCTGGAGTCTCCTCAACTTAATAAACACGGTGGATAACAAGAAGACTTCTGCTTTGAACTCCATATAAATGTGCTCATTTCGATACTTGCTCAATAGCTCTATCAAAGTATAGACCGAGACATATGCACTTTGCATCTTAATTCTTTAGATGGCTTTTGATCTGCAAATTCTGCTGTGCTTATTATTTCTTCCAATGGTCACAGTACATGCAATAGAGAGCGATATCTCGTGTCTGAAATCGATAAAAGAGTCATTGGAAGATCCTGAAAATGTATTATTTTCATCATGGAATTTTGATAATTCAACTCAAGGTTATATTTGTGGATTCACCGGGGTCGAATGTTGGCATCCATATGAATCCAAAGTTCTAAACCTCCGTCTAAGTGATATGGGACTTGTAGGCTCGTTTCCTAGAGGTTTAAGCAATTGCACAAGTTTAATAGGTTTGTACCTTTCAAATAACAAGTTCTCTGGGCCACTCCCTTCTGATATATCCAGGGTTATTCGTTTCGTTATCAACGTTGATCTTTCTAGTAACGAATTCTCTGGAGAAATTCCCGCAGCCTTGGGGAATTGCACCTATCTCAATAACCTCAATCTAGACAGCAACCAATTCGAAGGTCGAATCCCAGCCGAGCTAGGTAACCTCAAACGTCTCAGAACTTTCTCAGTTGCCAATAATCATTTATCCGGTCCGGTGCCTGATTTCTCAGAAGCGACTTCCGTGGCTAACGATAACTACGCAAACAACTTTGGACTTTGTGGTGGTCCTCTGGCTCCCTGCTATGATGGTTGGAAGGAAATAATTAAAAGGGATAAGTTGGGATTCATATGTGGTTTCATTGTTGGTTGGGTGGTTTCAGCACTTGTAGGTTTGTGTCTTGGCTTGTTTTGTTTGCCCGATTGGTGGGCGGGAGTTCGGTTGCTGAAGTACCAGATTAATGCGAGATGCATAAGTTCCCATTTCTACAGTTCCATTCATCACGAATAATGATATATGATTATTGGATAAGTAAGATTTATATGAATCATGATTAGTAGTTGAATTAGTCGCAACTAATACTTTAACCCAACATGGAGTCATGGAGGTTTTTCATGAGTATCCCAACATCCACTTCATAGTTTTTCAATGTACTTCTCCTATTTTGAATATCTATCATTCTAGGATTTCTATTTGAAAAAAAAATATTTTCATTAAATGTCATCCTATATTTAAAATTTTTGTTATTGCAACTTTCGTGTTCAACCAAGCCCAAAACATTTGAAGTGATGTTGTAGGGATGATACACTGAAAACAAAATTATAACAAAGAACTTTTAGTAGAAAGTTTATTACACTAAGCATCAATTAGCCAAAACTCGTGCGAACATAATGTTTATGTTGTTTTATTTAATTAATTAAAATTGAATATTTTAATTTCTTGGGTTAGGTTATGAAGTATGGTTAGTATATAGTGAGGTTGGGTTAGTTTTAAATGTTGTTTGACTGTTTTACCATTCTTAAAAAAACAATTAAATGCTGAAAAGTCGAAAACACGAAAATTCATGTGTCATTTTTATTCTCATAAAAGAAAACCACATGTGGCTATTTGACAAGTTCAGCGTAGTTCAGGTGGCTAGATGAAAAAATGCCTTTATTTCTTTCTATAGGTTTTATTATATAAAGAGTGTATTTTTTGGAAGGAAATAATGTTTAGAGAGGGAAATATTAGTGGTAGGTATTTTAGCCTAAAATAATAATAATAAAAATATCAATTCATTAACCTAGCATTACTTGTCGATTTAGAGGTGTATGATTTGAGGGGAAATGAGGATGAATGTGTTAACCTACATTAACCTAATAAATTCACCTACATTGACCTTGCAAATCTATTTATTTTGATTTCAAACGGAATGAACGATAAATTTCACCTAGATTTACATTCACCTCAATCCAAATTCCAAACGGTCCATAATAATACTTTTTTCTCTTTTATGTTTGAAGGAATATTTAAAAAACTAACAATAGAAAAGTAAAATATATTGAAAATATAATAAAGAATAACTAGCATGATTAATACTTATAAGAATTATGAAAGTAATAAAATAAAATTTTCTAACTCATTAAAAATATAGTAAAAAATAACTAGAATGTTTAATACTGAATAATACCCTTGTTTTTTTTTGAAAAAAAGCTCATCCACCGTCTCTTACAATGAGAATCAAATTTAGAACCGACTTTCTAATCACTAGCTCATTTGATGTTGTAAAAAAACGTATAGGCTACATAATTGTCAAACAATTCTTACATATAAGTTGGACAAAAATATAAATAACACCAAAATCATCGAAGTTTTAAGAAATCCCACGGATGTCCCTGATCTTGTCCCTTTTGAACATGCACCATGGTACGGTAATTTACTAACTCCGTCTGTATATATTTTGCATGGATCACTACTTGATAGTGGACCTGCAGGTGGATATGGGAGATTTGGGGAAAACGGTGTCGTTATTGCTGGTGGTGGTGGTGGAATATATGGATGATTCTGCGACGACGGTGGTGGAATCGACGGAGCACAATTCTGCGATGACAGTGGTGGTGGTGGTGGAGGCGGCGGCGATGCACATTCACAATCTATGTTGCCTTGGCTTTGTGTTGATACTGGCGACAATGAGTACGTGCCTTTCATGTTTCCGATCATGATGAAAACGAAAGCAATAGTAAAATCAATTGATCTACCCATACCTATAAATTTAGCTTACAAACTAATTGATGAGAGCAATAATATATTGCATTACAGACATCACCCCATATATATAGATTTTTAAGTTTCCATGATGTTTACATAGCATTAATTATTTTAATGTTATAATTACATATACCAAAAAGAAACTTACTAAACGATAATAATTGCTTTCTTTTTTGGCAATAAATTAAATAAACCAAAGAAACAAGGAAATAGAATTTCTTGGAAAGTTAAACAGGGAAGAATTGTAAGCATAATTTTTAAGTTGAAGAATTACAAAAGCATGCATCGAATAAGGTAAGAAGAAGTTATAATGGGAGCGAGAACTGAGTTTGAACTTAAGAGTTTAAGGAAATATTTAAGTTAGATGTTTAAGCATCTATCTTATTATTGGGTTATCAAATTTTTTGAAATTTTGATCTAACGGTTAGTATTTCATGAGGTTTAATTTTGTCCAAATAATATATTTACAGATTTGCAATATTCATTATTATTTCACCAACTCCAAAAATAACTGCCGCTTTTTTGCTCAATTTAATACTTAGAGAAAATCATCAATGTGCTTCCATTATTCAACCCGTTTTTATGGTCACTAATAAGAGTCTTTTCTACTAGGTTGTTCGAAATATAATTTATGAATAATACTCCATTAATTCATTCTTTTTTATTTGTCTTTCTAGCCATTTGCACATAGATTAAGAAAATAAATAGTTGTAAAAAGTACATTGAAAATGTAAAATGACATTCAATTGAAACTATATAATTGGTTGTTTGATAACTTCATAAGAAAAATAGTCAAAAAATATATTGAAAATGTAAATTATTTACAATAAATTATGCTAGGAATACAAATATTTAAAAACAAAAAATTAGGGCAGAAAGATAAATAAAATAGAACGAAAAAGTAGTATTTTTTAAGTTATTAGTCATGGACTCATGGTATCCAAACACATGATAATGATTTCAACTACATTCTCTTATACTCCCTTCAACTAGATTAGGCTTAAAATTTGTGGTCACCTAAATTCATCCTAAACGTACCAGTAGTCTACTATTTCTTTTTCATATTCATAATATTCGAAAGAATTTTCAACTGATATGATATCACATGTTTGAACGATTCTACATACCAATGCATTTTTAATTCTAAAAGATGTCGACTGAAAAGTCGGGACTTTTCCAATCCTTGAATTGAATTTTCATGTTCTGAACAGCAAGAAGACTTGTGGATTTAATTTACATATAAATGTGCTCATTTTGATACTTGTTCAATTGCTAATTTCCATTTTGTTCACTCATCTAGTCTAGCAATTGACATATTGAGCCATATGCACTTTGCATCCTAATTAGTTATAAATGGCTTTTGATATGAAAATTGTGGTGTGCTTATTATTTCTTGTGGTGGTCAAGGTACGTGCAGGATACAGCGATATCTCGTGTCTGAAATCGATAAAGGAGTCGTTGGAAGATCCCGAAAACGTATTATCTTCATCATGGAATTTCGATAATCAAACTGAAGGTGCTGTTTGTAGATTCACAGGGGTCGAGTGTTGGAATCCACGTGAATCCAGAGTTTTAAGCATCAATCTAAGTAATATGGGACTTGTAGGCTCGTTTCCTACAAGTTTAAGCAATTGCACAAGTTTAATAGTTTTGAACCTTTCAAATAACAAGCTCTCTGGCCCTCTCCCTTCTAATATGTCAAATGTTTGTTCTTACATTGTCAACCTTGATCTTTCTAGTAACGAATTCTCTGGGGAAATTCCAGCAGACTTTGCGAATTGCGTCTATCTCAATATCCTCAATCTGGGTGGAAACAAATTGGAAGGTGGAATCCCAGCCGAGCTAGCTGGGCTCAAACGTCTCAAATACTTCTCAGTTGCCAATAATCATTTATCTGGTCCGGTGCCTGATTTCACAGAAGCGACTTCTGTGACTAAAGATAGCTACGCAAATAACACTGGACTCTGTGGTGGTCCTCTGCCTCCTTGTGTAGAACATAGAGATGGTTTGATGGAAATCCTTGAATAGGATAAAGCTGAGATTCATATATGGTTTCTTTGTTGGATGGGTAGTTTCTTTACTTGTAAGTTTGTATTTTGGTTTGTCTTGAATAATTACCGGATTACTGTAAGATGCATAAGCTCCCATTAGTACACTTGCATTGATCAATTCTTGGCATCCTTCTGTATGTGACTTGAGAAATGATATCTTGTGATGAGTAACGTCAAACCCCAACTAACCGACCCTCACAGTGTGAGACGCAAGAAGTGGAACATCGCTCATCTAAGTCCCGCCAAATCACTCGCGCTAAATAGTACATAGCCAATTACATATTGTTCCTCAAAAGTATGTGAAGATCCACTTCACCGTTTTCCAATGTACTTCTCCAATTTTAATAACTTACCGCTCTAGGATTATGAGCTAAGAAAAATTATTTTCAGTTAAATATCATACTATATTTAAAATTTTGGCTGTGAACCAAGCCGAAGCATCGTAGTGATATGATATGACATGTTTGAAAGATTCTACATACCCATGCATTTTAACTCTAGAAGACTTTATTTGACTGAGAACTAATTGAGATCCGAATTTTCCTATCCTTTCACGTGCTTGGTATCTGCAGCGTAATAAACAAGTTGGATAACTAAGAAGACTTATGGATTTGAACTACATATAAATATAATATGCTGATTTGGATGCATGCTGAATAGCTAATATCGTTTTGATCACTCACCAGTCACCAATCTATATATGTTTGCATCCTAATTTGCTGTAGAATGTAGATGGATTTTGATATGCAAATTCTGGTGTGGTCATTATTTCTTCTGGTGGTCAGGGACTCAGGGTACGTGCAGCATACAGCGACTTAGTGTGCCTAAAATCGATAAAAGAGTCGTTGGAAGATCCCGAAAATATATTATTTTCGACATGGAATTTTGGTGATCAAAATGAAGATGCTGTTTGTAGATTCAAAGGGGTCGAGTGTTATTGGCGTGAATCCAAAGTTGTAAACATCAGTCTAAATGATATGGGACTTGTAGGCTCGTTTCCTAGAGGTTTAAGCCATTGTACAAGTTTAATAACTTTGAACCTTTCAAATAACAAGCTCTCTGGCCCTCTCCCTTCTCATATATCCAGTGTTCTTCCTTTCATTGTCAGGCTGGATCTTTCTAGTTACGATTTCTCTGGGGAAATTCCAGCAGACTTGGTGAATTGCGCCTATCTCAATATCCTCAAGCTGGACGGAAACCAATTCAAAGGTCGAATCCCAGCCGAGCTAGCTGGCATCAGACGTCTCACAAATTTCTCAGTTGCCAATAATCAATTATCTGGTCTGGTGCCTGATTTCCCAGAAGCGACTTCTGTGACTAAACATAGCTACACAAATAACAAAGGACTTTGTGGTGGTCCTCTGCCTCAGTGCATTGAAGATAGGGATGGTTGGAAGAAAACAATTCAAAAGAATAAGTTGAGGTTCATAGCTGGTTTCTTTGTTGGTTGGGTGGTTTCTCTACTTGTAAGTTTGTATCTTGGTTTGTTTTGTTTGCCCGAATTTGTTGGCTTAAGTTGACTTACATAAGTACTAGAGTACTATAAGATGCATAAGTTCCCATTTGTAACATTGTTGGATTAATAATATTTGTATTAACCATGAGTAATGATTGGTGTTGGAATTAGTCGCAAGTAATACTTGAACATGCACTAACTATCCTACTCTTGAGTAATGATATTGATGACCTCGTCAACATGCCTTTTCAAAGAAGGCGTGAGACCAACTGATGAATTTGAGTTAGCCGGAACCTGAAACATGGTACGGCTGGTCATATTAGGGAGCACCTTAGGAGCCAGCTGATATCCCGAGCAAAGGTTCCATTACACCTGAAGCGTGGTCGGGGTCCGATCACAGACACTCCGATGCTTAAGTCAAATATTCAGGTGAACGGTAGTATAAAATATGTCAGAGTAATAAGTAATCAATTGCCTCAAATGTATTTACGTCTTCCCTTTACATAGACGTGAGGAAGGATGGTGTCTTAACAAGGAAATTGTGACACTTATACTCATCCTAAATCATTGTATTACTATTTACTAGTATATATGAGAAGGTTTAGTCCACTCATATGTCCTGATGGACTAGGTGACATGAGGTGAGCCTGTGATGTCCATAAGCTGGACGCCTGGACCCGTATATTATTTGATTAATCAGGCATTCAGGTGGCAGGATGGGCGAGCCTTGCTGGATGGATCCAAACAATTGGACCTGCACGAACGTAGCCCAGTAATGGAGTAAATTAGGGCTACATTAGGTATCCGTATCTTGCTTGATAAGTAACCTCCAACACCAATTGTATACTACATATTAGCCCATAGTCTCCATTCTGTTACAGAGTATATTTTAACCCAACAAGCTCGTGTGCCTGTGTTCCTCCTAAGTCCTAAGTAGAGGTGGCCAACGGACGGCCCCCCTTGGACGGTCCGGGGGCCTGACCCATTAGTTCGGTTCGGGCGCACCAGGCCCACATACGGCCCCTGGCCCCTTTGTAGTGAAGCAGATAGGGGCTTTGGGTTTGAGCCCCGGGCACGGTTCGAGCCCACCTCAAATTCGGTGGGTCTTCGGCCCGGGCACGGTTCGAGTTCGTTTAGGCCCCCTTACTAACGTGCCCATGTTAGATCCAGGGTGGGCACGTTGATATGGTCATTATAATCCACAGACAAAACTAACGTGTGGACGTTTGTCCTCTATGACAACTTCAATTCTAACATGGCCATGTTGTATCTAACATGGCCACGTTTATCCTCTATGACAACTTCAATTCTATTATAAATACGATAACATATCTTACATTTCAACAATAAAACTTTGAATTCTTCAATATAAATCACAACTCAAGACTCAATGGAAATGGATCGAGAACATGTTCCAACTCCAGTACCATTGAAGCGGTTTTACAAGGTTATTCTCGACCCATCTTGTGTAAGGATCGAACTACCTCCAAATTATGTTAGAGGATGTCGGCTTTTTCTCGAAGGTGAGTGTAAGTTTTTTATTGATGATCAAATTTTCGATGTGAAGTTCGAAAATGGAAGAGGAGAGAATGGAGAACTAGGTCGTGTTTTCTTAACGCATGGATGGCGTCAATTTTCTACTCAATTCAATTTAGTCTATGGACATGTATTGACGTTTGAGTTTCATAACGAAAAAACCGAGCGACATGGATGTATAGGTTATGTTGTCCGCGTGTATGGTCTCGATCATTGTGAGAGAAGACCTATTGCACCTTGAAGTATTTAATTAACTATGTAAACTCCTTGCCATATGAGTATAAACTGTGTTTTTTAATAAAAATTATGATCAATTATTTATTGTTGTTATTAACATATTTATTGAATTAACTAATGATAAAGTTTCTGATTAAAACGTGCCCATGTTGGCCACCCAACATGGGCACGTTAGGGCAAAAAACCATCCAACGTGCCTGTGTTGTAATCTAACGTGGCCATGTTAGGCCCCCGTACGAGGGCCTCGAACCGAACAGGGGCCCAGTATTCCCTTAACGGACGGCTCGGGCCCAGTTCGTTTAAGGCTCTGGGCCCCGCGAAGACAGTACAGGGGCCCGTCTGGTTCGTTTGTTAGTGGGTTGGGGTCGTCCGCTTCGGTTCGTTGGCCACGTCTACTCCTAAGTATCTCAAGATTCCTTCGTCGTTTTTCAAATTTCTTTTGCTAATTTAAATACTTTTCATTCTAGCATTTCTAGCTGAGAAAAATTATTTCAATTAACAGTCATTTTTTATTTGTTCAAACGTTTTTTCACCTTATGTATTTATGAAATAACATATCTAAGATCAATACAATCATTGATGTAAAAGGAATAATATGTAAATATGGAATGTAACAAATTATAGATTTAAAAAGTGAAAATGAGGAGAGTATAAAAATAGAAGGTCGATATTTGTTGATAGTCGGTGGGAGTCGTATAAAATAAATGCCCAAATGTAGTTGCGGCATTTTCTTTTGAGGGCCAACTTCACCGAACTACATTAATGTGAAATACTCCCTCCGTCCCTAAAAGATTGTCACATTTTGACTTTTGTGGTCAATTACAAGAAAATTTGATCATGAATTCTCATTAAACGATAAGAAATAATATAGTGTTGTGGGACCTCGTTAGATTCGTCTCAATATATATTTTTGAAATATCAACTTATTATAATTTTTTCACATGTAAAATAAGAGATATTTATGTTTTAAATTGTGCCTTATTGACCATCAAAAGTCAAATGTGACAATCATTTAGGGACGGAGGGAGTAATAATTAGTCCACATCAATAATGTTACCAGCAAACTGTCCCTCTTTTTTATTAGGATACTCAACACCATTTTTATTTCTTGACCAATACACTATATATCCAGCTTAATTTCAGAGGCTCAAATTACTACATTTTCTTTTGCAGTTGTTAGTTTTAGTTTCTCATCTCAAGAAAATGGCTGGAAAATCACCAGAACACCCAATTGAAGCCTATGGCTATGCTGCTAAAGACTCATCTGGTGTCCTCTCCCCTTTCAAATTCTCCAGAAGGTATGAATTATCTTATCTTGACATGCATTTTGGTTTTTTGAGTTGGTGTTCATTGTTTATGGATGTACATTGCTCTCTGATCATGTTCTTGTTTACTTTCTTGATGTGTTATGATGTCCTTTGCATGATATAGATGATCATATGATTATCTTTCTTTAGAGAAATCGAATTCTTGGAATTTCTGAACATCATATTCTTACTGTTTTTTATCTTATCTTGACATGCATTGTGATATATTAAATTGGTATTAACTGTTTAGAGAAGTACATTGCTCTTTGATCATGTTCTTGTTTGCTTTCTTGGTGTGATATGATCTTCTCTGCCTGGTGAAATAAATTCTTGAAAAAAAAATTGGCAATATTTTGTTACTTATTTTTATAGATCATAGCCAAACTGCATTCTGTATGTAATTTTGCAGAGCAACTGGTGAGGATGATGTGAGATTTAAAGTCCTGTACTGTGGCATCTGTCACACTGATCTGTCTTTCGTCAAGAACGAATGGGGTGTAAGTCAGTACCCTCTAGTACCCGGGTAGGCTGTTTCACCCTCGTGGATATCATTATCATGCCTATGTATTGGAGGTCTTAGTCAACCAATACAGGGCTGTGTTCTCAAGTATCAAAATGAAATTCGTTTAGTCTGACATTTTTTAGTCACTGGATCATACAGGCATGAAATTGTTGGTGAGGTGACAGAGGTCGGAAGCAAGGTTACTAAAGTGAATGTAGGAGATAAAGTAGGCGTGGGATGTTTGGTTGGATCATGTGGCGATTGTGGTAGTTGTTCATCAAACCTGGAGAATTATTGCCCGAAGATGATTCTGAGTTATAATGCTCGATATTATGATGGAAGTATCACATATGGAGGTTACTCTAATGAGATGGTGTGTAGCGAGCATTTTATTGTTCGTTTTCCTGCAAACATGCCTCTTGATAAAGGCGCTCCACTTCTATGTGCCGGGATTACTGTGTACAGTCCATTGAAGTACTTTGGACTCGACAAGCCAGGAATGAACATTGGTATTGTTGGCCTTGGAGGACTAGGTCATGTGGCGGTGAAGTTTGCAAAAGCATTTGGAGCAAAGGTCACTGTTATCAGTACTTCTGCTAGAAAGGAGGAGGAAGCTAAAAAACAACTTGGTGTTGATTCATTTTTGGTTAGCGTTGATGCTCAGAAAATGCAGGTGAACGTATTAGCCGTTATCAATGCAGAAATGACCCATTGTTTATAATGTCCTTCCATATTAGATAGAATTCTACTTGCAGTGTGACAAATTTTCCTTTTTTAGGCTGCCATGGGAACGTTAGATGGGATTCTCGACACTGTTTCTGCTGTACACCCTCTGGTACCACTGCTCACACTACTGAAGCCTCACGGAAAGCTCATTACAGTTGGAATACCACCGAAGCCACTTGAGCTGCCTCTTTTTCCTTTAATTTCAGGTATGAATTTTTTGACAGACATCTTTGTTTATGTTCATTATTCACAACGATGACTCAAGTGAAAGCATAGTTGAACTGTGTAAGTTACAAATCAATCTGAATTATATTATTTATAGGTCGGAGAACGATTTCTGGAAGTAGCCTCGGAGGGCTCAAGGAGACGCAAGAAATGATTGACTTCGCGGCAAAGAACAATATCACTGCAGATGTTGAGGTTGTTCCTATGGACTATGTTAACACTGCCATGGAACGTCTTGCTAAGGGCGATGTCAAATACAGATTCGTACTCGATGTTGGTAATTCCTTAGCAGCTGTCTAAAGATGGAAGAAAATATTATTTGAACACACTGAATATTCAAGTGTTATCAGTAAGACAGTCATGTTTGAGGTTCCTTTCATTCTGTATTTCTGTTGGAGATGATACAGTCAGAAGTTCATGGAATGTTTTTGCTCATTTTCTTTTATGATCTATTTCCATCTTCTTCTGATTTTTAAAATAATAATTAGTACAACTGTACAAGATGCAAATAATCATTATAAACTTGCTGAATCTTCAACTAACATGCTTGATGCTTTATATAATTAAAGAATTTGATATAAACAAAAGAATGGGAAGTTTTCACCATGAGGAAAAAACAAAACAAAATGTTGAAAACTATTTGCAGCATATGAATAAATCTTTCAGTAATAGTTTTTCTTCTCCGCCTTGACAACGCCTCCTAGATTGAGATTCTTGATTTTAAACCGTTCGAGTTTATGTTTTACATCTCCCTTCACCGTCGAAGCTTCAACATTTATACCTCTTTCTTGATATCCCTCTGCATTCGAATCATTTTCTGGATTCAGAAGTCTATAAAACTTTCCAAGTCTTTCGATAATTCTTGGCCTCGATGGCTGAGGAAACGGTGGCATTGCAGAACTAAATGGATGGTGATATATAACCATGTCTTGTTCCACTGATTCTTGATGGTCAAATTGATGGTAACCTCCATAAAATGGATATGGATGACTATGTTCATACATGATGCAATCATCTACACCATTTGGCCTTGAATGCTGAGAAAATTGCACCATTTCAGAATTATATGAATCTTGAACTCTTTCCATATATGTATATAATGTTGTGCTGATTTTTGAAGATTGAAAATGGAATATCTTAAAATGATTGTCGTATAGAACTGATTGAATTGCATCCTTGATGATGACCATCATATTTATAGCAAATAAATGTGACAGATATGCTTGTCAAATTCAAAGAAGATGGGTTGAATGATTAATACAGCACAAGAAAATTCTTCATCCGCCATTTGACTTGGTAAACTCTACACCTTTTAACCAACTACACTAAAATTAATCATCAATTTCAGAACTAAATTATACTTTAGTCTATTTTACCGTGTTAATTTATGTTGAATCCATTGATATGTTGACCATTAAATTACATTGGCGAACAAGTTTGATACTCAATCTTGATCAATTTGGTCAGGTGAATCATGTGAAGACGTTTGAAGCAAACGAGGAGCTTGACTCGTACTTCTTTCGAGTAGAACCTCTTTTTAAAGATTAATGACACCAAGCATCACTCTAGTTGTTTTAGATATTCTACTCGATTACTGCACCTTGAAACAGATACTACTCAATTACTAAACTTCTTAAATCGTCCACAATCAATCATTCGGTCCATTTCCTCACTTAAATCAACAACTTCAGTTAGCTTTTCATATTTTTAAAAGCAGGGATATTTTCGTATTACCTATTATACTTATAAAAGAAGACTTAAAAGGAGAACATTAATAAAAGTATAAAACCATAAGGAAGAACTTGACAAGTTTTTATATATTCCGTACTATTTAATTACTTACATAGAAATTGTGAAAAGGAAGGTTACAATGTTCAAGTCCACTAAACCTTCAGCAATAGCATGTCCAATTTAAATCAGATCTTTACAGAAGGGGAGTGGGGGGTGGTGTGTGCGTGGGGTGGGGGTGGGGGGGGGGGTGACGAGTAAAGATGCCCAGTAAGAAATCATTGGTTCATCAATACTTTCTTAACGTAACTCAGAACCTCATCAACATTCACTGTCCATGCTACAGAAATAGGCGAATATCCAGTCCATGGGTTGCTTGTATTCCATCTGCAGAAGACCATAGTAAATTCAACATGTTATGCCGAAATCCAGAAGAGATTAGATTATGTAGGTATGTTGAAGCGAGCAAAGAAAACATACTTCTTCAGTCCCTGATCCATCATCGTGTGCCCTACGCACAAACCCTGAGTCTCTACCCTTACAACTCCCTTCTTGAAAGTGAAGAGATCAGGGCGGACCAATGCCACATAACTGACAGGGTCATGGAGAAAAATTCCTAGAAGAAGATCAATACAGGAAGTTTAGTAAAAAAAGCTCAAGGTGATGATCATTGATATGGAGACAATTTCAGTGAAGAATTGGATAATAGTATAAATCAGTTGGTCACCATGAACGCCATCAGATTTTACATGCCAATCCCTGTAAAACTTTGTTATGTCACATATGAATTTAGCATGTCTTCCTTGGGACTGTCTAAGTTCCTCAAGATCAGCATCTAAATTTACAAAGAAAAGAGAAAATTGATAAATACACCAGCTACTCGAGAGAGAAGTTCACTTGCAAGTTGCAAAACATATAATAAAGGACTAAAAGCTTAAAAGCCACATATATAGCACCTGTCATTTGAACTTGTGTCGTAATATTTATACCAACAACATCGATGTTGGCACCAGAGGTGAAAACAATATCTGCTGCTTCAGGGTCCCCATAGATCTGCAGGAAAAACAGAAGAGGTGAAGGGTTTGGTGATCATGATCTTGGAAGTTGCTTCCAGTGAGACAAAAAGGAAACGTTTGATAAGGAACTGGAAATTTCTGTGCATTATTATGCTCATAATAAATGGATGAAATCAATTGAGACATACATTGGCCTCAGCAGCAGGATTGACATTTCCCAATGCAAAAAAAGATCCACCGAGTATCACCACTCTCTTCACCTTACTGGCAAAGGATGAGTCCCTCTTGACGGCCTAGAAGAAGTCCAAAGATGATAAGGTTTACGAAGAACTTGCAAGAGTGAGAAATATAATTCAACCACGGAAATACTGCAATTGAGATAGATGCTATAAGAACATACCAATGCCAAATTCGTCAGTGGTCCTAATGCAAGTATAGATACTTCTCCAGGATACTCATTAACTTTTTCAACCATAAATTCAGATGCAGACTTCTCAATCTTCTTCAGTTTTGAAGGAGGTAATAATATATTACCCAGACCGTTTGAACCATGAACAAAGTCTGCAACGCGTGGCTCTCCCCTCTGTACCAAATCATGAAAGAAAAACTAAGTCACAACTAATAGACCTACCACTTTAGCTGCATAGCTGTATTTAGGTAGAAATTTTGAATAACAGTGAAACCGGGTCATGGAGGAACAGGGAGACTGTTTCCGAATTGACCCATGAGTGAAGTGTACACACTATCTACTACTTCACAGTAGAAAAGAGTGAATCTAGTCGCTTACACCTTAAAGAACTCGTTGTTTTAGCTATCAAGCTTGGGTTGGATTGTTATCTATTAAGATGATAATATACCTTTAAAGCTTCACTGCTACCCTCTGCCACTGGAACATCTAAACATCCTGCCATCTCACACTATCCTTTCGCACAGATAAAACAATAGCTGGTTACAAAGAGACCAAAGCATGAAGTGTTGAACTCTTGAAAAATCATAGAAGCTAATAAAATACCAGAAGTAAGGCATTGCTTGTAGCACATTCCGTAGTGACATTGCCAAATATAGTCGTCATTCCAATTATATCCAAATCTGGGTTTTGAACCGCCATCAATATGGCCATTGTATCATCTGAAAACATGCACCTAGATATATGTGACACAGATCTCATGCATGCTCAGAAATAGAACAATACGTAGAAGTTATAAGCGAATAGAGAAAACATTTAACTCAATTTCATTAGGTTCAGAAAAAACGTAACTCCCTAAGTATATTTCTTACCCAATGGAATTCCAAACTGGTTTAAAAATAAAGACGTAAACATCTATCTATTACTTTACAAAAGATAAGAAGCGTAGGCATTTTGGTCATGACACGTAGGGAAAGGAAAATTCATTCTATCACCATCAAACTGGATCAAGCTCTGTTCTTTATCAGTTTCATTTTTCCTTCAAATAAGGCGAATATGGCATGAGTAGGAGTTTAGGACCGCTGAGAATTTCTCAGCAGAACTCCAGAAGCCACTGAAGGGTCATTTACTCCAGCTTCTACTGGATCGCTAAAATCAAACCTTGTCTACTCTAGAAACTCGGAAGATTTTTTTAGATCTTGTAATTACACAAGGCTGAACCTAATTGTTTATTAGCTTCATTCATTACTTCTTGAATAGAGATCATCAACAGATTGCTAATACATGCCATTGTTTATATGAATTGCATCACAACAACTAAGCCACACTTGCATTTCGAAGCTGCTTACAATAATCTACCATTGAATAACTATCACAAAAATATCCATAGTAAAAAAATCAAACTCAACGCAATATTATCAACCTCAAAAGAGTCAACCTTTAGAACTATTTCAAGCTTCAACGAAGACCAACAACAAAAAATTGTCCATTGTGCATATTACACTACAAAATACCCAATACTAAAAAAAATAAATATAACAAACCCCCCCTATACGACTAACAACATTATTTGATCAGGAAAAAAAATGAACATTAACAAAGAATTCAGTAAAATAAAATTTAGACAACATAAGTTATGATCAAACTTACCAATACCAGGGTCAGTATCAATAATGAGTTTACTTTTCTCTAATTTTACACCAAAAGAATTATGATTGGCCTCCATGAATCCATCTTCAACAAACCCATTACCAGCAACTTGATCAATTGACATTTTCTCAGATTTCTTGGAAAATTTGGAACCAAAAAAGAGCCCAGGGAGCACAAAATGGAGTATAAATTGCTCTCTGGGGGGGGGGGGGGAGGAGGGTGATCCGTAGGAGAAGTGTATGGAAAGAGATAATGTGACTGGATGAGCAAATATGGTTGATGATGATGAGCTGCTATTTGTTGTATAATTCAACTATTTGTCACCTTAATTATAGTATCGATACCTAATAATACATGTAGTTAACGTGGCTCGAATCATTTGATTATTATATTAGGTCTTATCTTGATTGGTTCATTAGTTAATATGGCTGGAATGGCTTGATTATTATATCAAATTAGGTCTTATCTTGATTGATTCATTATGAATTATCGAACGAATACTTAGGTCACATGATATTTTATGTTATATATACATAGTTAAAATGTTGATACTTGAATTATTTGCAATTTTTAATAAATTTATAAATATTGATATATTTAACGTAACAATTTTAATATTACTATATAAATTGAGTAACCACAAATTAGCGATATAAAATTTTGATTATCTTAAAAGAAATAGTAAGTTGGAAGTGCATAGTCTATGTAATACGATGCTTCCTAATAATTCTCATTCTTATTCCCCTTGTAAATTTGTACTATTCAAAGTATAAGCCAACGGTAGTTGGAACTATGGGAATATTCTTTACTCTTACTCATCATCTTTATGGGAATTATTTAAGCTTGTAACTCGAGGAGAGACTAGGACTTTTGGAAGTTCGAAAAATGAATTAGAAAGACCTGTTAGGTTACTTAGTCCTTTTGTTTCTTTGAATAGTAACTAATTTTGTTTTTGTAAGTACTACATCGATTCATATGATAACATTTCGATCAAAGGTAAAATATATTACGGTAGACTATATTATTGACGGACCTCCTAGTCGTTGATTAAAAAAAACAGACGTCTTCTAAAATAAGTCCAACCGCACCCCTACATCTCCACCACCACTTTCATAATTATTGATTTACTCATAATCCTTGTAAATATTTCTTCACTACATCATCTTCCCTCGTCTTAAAACATTCATACCCTTCATTTTTCAATGTCTTAGAAGCATATAAAACAAGTTGTGGTTAAGGCGTTGAAAGTCCACATGATCTCGTGAGATTAGTCAATAGTTATCCTCATTGTACAAGTACAACCTACGAAATTTCAATATAAAAAAAGTAAGCAACATCAAATAGAATAGTTTGCGTTCACGTCATCAGCTTGGTTCCTTGCTCTTTAATTTAAAATAATGGAGGTTAAAATTCCAAATTGATTAAGATAACATGAAAGTTACAAGCAGTCACATCTTCAATCAAGAACGGGAAATCACCCGAGTTCCTCTAAAAGATGATAACCTGAAGTTTGGAAATTTCCCTTTCAATGAGTAGGCACACGTTTTTTCCTTCTTCGGAAAACTCCATATATAGTCCATCGACTATTTAACCCAAAGAGATTAATCTAGTGGTACAATGACAGGTTCGAATCTGACAAGGTCACGAGTCGTATCCCAGTAAAGTACAAGAATGCTGAGTGCTACGTGATGCTCACCATGGGGAAGCTCACGCTAACCGAAAATAGATGGATGGAGATGGCGTGATGGCCATGCAAAGCCTCAGAAACTCAAGCATACTTCATTTACTCAGACAGCATTCACCTACATGTGTTCTTTTTTACAGCGAAAAAGTTCCAAATCCAATTTTTTCTACAGCTATTCGTTCTTAAGAACCTGCAACTAAATGCAAACAAGCAAACAGATGCATCCGAGTTAACCTCGACGGGGAGTATAAAAAATAGACCATGAAAACATAGAGCGACCCAATAAGCATTTAAGCTGCTGTACTAGAAGAATTGCAGTCTGGCATTTGCTATTTTCCATACTACTAACTTCAGTCAATAAAGATTACAAGCAGCAATCTTTGAAGTGTAAAAAACTCAAAAGCAACCATGTTATTACATCTACAAGAACAAATCTCCATTATCAACTAGTAAGAGTCGTAACAACAACAAGAAAAAGAAGAAGAACAAGCACCTCTATGGGGGAGACTGGGGGGTGGGGGGATCGGATTGTACTAGGCCTTAACCCTGTGATAACGGGGAGGCTGTTCTCGAATTGACCCAAGATGAAGTGCGTAGACAATCAACTAGTTAAAGAGTCGAAATGATTTTTCTGCAAGCAGGTTCGAGAATTATCTTCTGTGCATTTTGTTAAAATAATGTGTAGTTAATGGTCAAAGTCAGCATACAAAAGTTAAATGTTTATCGACGTGTGCTCCTCCAACAACTAAATAGGAAAGCAAAATTAGCACAGACCTCCTTTGGTGATGGTTAGAACAATTGTGACTTCTATAACACTTTCATTAAGCTTTATCAGCCTTAGGTATTTGGTGACCCCAACATAATTGCAGACCCCTTAGCTGAATGACTCTTTGGATTACCACCCGCTGCCTGGCCAGCAGAGTTCTTTGCATTTGTTGACTCACTTGCCACAATCGACTTCTTTATCTGCCAAGAATAAGGATAACATACATTCAGATTTAGAAAGTTACAACAAATCAATACTCTCTGCATAAAAGTTTTGAATATAACATTTCCCTTTTCAATTTTCAAAATTATGTAATTAGGTACACTACTATTGCTATACAGAAGGAAGAGGAGTATATGCACTCATTGAATAAATCATATAAACAGTGTGGTCTACAGATGAGATTGTCTAAACATACCACTGCAAGACGCTCTTTATGGAGATCACTCGTCAACTGCATCACAATAAAACGATGAGCATTGTTAAGGACACCTAATAAGTTATCCGGTCAACACGACACCAACTCTCTTAAAAGGTAAGAAATATTGAACAACTTCATCATTTACAAGGTGTGACAGGCTTCGTTTGGTGCTTCAGTTGTTAGAAGTGAAATTGTAATAAAAAGTAATAAAAAATTGGATCTGAAAGCTTAAATTCATCCCCATTCTGCATTTAATAGAAGTTGAACTTCATATTACAGTTCCAAATTTTGTTGCACCTAAGCCAACAATCCGAAAGAAAAAAAAACAGTTTGTATACTTTTTATCCAACTATGATTGTGCTAACCTTTCGGATCTGCACATTGAACGATATAAAACCAAATGGTATCACAAACAAGTCATAACTTGCATTACTTGTGCTTTAAAGAAAAATATCGGCAGGTTCGTCTGTGCATGTGTTGGGAGGGTACATTACTAAACCAAAAAGATAAACATGCAGTACATAACACAACTAAGGTTCTGAAAAGGCTCTTACAGGCTTCTTGTAGATCTTGATTTCATCGCCACCATATCCTGGAAGAGTCATGTTCCAGTTCCTCTCTGAAAGAATCAAAAGTGCGAGTTAAGAAGGGGAAAAGAATTACATAATGCAGGAAGAGAACTCTGATGTGTACTAACCAACATGCAATAGTATATCCTTTGCTTCTAAAACAGTGGACTTCCGATGCTTGGCCAGGGAACAACCAAAGGTAGTTATCTGGTTAGAGAGTTTAAGGATCAGATGACAGAAAATGCAAGTCGATAACACATTTTATGCTTTGACATCTTGACATCCAACATATATGCACTCTAATTAAATTTTCATGCTTAAACACAAACTGAACACTTTTGATTCTGCAGATTTAAGACCTTGACTTACCGGTTACCCTAATATAATGCCCAACATTTTATATCGTTGAGTTAACTTATGTCTCAACCTTTTGCAATAATTCCAAATGCAATATCTTAAAGAGATATGGCTAGTCTTGTGAGTAAACTTTAAAAGAAAAGTTAGCACAAGAAGGAAATATAGAAATAGGAACCAACTTATTTGATTACCAACATAAGGAGTATAATAGTATATATAGTTCCCATCTTACAGATTCAACGAAATCTTCTGCTATATCCACAAGAATTTCCTCCACTTCAGGTTCTAATTTCTCCGATGGATCTATCTGTCCGAGAAGCAAGTCAAATATTGCAAATAAGATATCCTAAAAATTATAAAAGAGTTGACGAGAATACTATCAAACGGATATTAAATAGGTTGTGAAAACAAAACCAAAAGAATTATCACCACATAAAGTTAAGATATTCTGTTAAGTTCATAATATGATCTTATTTGGCTGCTCCAAAGTAAAAATTTAACTAAGTGTGTTCTTTAATAAGCTGTATGCTTTTTTTTTAAAAAAAAAAGAGAGGCTGTATGCTTGAGCCCCAACATCTTGAAAATGAATTGGATACAAAGTAACTTAAAAGCATTCTGTTTATGAGAACTGACAATTACAGCTTCAAAACTTAAAGACATCAAATGAGATAAATTTACTGGGTTGTTCTTGGAGAGTTAAAGATGATATGCACTCAATGGATGACTTTAAAGTAACGAGCACGGAAATAATTAATACTCCCTCCTTCCATTTTTTATTTTCTTGTTCAACTTGACATTCTAGAATGAAAAAAAAAATTACTTTTACATTCTCAATGAACTTTTGACTACTTTTGCTAATGAAATTATCAACCATCTAATGATATAGCTTCAAATCATTGTCATTTTACATTTCCGATGCCTTTTTTACTACATATTTTCCTTAATCTATGTGCAAATGGCTAGATCGACAAGTATACATGGGATATAACCCTCAAAACAATAACTTTCTACATAGATTTCTTTTTTTAAGTTTTCATCATCTGCTCTCTCCGTCCAATTCTTATAGTTCCTTATCTGTAAGTACGTGTTACAATCATGCACATATATTGTGAATAGTGAAAGAGATTTAGCAGGAGAGTTCTGACCTGGTTTAATAATTCCTGAATAGTTCTCTTGCTCAAAATTTTGTTACATGGTTCTTCAGTCTCTTCAATAGGATTTCTATTAGGTAATTCTTCAGCTACAGCTTGCATAACACCTAGCGAAGATGACCTTTGGATTCCCAAACCCGGACTCTTTCCCATCTGTTGTTGCTGAGGAACTGATAGCTGGGCCCTTGGTGGTGGATATTGCTGAGGAATTTGCTCTAGTGCCTGACTCGGATTCGAAAGTTGCTTCACTAGAGAAGGGGATTGCTGTTGCTGCATAGTTGTTGGTATAGTTTGCTGCTTCTGCTGAGGGACGTGAGTTCTTTGTTGCACAGCTTGAGGGTTGATTTGGGGTCTAATTGATGGTGGAGGCAAAGGGGATTTCCCTTGAGCAGCAGAAGACAGCCATGGCTGGTTCTGAGGATGCAGAGTCTGACCAGTATTAGGAGCAGATGATCCAGAAGGTCCCAAAGATTGACCTCTAAACATGCCTTGGCCTTGAAAATTCTAAATAAGAGACATGAAGGAAAGGATACCGTTCATTACTACAAAATATCTTCACTGCTTCAGAAGGCATTTTTCTTATCCAAGTTATACATATAAACTTCATACATGATCTAAGAGTAGAGAGACAGCTATAAATAGTGAAGTGTAGCATAGTTGAGTCTTCAGACTTTAGTTTTTCAAATTTCATTTTCATCAAACACCAACTAAGGTCATCATTCATGTGCTATATGACTTAATATTAAGCTCTCACAAATATATCTGCCAATTTTTTCAATTTGTGAATGTATTATTTAGAGTAGTATTAAGTGTCCTCATTCTGTTGGTAATGAGTGCTACATAGTCTAGCAGCCACACTAAGCACTACGTCATTATAACTAAGGACCCTTTTGGAGCTATGCCACCTGATTCACTGTTAATAATATGGGTGGACATAAGAATAATAAATGCGTACGAGGCTGCATAAGTATAAGCAGGACAACACAAAGAGGAAACCCCATATTTCAATGGTCAAGAAGGCCAACCGAGATTTCAAATTTTCTAGAAATTGTTTTCCCTAGTGACAGAATGTCTAAACAATGCATGACATAACAAGTCGATTCCAGGGTCATCATTTCATACATCTTCATATCTAATGTTGCGGTTTCAAGCAAAAATATAAAACTGATTATGCTTTCTCTTCCAAATGCCAATTCAACGGTGTGAAACTATAAGCAGAACTTCAACAACTCAAACTAGTACCTGCATACACACTACGCACCACAATGTAATCCAAAAATCAGCTTGAACAAAAACCTAGAACTAAGAACTACTCTCTATCAAGACATTAGAAGTAAATAAATATAAGTTCAGACCAACCACCAACCTGGGTGGCGGGTGGGTGCATATTTAGCCCACTAGGTGGTCCAACAGGTGGTTGCATCGCCCTCAGTTGATGCCCGGGAACCCCTGTTGGCCGCACTGAAGCGCTCGCTCCGAGCGATCCCGTAATCCCCATCCCTTGTATAGGCTGTCTAACCTAATAATCCAAGAACCAACTCAATAAAGTAACGAACGTTATCCTCATATGATATTAAGAATTCATCAAGTTCATACGAAACCAATTGGATATATATGGATATAGTCCACTATCTTACTAATATACCCCAGCTGGGTTATCAATTCATTTGGACCACATATACGGGGGATCAACATGGACTTAACTGGGTTTCTTGTGAATATGATATCACGTTTACAGTTCCTAGGAGCAAGCCTGTAACTCGTTCTCGATAAATGCAATAATAATACAAGAAGTTGATTTGTTTTTCACCAAATATAATAAATAATGCTTGAGTTTACCGATCAAAATTGAAAACTGGACAATCATTTTGGGATGGACGGATACCAAATAAACAACAATAAAAACAGGAAAAAGGCATACTTGAGAGGTGCTTGAGGTAGGCAAAGAGTCGGGCAGATTGCGGGCATACCCAAAAGGGGGGGTGTTGAATGCAGATGAAGGTGCTGGGAGAGGAGCTGGATGGTGGGTAGGTACCCCAATCGCCATACCCCCTCCCTGCACCGGAAGGGCCGATGGTGGTGGTTGCTGCCATGGTCGACTAAATGCTGCTGTTGGTAATCTTGGTTGAATGTTTTGTGCAGATTGAGGAAAAGGGGTCGAAGTAGAAGGGAGAGGGGAGGGGGTAGAAGAGGTAACGGGGGCGGGGGTGGGGGTGGTTGCATTGATGGGAGTTGGGGGTGGTGGTTGTGATGTAGTGGTGGTGGAGGGAGGTTGGGAAGAAGGTGGTGGAGGTGGGTCTTGAATTTGAGTTTGAGGAGCTTCGGATGGTTGTGGGGTGGATGGAGGTGGTGGCGCCGGAGTAGACTGTGGAGGAGGTGGTGGCGTCTCCATGTAGATTGTATATGATGGCGGAGGAGATCGAGGAGTGTGAATATTTTTTTCAGTTAATAGGCGTTTTACTAGACCTTGTCTAATTTATTTGCGTGGATTAAAATACGTAAAGTTGAAATTTTGCATTGGTTTAAGAGTGTGTAAAACATGAAAATATCTGGATTCTTGATGTGGGATCACAAAAATTGATTCTTGGTGAAGATGAAGAAAGCGAACATCATTGATCCGAGTTGTTAACATTCGACCCAAAATAGTGTTCTTGATGTGGGATCAATTATTACATTTAAAAATAGTGTTCTTATTAAAAGAACACTATTTTTGGGTGTGTACACGAATCCATTAAAGATTTATTGTGCCGCGGGTTCGACAAGGGTTTAACCCGTTTTTACAATTTTTTATACTTGAAGTTCAATTTTTTCACCTATAAGTGCGTGAAAACACCCAAAACGAGTTAAAAGCGCTTGACCTGATGAAGTCATGTGTAGAGGGTACATACTTAATGCACTATCAAAGACTCTTAACAACACTTATAGACCAATGAAGAAGGCGAAATAGATATGGGATGCATTGCATACCAAGTGCTTCAATCTCAAAAAAGATACGAATCGTTTCATTGTTGTTAAGTACTTTGATCATAAGTTTGATCATAGTAAAAGTGTGATGGATGAGATTAGCGCACTGAAGTCTACATGACAATTAATGAGGCGACAAAAGATTAGTAAATTGACTCTGGTGCAACCATACATGTGTGCAACAACAAGGAAATGTTGAAGACCTGATGTTAATGATGGAGAGAAGATTCTCATGGACAATGATGCAAAAGCTAGTGTGTTAGGGTAGTGTATAGATGTTTTCCACTAGTAGGAAGGAACTTACCATTGTATATGTATTTTATGTTCCAAAAGTTAAGAAGAACCTAGTGTCTGCTAATCTCCTTTGTAAGAGTGGACTTAAAGTCATACTCGAGTCTGCTAATCTTCTTAAAGAAAGATTATCTCTAGAGAAGTTTCGTCTGTGGTTGGAGACGTGGCATCAGCGTAATAAAATTCTTTGAAACAACAGCTGTAGGACTCCACAAGAGGTGGTCCGATTTAGGGTGCAGATTGTAGAAGCTGAAGAGCGTGCACCAGATTTGCTCAAGAACCTTCATCCTCCTTCGAAGGACGCTTCTCATGCCAGTCAAGTCATCATCGCAAGGCCTTTTGGGTGTCGATTTGGGGAAAAGAAAGTAATGAGTTTCTGAACAGTAGTGTGTTTTTTGTTGAGAATCACCGGCCTGAAAGTTTCAAGAAGAGCTTTAATTGAGGCGAATAGGGTTCGTTGTGAGGTTATGGGGTGGTCTCGAGTTTTATAGTACCCGCTCACTTGATCCATTTTCGTCTTAGTTTTACCAATCCTGGTCCAATCTATTATAAGACTTTGGCCCAACTGTTCATTCCAGGACAGGATACTTTGTTTCTAATTGGTTACTAGTTACTCCATTATAATACATGGCTAAATTCCAAAACAAAACAAAAAAACAGAAAAGTACATAAGATAAATTATACATCAAACTAATCCAGATTCTGCCACATAATTTAGCAGAACTTCCAAAGAAGTTGGAGATTTTCTATGCATCTCACAAGTAGGAATTAAATTCTACTTCTAGTAAGTGTCAAGATGTATGCACAAAATGAAAATGTAGTTGGCTTAACACTTCAGATAGTGCATTAGGTGCACAACAAAATCTTACAAGGTCCAATCACAATATCTGTGCCAGCATTTGCAGTTATCCGTTTTATAATTATACAAGTGCGGACTTGTCAAGGGAACCAGAAGCCATAAGAAGCCCAGCACTCCAGCAACAAAGACTAATGTTACAGTACCTGAAAACATTAGACAAACTTTTAGACTATTTAGCTAATCGGCATATGTTAAGGAACACAGTTATAAATCACAATTTAGAGATTGTTGAGACTGTGAACATGTTTATTTGATAACGGACATGATAACATTTGACATGTTTAGGGATGTGGGGAGTAATAAAAGAATATCTGGTGATGGAAGAGGTACAAGAAATTTCTGATACTTCGTGTTCAGCAGGAGACAATGCAAGCACCATGGGGAGCAGAATAGTTTTCTCCTGAACTCGTGGTTTCACTAGCAATTATGCGGATTGTACTGAGAACAATCACTGACAAGATATTAAGTCTGAGGACCTGAACCATATTTGCGCTACCAGAGCAGGCATAGGCTTTGTAAATTCTTTTAATAGAAGATTGTGATGATCTAATTTTATATGGAGCATCTCTAGAAAAAATTGAGGGCAAATAGCGGTGCATTATTCTTTTTTGTTTTAGGATTCTTTTTAACATGAGGAAGTTCACAGTTCAGAAGAGAATGAAATTTCAAGAAAGTTTCACATAGAAAAAAGTACATAGTCTATTAGATTGCGTACCTGTTCTCCGTGAAAACATGGCAGGCAAGCCCATAAAATTACAAAAGATATGAGCAATCAGTGGTGATAGTAGGTTTCCTGCATTTAGCAGACATCAAACAAAAGAGAAAATCTTCAGCCAGCAACACACTCATATGACTCTAATTTTCCCAACATGTACATGATAATATGACAAAAAAAACCCATATGATCATTTTCACACACTGTAGTGCTACAGCTAGTCACCTGTTCGAACAAAGAGATACGATGCATATGATCCAAAGACCACAGTATAGCCAAGTTGAAAACCTGGTGACGGATAAGTGAAAACTTGATTTATATATTAACTTAGCCAATATACAACTCATAAATATAAAAAGGAAATAAAAACGAAAAAACTGATGATCCACTGTGTGCAGAGAAGAAACACAACCTACTATCGAGGAAGCTCTTAGCAAGCTGACTTTTTGCTGAGTATAGAGTTCCAGAAAATGATTTAAATGCGCTGCAAGTATAACCCACAAAGGAATAGCAATATTATTTTTTTTTGGAAATGAAACCGAACATCTTCTTTCAGTATTATTGTCTCTTAAAAAGGTATGCACACAGCCTTATAATAAACTAAACAGAAACATAAAGCTTATTACATCAATGTCTAATAGGAGAAGATATTTTAATTTGTGAAAATAGACAGATGGATGATTAGTTAATATAGGACTTCTTATAGTTCATAGAAACTTAAAAGAAAAGCATGAAAGCTCTCATCCAAGCTTTTTTTTTCAGGTAACTTACTGACAACATACAGTTCTCACTGGGAAATGAGAGTATAAAAAGGCATTCATGCGTGTAGCCTTTGTATGTGTAACACGCTTGAATTAAACAAAATTTGGACATGCTGTGGACAATCGTTAAAGATGAATGTCCCAAGATCACTGACTTTCAATGTTACACACTTCATAATTTCTGCTCATAAAAAATATTCTAATAGTAAAAACCAACGCACCCAATTACATTTTGAAATAGTATTCCCTAATGAGGAAAATGCAGATGATACCCCTGGAAGGAAGAATTCATGATTTCATGAACGTATGTAGGCGAAAAAAGAATGAACAAGAGATACAGACTGTCTCCATTGTCATACCCAAACTGAAAAATATGGGGCAAAGAAATATAACTGCGTATGTGCTAAATCCTCCACACAGAAGCAATGGTATCATACAAGCTCTAAATACCAACTCCTCAGTCACTGGTGCCTGTTACATATGAAGCCAACAATAACCAAGGAAGCCATAAAGTAAAGTTATTCTAACGCTAACTTGACTGAAACAAAAATTATTCAGTCACAAAGAGTTGGAGGAAAAATAATAAAATTTACTTCTTAAAAAACGATTCATAAAACATTCTACAAAACTATTTTCTCACACATTATGCACCTTCAGTTGGCAAATTAGGATGGTCAAGGACTTGCACAGTTGGTTCACTATATTGCCTTACACTTGACACTTGTCTCCCTAAATTCTACAATTCAGTGGAAAAATGCTCTTTTCTCTACGTAAAAACAACTTTTGACTTGAGATTTAAACTTTGACAGAACAGTGTATCTCTCACTAAAATTACTCAAGTCATGTTGGTAATCAGATGATTCTTTGTAATGCTGAAGCAATTCAAATTCTAACATAACACCTGAGATCGTACATGAAACCACATTCTAAAAAACCCAAAATATATATTACTTTTCTACCGATTAGGAGTTTGCTGGACAACATTTTCCAAAATGTTGCATTATAACTCACATTTTGAATGGCAATCAGTATATGCAGCACATTCATGAAAGTACAACTTATGCTAAAGCATACAAGGCAGAGAATATTGTCCCTGGACTCCTCCTATATCATTTGCACACTATTATGCATCATCCTTTACCGAAGAAAGTTCTTACAGTTATCAGTCATACGGGCAACAAAAAATTTCACTTGCTTATATGCTGCTTTAGTCCTTCAGCATTATCGTAAAACACTATGACCTTTAATATCATGATTAACAACACACTGGTGTCTTACAGAATAAGTAAGTTCAATTACTAGTTTACTTGTATGATAGGCATCGTCATAATTAATTAACTACGTCATACATGAACAAACTGAAAGACCAGACCAATTCATTGGAAAAATTCAGTATAACAAGAGCATACATCAAAGGCATTGTGTGAAAATATCACTAACCACAACATAATTCCTCCAAGCACCCACATCGGAGACCATCGAAGACACCCAATCAACTAACGCTACAAATGCACTCTTTATGTAGTCAGACATTGACAATCTTCGTCCTTCATATGTTAATGAATCGAGAACTAAAAAAGCCTTGAGTAGCAATGATCCCGTATACATTAATGAAGTTAAGAATAGAGGATAAACCACAGCTTGCCACTGTTTCTGTGCAAAAAAACACATTTTTAAGCATTTTCAATCGGCAATCAACAAAATTTATACTCAAACAAAACAATTGTACTCTCATCAGTCACAACAAGTGACTGCACGAATTTCTGTAGGCAAACAATGGGCTTCATAACAACTGTATTTAAAACTTGAAGCAGCTAAACAAGATTGGTATCTTAAAAGTACTACAATCCGCACTCGAACTCATTACAAAAGTTGATTACTCCTCCATAACCAAATACTTTGTCTAGTTTAATTTCCAGTGGTCAAAGAACAATCTTTAGAGTATCAATCAACACTCGTTCGAATATAATCATATTGTCACTTTTATACCAAAGCAAGTTAAAAATACCAGCTTTTCATACATAAGAACTTGAGAGGATCTTACTCCATTACACAACATACAAAATATTTTACTTCAAACTGTAAGAAAGTCAACCTCAAAATTCAAAAACGTACAATCTTTTTGGGATGGAGGGAGTACTTACTGAATGATGTAATGTGATACCAAAAGCACCAAGTATTTCCATTGCATCCCAATTAACCTATACCATAGTGAACAAACAAACTGAGACAAAAAACACAATCAAAATAACACCATGACCATGATCGACTAACAATGACTTTTTTTTTTGCACAATAAAATACTCCCCCGTTCCTTTTTACTTGATCATTTGGAGAAAAAACACTTTATTAAGAAATGAAGAGAGTTTACTAATATATCTCAAAAAGTCAAAAAGTAAAAAACATGTTGAAGTACTATTACTTTATTGAAGAGTAAAAGAAAGAAAATAACCTTAAAGTTGCATTGGAAATACAAACGATCAATTATTTTGAAAAAGTAAAAAATTTGCAAATGATCAAGTAAACAGGAACCGAGGGAGTATTACTCAATGCTTTTAAGATTTTTAAAAAATATCAATATGACAAAATCCAAAATGGAAATCTAGTTATTAATGGGTCCGTCTTATAATAAGGTAGAGTGAGGAGTAACCAACGGGGAGGAGGAAGGCGGTGCCGATGAGGCACACGGCGGAGGCGACGGCGGCGCATACAAAGCGGCGGAGCAAGAACGATTTGAAGGAGGTGGGAGGGGGTAACCGTAGTATTAAGGTGGGAGCGTAGAGGATGGCGACGTACAATATCGCCATGGCGGAGCATGATATGACCGCCGTTGATTTGGAGATGCTGGTAGCGAGGAGTACCGTGTGCTGTGATTGGTGTACCATTGTTGGAGATAGGTCAACGGTCAACGACATTAGCTGATAATTGGATGATTAAAGAAGTAGTAGTAAAGTTGTGAGAATTTGAATTCGGTTCAGGCTCGGTATACTCGACTCGATTGGTGTGCTGACTTTTGGGCGTCAATTCACGATCATGCGTTGACTAAAGAGTAGAAAGAAGAGTAGTGCTAGTGGTCTAGTCAAGGCTTCTAGCCTTCTGTATCTAACCTCGATTTATAAGGTCTTGGATTTAATTTTTGTATAAAAATATATTTAATATATTTTTTTATTTTTACGACGGCTATTAGAGTGTTTTTGATATTACAATTTTTATTATTCGAATTGAGACTTTCAATTTATTCAGTAAAGCTCAAGTTGTCTAAAAAATTACACGTCATGAGCTCATTTTTGTTTTCAACTAATTTCTTTCGTTCGATTAACACGTTATTCTGATAGAAATGCATTTCAATAAAAGGCAATTTCGTAAAACTTTGATGGAAATTTCGAGCCTACAATTGAGAGTTGTGGCCTGTGGGAGATACAATTTTCCCTCAATCCTATCTGTTTCACACGTCTTCGATTTGCCTATAAATTAAATTTTATAATTGAAAATTGACCTTATACTTATCATCATACCTCGCAATAGAAACCCAATAATTTAATGTATATACCTACACCGAGAATAGTACAATCAGGGGGCAAACTAAACCTCCAACAATTAAATTATCTTTTAATTAAATTACTAATAATCAGTGAAAAAATTGTTAAGCTATTAGCTATTTCGAAATATATGTGAGTCACAGTATCAGTTAATTAAAAAATTGTTAAACTATTCCATAATTAAAAAATTGTTAAACTATTCCATCATTTTAAAAAATTGTTAAACTATTCCATCATTTTATATAGCTCAATCGATAAAAAAAATTAGAATGCAAAATATAAACCAGCCTCGTCTCTTCATGTAATTCAGTTTCAATTCTTACTGCGAGCTAATTCTGTTTTTCGAAATAGTTAATGTATAAATTCTAATTCCCTCATCAGACAAAACATATTTCACACCAACTTTAATATTATATCAGTGCAAAAAGCTGTCAGAATCCGTATATCCAAAACATAAAATTGTCAGAATTCTTATACTCCCTCCTTCTCAAATTATTTGTCTTGTTTTGACTTTTACGGTCTACGAGACACAACTTCAAACGTAAATATCTCTAATTCTACAAACGTAAAAATTATAAAAAGTTGATATTTCAAAAATATACATTGAGATGAATCTAACAAGATCCAATATGACTATATTATATCTTAATTATCAGCTAATGAGAATTTATAGTCAAAATTTTAAAATTTAACTACTAAAATAAAAAATAGACAAATAATTTGGGATTGAGGAGGGATTATCTATAACAAAAAATTGTCAGAGCCTTTAATTTTAGTCTCAAATCTTATAAAAGTCTATGGTCAAGAAAGGAGGCGTAAAGTAGAAAGAAAAAATATGGATAAAGAGGCAAGGCAGAATTGTATTGGTGAAAACGGTACGGTGGTGATCTTATTATTCCAAACCTTTCTGACTACTACTCCTCAATTTCTGATGAGATCACTCCACTCTTCGAATCTAGCAATTGTATTAAAGTATAATATTAATCCACACACATGCACTACTACAATTAAAATGACATTATCATTTAGACATTTACCATTACTTTATTATTATTCATAAAATCAAAAATTGCATGGATTTGCTCTATTTTACAGGTGTTGTGTTTTGGAAAGGGAATGACCTCAAGAATAAATATTCATTTGCTGCATGTGCGCCACGTGTCCATCCAGAAACCCATGCATTATCCCTGCCTCCACTTTATTTATTTGGTAACTATGTATGACCTCGGTAGCTTTCAAATATACGTATATGTTCATCTTTTACAGTTAGGGGAGGTAATTATTATATTAAAATTAGTCTTAACAAGCAGATTACAATTTTTTCGTCCCTAAATAATTGATATATTTTGACTTTTCATGATCAATAAAATACGATTTCAAACATAAATATTTCTTATTCTACATATGAAAAATTAAAAAAGATTGATATTTTAAAAATATATATTAAGAGGAATCTAACAAGACCCCATATAATTACATTATTTCTTATTGTTTAATGAGAATTGTTGATCAACTTTTTTGATCATGTAAAGTCAAAATATATATACCAATTATTTAGAAACGAACGAAGTATTATATTTTAATATCAATAAACATCATATTAGTAGTTTATATAAGTGAATAGTATGGATGAAAATAGTTTATAAATTAGCGGAAGAAAAGGGAAATATAACTTAAGTTTATTTTAGGGTTAAAATTATTAATATAAAAATATTTGACACAAAAATATAAATTCAACCATTCTATTTTAAAGCACAATATTTTACATAATTTTAGTAAAAGGAGAGGAAAGTAGAAATAATGACATAAATTAAAATTCAAAATTATTATTTATTTTAAATATTTATTAAAATTATAAAATATCTAAAAAATAAATTATAACTAATGACACCATTAATTTAAAGATCATACACCAACATGCAACAATAACTTATTTACTGAATTATTTCGACTTACTTTACGTTTAAAGTAACTTAATTTATGTTGAAACTTCTCATTTTGTTGTTGGCGGTCTGCATGTTCATTTCTTGTCTGGTTCAATTAAATATGAACTGATGTTGTAGACTATGGTCTATGGAGTGTGAACTGTGAAGTAGGATATATAATAAGTACTCATTATTCATTTCAGATAAGGGTTGTTTAAGTTTAATTTTTTTTTCGAGATGTAAGAAGTAATTAATTAAAATAAATTTAGCTATATATGCAAAAGAACTAATAGAATATAATATAAAATAAATTACAAACAAAAAGTAAAAAAATAAACCATCTTCAAACAGTGTGTTAATAAGAGTCTATGGAATTCCACTCTAAAATCAATTGACAATAGAGGAAGTAGCCTAAGATCTTATATATTGAACTGGGAGGACATCAATTTTCGATATGGTAGTGCATCTTAACACAGTGAAAGAACTATTTATTGAAATAAGGAATTTCATGTAAATATGTAATAAACATGAAATAATTTATTTTAAAGTTAATTGAAATGAAAAAGCAAAGAGATCGATGATAATTATAATAACAAGATATAGGGGAAAAAATAGAATATTCAAGTTTCATTACAATTTATTTTTCACCTCCTTCACTAGATTACAATCAACTTACCTTATATTCACTATCATTTAAAACTGAACTTAAATATACGTATCTTAATAAATTTTTTTAAAGGAGCAATTTGAAGTAACACAATAAGATATATATCATGAGACTAATATATATATATTTATATATATATTAATAAAAGAAATTTAAGTTCTAGACACTTATTATTTGGATGACACATTCTTAATTTTATTTGTTAAGATATTTGAATACAGGTATATATATGGTGAAAGTTCTAGAGAAATTTACCTAAAACCAACTTCTGTGGATTAATTTCAAGATTTATATTTTCATCAACTAGATTTACCCAACCTGGACTTTTGTTTATAAACGTAGCAAAAATGTAATTTACGTTTATCAACATACAATATCCAAATGTAATAACTTTTGTGTCTGATATGTATTATGCGTCAAAAGAAAAACTTTATTTATTAAAAGTACACTAAGCAAAACTAGAATATAATACTTCCAAATATAAGATGACAAGTCATTTAAAATATAATAATTAATCATTAGGCTTAATAAATATGGTTTTCATTGATAGATTGATAGATTCACAAAAATATAACATATTATACTTTAACGTAACACTCTACTTTTTAAGAATCTGATAACTCGTGAATGTTGCATCTTCTTTTTTCTTCAAAAAATTTTGGACTTCAATCAATTACCAATACTTATCATTTTTTACATATAAATGTGCAATACAAATACTATCAAGATCTAAACTATTACTCTCTCCAATCCAAAAAAAAATGTCTTTATAGACATTCTAATAATATCCAAAAAAATATATTTTTACATAAACCAATATACAATATACCACTCTAAAACCAATTGACAATAAAGGGAGTAGCCCAAGATCTTATATATTGATCCGGGAGGACGTGCATCTTAACACTCCCCCTCACGTGTAACCCGATCGTCGACGGAATATTCATCGTCGGTATTAATTGCCGGAACAACATCGACGGGATTACACGTGCCTCAATAACTCGGGCTGGCTCATGATACCATGATAAGAGTTAAGAGTATATGAGGTTCCACTCTAAAACCAATTGACAATAGAGGGACTGATGGAGTAGCCCAAGATCTTATATATTGATCCAGGAGGACGTGCATCTTAACATTTTTCTTTAATATCCCTATTTACATAGAGTAACTCAAAAAAGATAATGATTGCATCATATAGTTAAGTGATAATTGAATTATTAATAATTATTTTATAGGGGTATAGATAGAAGGTGTGAATGTAATGATTGTTTCTTAATTTATGTGAAATGTTTAGAAAGATATTTTTTTTGGATTGGAGTAACTATGTTAATACTATCATAAATCAAAATTCAACAACATCACACATCTAAAGACTACATCTACAACTCAAGCTATAAAGTGATTCATATTTAAATTTTATTTGAAGAAAATTATACGTTAATAAAAAATTAGAATAAAAATATTATATATTCCGTATTAATACATAGTTTTCCTATAAGTATACAAAGATATTAAATTAAAATTAAAAAATGTAATATATTAAAATTAAAAATAGCAATGTACAAATGAAGAAAAGTATCAGTCTTGTTAAATTAGTGGGGTCCTGGCCGCCAAAAAATTCATAACCCAGAGAGTAGCCGCCGTTAGAGCCGAAGCAAAATTGCTACATGCTCCATTCTTACAACCTCAACCCCATTTTTCCTCATTTGCTGCTTTTAACATCTCTCTCTCTCTCTCTCTCTCTCTCTCTCTCTCAGTAGTAGTAACTTTCAAGTCTTGATGAGTGCTGGCAACCTCCTACTTGATTATCAATCAAGCATCCTCGTGAGTATTTTATACACATCCACATATATAGCTCAACTACAAAAACATTTTCTTGCTTTTTTCCTCATCTTTTTTAATTAATTTATATATTTATCCTTTATTATGGATAGTATTGAAGAAACAACCTTGAAGAAGAAGGTTTTCTTGTATTGGTTTTGGGTAGAATAATAAGTTGATTACCGAAATAAAAAGGTTCATTACACGTGCACTATCTTTTGTAAGTACTTACCAAAAGAGGAAATTTCTAGGTTTTCTCTAACTTTAGTGCTTTGCTCATCTCAAATCATTCCAGTTTTAGTAAGATTGTCAACTTTCTAGATTTTCATACACAGTAACATGTCTTAATCAATTGTTTTACTTGATGCCTTTCTTTTTTTAATCACATTTTACACTTTTGATTTTGGATTTTGTTACATGTTGTCAAGTGTTTGATTAATTGAAAGCATAAAACAAGACCAAAAGAAATCAGTAAAATACTAAGATTTATATGATATGAATATATGATGAGTTACTTCATAGTATAAATTTGAATATAGCAAATAGTTGCATCTTATATATTATGCTATATATATTGTGTTTATATTTTTATATTTTTTCATCCCCAGGAACATTGAAAAGGGAAAATTTTAGTACAAAGTTGGAAACTTTTGAAGTTGTTATGAAAATGGTTGCAACAGATTCAGACATGATGTCACCAGGAGAAGTGCAATCTTCATTGCAGGGTGAAAGAGATGAAACCAAGAACAATGGTTTGCCTCAGATTGGGAGGCAATCTTCAATTTATTCACTAACTCTTGATGAATTTCAGAATACTCTTTGTGAAGGTGGCAAGAATTTTGGATCAATGAATATGGATGAGTTTCTCAACAGTATTTGGACAGCTGAAGAAGCTCAAGCTCAAGCATCATCTTCAAATAATACTCATGTTATTGCAGCAACATTGAACAACACTTTCAACAACAATCATCCAAGCAACACTTTGCAGTATCCTATATCTCAACCACAAACCAACAATGTTCCAGCTGATCATCATCATAAAGGTATAGCTAAGCAGGGGAGTTTGACGAGGCAGGGGTCGTTGACGCTCCCCCCACCGCTATGTAGGAAAACAGTGGAAGAAGTGTGGGCGGAGATTCACAAGACTCGGCAAGCGGCTCAACAGGAGGATGCAAACGTAGGTGTTGATCTTCAAAATCATGGATCAGCACAAAGACAGGCTACTTTTGGGGAGATGACCCTTGAAGATTTCTTGGTTAAAGCTGGAGTTGTCAGGGAGCAACAGGGCAACCAACAACCACCACAACCTCAACCTCAGCTAGGTGTTGGGGTCTACCAAAACAATAATAATAACCCAACAATGGCGGCTGCTACTGCCTATATGCCCAGGCCTGTCATGCCCCTTAGTAGCATCCCTATGGGTTGTTCTGTACCTGGTGCTACAGGAGTTGCAGCTCCAGGAGCCGCTTATCAGCCATTTCAGCAAGGAAGCGCTGCAGCAGATGCCTCGGTTGCTTATCCTGGAAATGTGAAGAGGGGGGCTGTGTTCGCGCAGCAGCCTCCAGTTGTGTATGGAGGGAGGGTAGGTAATGGTGGCGGTGCAACTCCATACGGGCAGGTTCAGGGTGGTGTAGCAATGGCTTCACCGGTGAGTCCCGTATCATCCGACGGGATTGCAAACCAAATGGATGGTAATCGGTATGGAATGGATATGGGGGGTGGGATGAGAGGATCCCGTAAGAGGACTATCGATGGTCCTATTGAGAAGGTGGTAGAGAGGAGGCAGAGGAGGATGATCAAGAACAGAGAGTCCGCAGCAAGGTCGAGAGCCCGAAAGCAGGTAGTTTTATGTTGGCAAGTTGTTGATTGCTTCCATTGTGAATGTTGTGAGTCGTATAAATATGTGCAGAAACAATGATCAGGCTTATAATGCATATTCTTCATGGCAGGCATACACCGTCGAGCTTGAAGCTGAACTCAACCAATTGAAAGAAGAAAATTCACATCTGCGACATGCACTGGTAAGGATTTTTACCAGTTCATTTTGGTTTTGAGATTCGTGCATCCTTCGAATTCAATAGATACATCATACATGCAGCTGGAACTTTGACTTCATAGATTGGTTAAGGTTTACTTGACAGAATATCAATATGATAATCATGATTTGTTTGTAAAATGTTTAAAATCCGCGAGAACATAACTACATAAGTATGCAAGATGGTAATATTGGGGATCTTTTCATGTTGACACAAAGTCAGTAAAATGCAGATTATATTCTTTGTATAGTGAATACAGCTAAATGACTCTCGGTTAATTTTGCATACAATTGAGCAGGCAGAGATGGAAATGAAGAGAAAGCAACAGGTAAATCATCTCAACACAGAAAAGTGCCCCCATGTGCATTATTACACGGTCAGTCAGGGGCGAGGTCATACTGTTAAATGCCATTGAGTTTTTGGATCCACTATCTGGAAAGTTTGCTTATGGAGAAGCGACAACTTGCACTCACATTTGCTAATTAATTTGCACTGTTTGTTACTTACAGCACTTTGAAGAAGTTAGAATGAAAGCAAATACAAGGGGACCTCAGAGAGCAAATGGAAATACCAGAGTAATTAGGAGGACCTCAAGTTTCTGATGAGTAAAAGGAGCTAATTAAAGTTGGATCTTCCCTATAGGCTGGCATGGCGAAGACGTTTTCGCCTTACTGAAGGCATCGACAATGGGAATCTGCCGGTGAGAATTGATTCATAGCCTGAGCAGAATGCAGTGCATAGATGATACACCTCTGAAATAGTTTAGACAAATACTAGTAGTAGCTGATCAGTGGCTTTATAGTTTACATATAACAGAGAAGGGTGCGAATTTAATACTTTACTTCCATATGCTTGTTTTGTTTCTGAACTTATCTACTGCATACAAGTGTGATAAAAGGAGAATCTATCTACGACAACAGGATTTAGTTATGCAAACATAACAAAGGACCACACACAAATTCATACACTGTACCTCTTGACGGGATTTGGTCCCAAGCTCCCCTCTGCTTATACGGATTTATTTATGCCGATAGCCTAGAGAGTAAACTGTAAAGACACGACCAAAAGCCGAGAGTTACGTCCACAGCTCGAGGGAAGGTTTGGACAGCTCTTTACAGAATGTAGCCAGGAACGGAGCTGTATATATAATCGTGCAGATTGTTGCCAGGAGGGACAAGTACAAACCAATACAGGAATGACGAAAGAATTCGAACCATAACTAACTTGCGCACAAAAAATGAAATTGACATATCTCGATATCTGCAGTATTCTGCACATTGAAATATGTCATCATGCAGAAACTCTACTCACATTTGAATAGCATATCTACTCATAAAATTTTAAACGTGAAACCTATAATGTCTTAGAATCATAATAATATTATAGAGTAAACTTGCAATAATTCCATCATTGCAATGGCAACATAGTGTAACTTCCAATACCATTGTCATGATCATATACATACATACATAAAATTGTGTTTCAGTATGAATAAAACTTTCTAGAATTGATAGATGTAACATACTTCTCTATATTGGATTCTCCAAATAATGGAGACATCGGCAAAAAATGAGTTTAGATTTCTTTACAAGTAAGGGTAATCAATTCAATTACTATATTGCTAGCACAATGGAAGCGCGTATCTAGGAAACTGAGCTTCAACTATGAAGTTCGTTTCTTACTTTCATTGATTGAAAAAAAGGGAGAGGAAGAAGTCCAGTTAGTCATGCTTTAGTTCCTGACTGAGATGTAGTCATGAAAGATTCACCACAACCACATTGCCCTTTCGCGTTAGGATTGATAAAAATGAACTCCGACCTGCAACATAAAAAATAGGCAAGCCTTGAGAAGCTAATAGACGTAACATAACAAGAAAATGAAAGTGTATGAACAGTCCAATATGGATTTAATCTCTAACCTTAGCTTGTCATCAACAAAATCCATCTTAGTTCCTATAACATGCATAAGGGCTTTAGGCTCAATGAGTACTTTAACTCCCTTGTCTTCGATCAACTCATCAAACTTTCCTCTTGCTTCTGCAGAAATCCAGATGAATCCGCATAAAAATCAAATCCATGACAAATAATCCAAGCAATGAATCTAAAAACTGTGGAGGTAAATCACCATGGAAATGCAAATTACGTCCAGTGTAGCCCAAGCATCATTTGGTTTTATAGTGCACTCTTTTCTGAATTTGTACTTTTTATGATTCAGTAGATAGAGAGTACAGACTACAACCAATCATAACATACTCCCTCATGTTTACACTATAAGTCACCTACGTCGTTTTCTGAATCGAGGTATGGCTGGTTGACCAACTTAACCTTATTCAATGTCAACAAATGTTTCAAATGTGTGTGCCTACTTTATTTTTGTTACTAAGTATATCTAATGATGGGATATTTCCCATTGTTATAATATTTTATACTTGTACGGCGGAAATAAAGACAATAGACTTACATTCTGACAAAAATAAAATTTTGTTAAGTAATGAATTATGAACAGTAGGGAGTAGTTCCCAACTAGAACAAACTAATTCATATCCCTTAACCTTGGCTTGCCATCCGCTAAGACCTAGCATGATTCGGCATCTCATATTTGTAAAATTACAATAAGTAATCAGCAATCATTCTGTTAAACATAAGGCTATCTATAAACTGTCCCCAGAACCTTATAGCAGTTAGCAGCGGGTTTGGCGAGATATAATTGTAGAATATTCCTAACATTCTTTGTTAGTGACACAAAATGTGAAATGATATAGGTATCAGACAATATTATCAAGAACGATAAAAAGATAACAAGCCACCAACCTTTTTACAAAGGCGACTATATAAATTTTATATGATACTCACTATTGCTCCGTGTACAACAACGATTTAGATTGAAATTCAAAACTATGTTACATCTAATACTTAAATTTTTGGATTAGTTACACGGTGACAATTTTGTTTTTATGTAGGCTAGAGAATAGGTTCCATTCGAGCCGCTACAGTTCAATTATGCTAATACGAGCAGCTACAGTTCAATAACGCTAATAAAATGCAACACTTGGTCTACAAAGAATTATACATCAGTAATCAAATCATTATTTATCATATTCTATATAAGCATGTACATAAGGAGCCAGTGCAATATCCTACAATGCCCTCTATTTTCAAATTAAAATCACCCGAACAGTAGACATTTTAATAAAATTTAAATGCGGTGCAATAAATGAGATAAAGGAGGTATATATATTAATTATGTTTCTATCCCATAAAAAGATCAATCATATTAATATAAGTATAACAGCATAAAGCACATGACCTAATGTTATTTTCGGAAAAGTGTTATATATTTCGCGTCTACCAATCGAAGCCCCAAAACCATGACCTAAAGTAAGAGTATTACTATTACTGAAATGAAATGATTTTTACCTTATCTGGAGATATAATCAATCAATTAAGTAGTGACTCTATTCATTGTAAATTCTCTTCTAATATTAAAAAATAACAATGTTTTGATATACACATGCTATTCTTTTTCAATAATAGACAATTAGAAACTACAAACTGTTCAACAACATAAAGAGTATTATAGCCCACTACAGCGAACCAAGTTAGACTCTAGGAAGTAGCCCTTGTTCTAATGGGAAAATGAAATAATGCTGAACCAATTTATAGTTTTGTTGATATTCTTATCATCAAGAAAATTAAATAACATTATACATTAATGCATATAATCACACTGCTTTTCTTCTCATTGTTAAAAACAGAAAAGGTTTTACCAGAGAAGATGAACATACTTATAAACAAGTATAGGGTGTAAATGTTCTAAGTATATCAGAAACACAACTATTATGTTGTTTAACACTGAACAATGCTATTATACTTGTTTGAATCATAGATGTCGCTTCATGAGAGATGGATCTTGAAAAAATATTGGAAAAGGAGATTGAGAAAAATAAGCCTTATTTAAGAACACAGACATTCACACACGTGGAAGTATATTTGTTCCAAGGTGAATACGACTTGCGGAGCTCATTATGATGTCAATGGTTTGAAGATCTATATAAGATACCTTCAAACTCGTTATGAAAATTTCACAAGAATATTGGCCATCAAAGGAGTTTACTGGGATAGGAAGGCGAACATGCTGCATTCAAGTGTGAGTGTGTGGGAAGATCCTGTAAGTTCTGTTACACTCCCTCTAGTTCAACAAGATTGCCTATTTTTTAATCTAGATGATTAAATTTTGAAATCAGAATGTTGTTTGTTTGTTGTGCTTAATTATTTTTGAAGTAGAATTGGGCAAAACTTTATACAGATTTTAAGAAATTGTATAAATATTTCTCCATTCGAACTCAAATATTCCACACAAAAACAAGCACAAGTGGAAGTATTTTTGTATATATTAGTATGCATGATATGTGATGGAAAATATATCAAAGTATATTCAACCTTCTTTAGGTCCTCAAAATTTGTTAATTTTTACCATTTAAAATCAATCTACACTATCTTCTAGCAATGGAAGTAGTATAATACACATACAGGCTAAATATCTAAAAAACAAATAAGCAACCAATTTTGTAGCTTCCGTTCACTCAATTAAACAACATTATAGTACTAGTTCAACTTCTTATATTTCATATTTTTCAAAAAAATCACTTGTTGTGCTGCTATTCATCAGGAAAGGGTGAGAGTCTCTACGATCAAATGCATTATGTTTTCACGAGTGGAATTCAGTTTTACTAGAGCTGAGAGCAGACTTTGCACTGAACTCCAGTCCAGTACTATAACGACTGAAGTGCCAAAATTATCATGTTTCGTTAATCGCTTCAATTAGCAAACATGTTTTTGTCTTGGACTGAATTTGCTATTTCCCTTTCAGTGTTTTCAATTATATGTACAATCATCTAGAGACTTTATTTTGACAATGAGTAAATTCATTGCTCCCCTTTCAATTTTAAGCAATATTCGCCTCAAATTTTTTAGACCTCTAGTAGTGCTACTACTTAACTCTGAATCATACATTTACCCAATAAAGTTACATGAATCTTGCTGGAACAAACCCCCATATCGACATCTGTTGTTACCATGTTCTCTATGATCGTTATGAGAAGCTATTAACCAGATGCTTAACATAGTGTCATGAGTCAGTTCTAATTAACGTCACTTGTAATTTGATTATTTACAATGTGTGGAGCTAATTATCTAGAATAAGTAGTAGAGACACCAAAGGGCATTAGATTGTCTTCGCTTACATATTGTACGATATTTTATGTTGCATTGCACTAAAAATCAAATAAAACATATGACATGATATCAACGGATTATAACATGATCACATAAAGTGTATGATTCGAACTAATAGAAAGGAAAAGTGGACAAACATATTGGGACAATTTGATCGAGATACGAATTACGAATATGAATTTATGAATATTATTGGATATATTAGACTAGCTACGGATAATGATTGTACTATAATTTAGCTAGGTTGTTATTATTGATAAACACTAGAGTCCTTGTACAATGTAACTACATGTATTATATATAGAAGAGCCGACCTCCATCAATGGTTAAGAGAGGCCATTTGATAATTGTTGATTGTTATCAGTCGTGTTCAGATTCAATAAATATAAATATATGAAATATGAAAAATGAGCAAGTACCTGCATAATTGAGGGTGTAAGAAAGGCCGCTGCAGCCACGTGTCTTGACGCCGAGTTTGAGGAAGGAGCGTTGGCGGTGGTGAAGGAGGTCGCGTATCCTGGCGGCGGCGGAGTCAGTGATGGTCAACGCTTGACGGCGGAGGGTGCTTCCGATTTTCTCGGCGGCTTTGGTGAGAATCGGAGAAGCCATTAGGAATGAGGAATAGATTGTGAGATGTTGTTGAGTGATTGATAAGCAATTAAGTAGACGAGTTTCAAATGGGAAGTACATATGATGTTATTTATATAGTGTGTTGTGTATGACATAATTGTTATTCAGAAATGGGTGGCGGAAATTCAACGTGCATCGACGATAGCGGTAGGAAATATCATACTCCGAATCTATGTTATTTCAGCCTGCCATCGTAGACTGCTCTTTTTTAATCATACTCTCGATTATCGATTTAGTTAAGGGGAATTTGTAAGAATATTGTTACTAATTAATGTAATAATTAAAATTTTTATGCTAGTTTCATCTACCAAACGGACCATGAGGTTCGGTATACTTATATTTCGAATACTCAATCTAATTGTTTAAATTTATCTCATAACTTATCAATTTAATTGTTTAAATTTATGTCATAACTTATCAAGTGAAGTTTTATACTTGAATCCTTATTTATGTAGGCTTAGAGTAGTTAAATATGATTTTTCGGATAGTTACAAAAAAGTGTCATAATACAACATCGTCTGACATCTCTACTATTTTGATAATGATGGTAAGTTGATAAAGTAGGTAACCTTATAATCAAAATGTCATATAGCGTATATGAAAGCTATTATGCACCAATTAATGTCACCATAGTAGATCCCATTGATGCTCATATAATTTGGGATACGTAAGTTTTATGTATTATGTCGCACGTTTATACAACTACCAAGAGAAACATAAAGAAAATACCTTGTCTAATGTAGCACATGTCACACGTTTTTCAGATCTATAATATTTTAATTCACGAACACCCATGCTTAATTTATGATGATTACTATGACTTCTAATATTTTCATTTTTAATTTATGATCTAAATCAACATGGTGTAATTATTTCTTTAAATAAAGCATAAAACCTTCATGATCTCTCTTAAATTGTTAGAAAATAACTTACCATAATTAACATTTACAACTAATTTTGAAACGGTATAATTTTAGTAAACATTATCAGAAAAATACCTCATACAATAGATTGGAGAAGTGAGTTAAGAGACGATGGGACGGGGGTGGGGGGTGGGGGAGGGGAGCAATGATCATTCCTCCAAGCAGGATTGAGTGGACTACATCCATATACAGACTTCAGAAATGCCTTTTGTACAAGACCGGAATACCTATTCATGTTTCTGCGATCCTAACGTGGCAGAACTCATCTTATTCTACATATCTATATAGCATGTGCAGATAAGTTATTTGTTTGGCGTGACCAACCACAAGCTCATCATACTCTTGAGTACTGTGTTCGGAATGATTTTTAAAGACTCCTAGTGTCTGAACTTTCATGCGTAGAAGCAATCTGAAAGAGGTGAATGAATTGTCAAAGTATACCAAAATAAATGCAAACAGATAGAGGAGGTATAAGAAGATTACAGGCAGAGTGAGATCAAGGAACTGACTTAAGCTCTAGGATAGCGTGATCGCCCTTTTTTCCTAAGGAACTCAGGAATCTCCACCGAGCCACTATCAAGGAAGGATGTAGATCTTCGATTCATCCCAATGTTGGTATCTCCCTGAGCGTACTGATTTGCCTGTACAAAAACATATGACAAATCTGTTATTCGGACGTTATTCTTAAACTAGCCAAATTAGTTTAGGTTTGTGAGGTCTGCATATGTGAGTGATAAAGAGAGAGGATCAATGCCTGGAGAGGCCTGTCACTTTCTTCCTGGCGTTTGAAACCAGTTGCTATCAAGGTGATGCTAACCTGAATTGACAAAGCCCAAAAACAGAGTTAATCCATATTGAACAACTTTAATAATATGATTAATTTATTTAAAAAGCGTTGTCTTGTAATCTTGAACAATATGTGACTCTCATCCCAAGGGAGATAAAATAGTACACATGTACTTAACATAGTCTTGAACGATGCTTTTCTAGAACGATGCTTTGGTAATGCAGTACATTGAATCGCTTGGAACTGAAGGAAACGGAACAAAAAACTTTAAAATTGTCAGGTCTGACACCGACCAGAACTCAAACATAAACGGGGGATCAGTACTCAACTAGGTTTTATGAACCTGCCAATGTGCAGTCCCTAACATACCATACTATAGTAGGTGGAGATCTCTCACGTCTCTGAGACAAGTTAAGGTAATTGAACAATGTGATGATGTGCCAAAACATGAAACTAATAGGAATAAGACATTTATAGTTCTGAGATATTTCTAACTGCGACCTTTGTACATACAATACAGGAGTAACTTACTTGCCCACTCAGTGATGGATCTATCACAGCTCCAAAAATTAAGTTAGCATTTGGATCCACAAGGTCATAGATGACTTCGGCTGCAGCATTTACCTGCAAATAATATTGTATTAAACATTGGCATGCAAATGTGAACAAGGAGCATTTTTTTCATATGCCCGCATTCATCTACCACAGCAACTTAGGAAAGATCAAGCACATGATGTCATGTGCAGTGAAATGCTCATTGGCGTCCTCGCCAAACAATAGAATCCAAAACTGACCAACCCATTTTGAAGGAGTTTAATCAGATTATGCCTTAAAAGCGAAAATTATGATCCTTTGTGAAAACTCATTGCACAAATGACAGGTCTGAAGAACCTTTATTAGAAATTCTTTTCAGAGAACAATGACAATGTTAGGTAGAGAGAGAGACCTCTAATAATGTCAAATCATTGCCACCAGTTATATTCCAGACGATCCCTGTAGCCCTCTCTATGCCTATATCTAACAATGGAGATTGAATGGCATTTAATGCAGCATCACGGGCCCTAGTTTTTCCTGCAGATACACAATTTTTTTTATAATGATAAAAATTGAGAGGATAAAAGTGAATAGAAGCGAAGAGGGTGCTTCTCTTGCAGCCTACTGTTTGATTAATCAAGTTAGAGAATGATAACAAGGAGCTTAGTGTAAATATCTTATATTTGAAAAGTATCTTTATAGGCTACAACGAAGGCACTTGCGAATAATCTGAATTTCTAGTGAAGAAGTACAAAATATTGTAACACTCAAATTCCTAGGCATGGTCATCTTTGAGTGGATTAAAATGGAAAAACCTTCCATTAATTTAAACCGACTTACTGGTACTTAATATACTGCTGCAAATAATTAAATAAGAGAAAACAAACATAACAGGGGAAAAAATAGGAGTAGATTGATTTCCAATAAGATTTTTTATAGTTCAGAAGAAAAGTGATGCAACCAATGTTCAAGCCCTACGCCCAACTTCATTGATTCAGTAAAAGGAGCTCTGTAAAGAGTTAGAGGGAATGTTATCAGAGATCACACCGAGTTACGCTAGATTTGGGAAGAAAAGTATGAACATACAGTAAACCACAAAAGTGAACCATACATGGATAAGGGATACCATTACCAAATACTTAATAAAGCAAGGTGCATCAAAGACAAGGAAGAAAATCTATCAGAGAAGGAGTGGCTATAAATAAATTAACAGCTAAGATACTTCCTATTATTACCTAAAGCAGTACAGATATACATTTTTGGCAACATGTCATCTCCATGGGAAGCAGATGCATACATCTGTGTAATAAAACTATAGGAAAAAGTTTGCCGATAGATTAAGGAAGATGAAGGAAAGGATTAGACTACATGATTGTGACCTTGAAGTTTGAATAAATGTACAAGATGAAGGTATCAGTAAGTGAAGAGATTATCTAATGAAGTATAGACAGCAAGAAGATACTAGATATATGGAGGCAAAATAAAATTCCAACTATCTAAAGGAATAGAAGGGATATATAATCTTGTCTAAACTAACCCAAGATTAAATTGATGAAAGGAAAAACTATAGGTAATTGTTGTCTCAAGGAAGTCAAACTATAAGGATCTCAAAGACTTAGTTTGGTCAATACCTGAGAGATTAACAAATAGCAAACTTTCCCAATGAACAAAATGAATGATATAGGAACATATGAATCCTACTAGGAAAAAGGGAGTGTATGAAGAATATGATAAAATGGAGAAACATAGATGCTTTCATCTTGAATTCATTAAGCTCAAGAAGCATACAATTGGTTCCCAATATTTTTTCCATAAGAAATGCTACAGAGACAAGATAGTATGAGAACTAAGAAACATCTACAAAGGTGATAAAAGATGCATGATGGGGCCTTGTTATCAGTAAGTGCAAATGAAGAAGAAGGCATGTTTGGTTAGACCATTGAGCAATTTTGGTGCAAATTCCATTGGTATGCTCTAATTTTAGATTAGAGTACAAGAAAGTCTATATGAAATAATTTGAATTATACAACTTCGATATGGTATAATGTTGGTTCTTGGTCTTATGATACGTTTGCTTTACCTGCAGGTTCAAAGGTGAAAGGGTAAAATGATCGAGAAATATTTCTTTGAAATGAGAAAGAAGATATTTTGGTTGCATACAAGTCATCCTAATGTAAAAAGGTTTACTATATGGCAGATGGTACAAGACTCAGCAAGCCATATCAATGTCATCTTGATAGTTCACATCTATCTCTTCCTCTTAAATTGTCCAAATCATGCGAGGTGGAATGTTAAAAAAAGGAAGAGGGAATAAAAACATGGTTGAGTAACATCTCTAATACAGATTCATTGAGCATGAATAACAATGTGATGTAAAGATCTACCAATCATTGTAGGTACCTGTTGCAGTTCCAATCCCCAACAACGATGAGCCAGCATTCTCCATGATAGCGCGCACATCAGCAAAATCAACATTTACCAGCCCCGGAATCTGTAAGTAATTTAATCTAGGTCATTAAAGAGGCAAACATCATCATAGTCAGAACACATCCGAGCACTCCTTCATTTTTTACTACAAAGCTGGCTGCAAGATTTATTCTACTTTATTGTTAATAGCATGCCCTTTGTACAGTCACTTTTCAGGCTGCCTCAAGTAAATCATCAAGATGGTTGCTCTCAGAATAACATGTTTATGAGCAGAAGATGCGAAATGGCTTACCAGATAATGTTTTCACATCAACTAAAGTAATGTGGTATGTTGTACCACTAAGATTAATTCCAAACAATCACGCCTATGGACATCACTTGTGAACCACAATGCACACATAACTAATACATACTACATAATAATAACTAAATATTTCCACAATTACCATAGAAGCGAATATACCGTGATTATATCGGAGATTCCACGAACTCCTTGCCGAAGGATATCATCAGCAAGATTGAATGCTTCTGTTACAGGAGTTGATGGAGAAACGGCAGTCAATAATTTGTCGTTTGGAATAACAATCAAGGTATCAACATTCTCTCTCAATGCAGCAATCCCTTCTTGTGCTTGAACAGCTCTTCTTCGTCCCTCAAAAGAAAACGGGGATGTAACAATGCCGACAGTCAAGATACCCATTGCTTTTGCAATCCCTGCAATCACAGGAGCTCCACCAGTCCCTGTTCCTCCACCCATCCCAGCCTGCACTCAATTATTCATGAATCATCAGACTGAAAAATAACTAATTGGGTATAAGGACAAACTGAACTACAGAAACATTTCTCGATACTACAACAGTAACATGTAATCCTGGCCTACACCCTTTCTAACTATGGACCTACAACAACCTTTAATTATGTTGTTTATTGACTGTCATAGATGGTAATAGTTAAATTGTCCTAGTAAATGATTATTATGAATGGATTGCCATTGGCATGGATATCCGTGAGTTCTAGTGAAGAGGGCCACTAGGTTATCTTCTCAGTTCTGGAAAAAGAAAAACCCATACAAACTTACAGTGACAAAGACCATATCTGAACCATAAAGTGCTTCTTCAATGGATTCCTTACTCTCCTTAGCAGCATTGGTTCCAATATCAGGGTTCCCACCAGCACCAAGGCCTCTAGTAAGCTCTTGACCGATTTGCAAGCGGTTCTCAGGGGAAACAGGGGACATTCTCATTGCTTGAATATCGGTATTAACGATCCAAAACTCCACACCCTTCAGCGCACTCTCAATCATGCGATTAACAGCATTTGACCCACCACCCCCAACGCCAATAACCTTAATCTTGGCCTCATTGTAGTTATTAGGAATCGAACTGTCCACCAAGTCCTCGATAACACTTCCACCCGAACTCTCCTTTCTTGGATTAGATACAGTGTTGCTCCCCTCTCCTTGGAGCAACGAAATCTCTGGATGCGAGTTCAGAAATGAATCTTTACTTTGAAACTGATTGACATTATGGGAATTCATAGAGCACTTAACTACAACCAAATTCGAGTTAGCCCTATTACCGACATTGAAAGTTCCCTTCTTTCCATCAAACACTTTCGACACCTCTATTTTTCCAGAAACAACAGCCAATGTACCCGTTGGCCTCCTAATATCACAAGTGACAAAACAGGGAGAAGGACAAGAAGCCATCGCCGAACAAATAAACCCCAAAACTAAAGAACCAAACCTAGCCTAGTAAAACCTCCAATTCCACTAACTTACTGCAGCTATCAGTATCCTTCCAGCAGCTATCAGTATCCTTCCAGCACCTATTTATCAAATACAGATAGCAAACAAAAATTGAATAAAAACCAACTTATGAGAACAGTTCCATTGAAGAACAGAGTTGGCACTAAGAAAAATTCAATAAAGGATGAATCTTTACAAAAGTGGTGTAACCAAGATAGCAAAAACAGCTACCACTTGGAGAAATTGAGTAAAGACAAACTCACGTAAACAATTCCATCTAATAATTAATTCAACACTAAGAAACTTCAATAAAAGAGATGAACCTTTACAAAAGTCGCGTAATCAAGATAAGAAGAAACAACTACAATAACAATATGAAGCGATAACCATTTAAAGAAATAGAGTAAAAACCAACTTTGTATCCACAATTCAGCGTCATCATTGATTTGGCACTAAGAAAATTCAATAATTGATGAACCTTTACAACAGTGACATAACCAAGAATTCAAGATAAGTAAAACAGTTACATTAACAGAATTAAGCATAACCCAGTAACAGAAATAACACATAAAACAAGAAAACAGATTCATTAAAATTAATAATTGAAGCATTAGATTGTTAACATAGTAAGATAAAAATGCAGGTAATAATGAAATTGGGAGCTTACTGAGTAGAAGAAGAAATTAGTTGCAGGAGTAGACATATGTGGTTTACTAGTATAAGTACGAGGAAGATGTTGTAATCTGTGGGATTTGTGTGCTTTAATTGTTGATAGATATGGTGTTTGGGTTTAGGTATGTGTGATAGAACGTCTATGAATGAGACTATAGTGTCCACTCTGGTTTTTCTTGTTTGTTTCACTCCATTCATTAAGGACACCAAATATCTATCAATTTTTTATATGGTCATACTCATACATACATGTTGTTTCATACCCAAAATTATGTAGAAAGGACTAATGTCGTAAGATTAACTGACCGGACATCGATATAGAATTCAAAATGCAATACCATCACAAATTGTACATAAAACAAGTCAAATTTAAGTGGTTATTAGGTACGTATTTTCTTTTTATTTTACAAGGAGGTCTCATCCTCCTTAAGTTGTCCAGAGTAGCATGTAAATTCCGGAGCCAGGTAAACCATCCATCATAAGTTAAGCCGACATGTTCATCCCGGTTGGTCACATGCCCTAGCCTTCAGTTCCTTTGTTTCACCAGATTAAATCGTGGACGCTGCCGAGAATCGAACTCACACAACTAACTAACTCAAGTATACACAACTCTTAAGTCCTTAAACCAAATGAACCACGCTTAAACGTTGGAATATGTACTTCATGGAAGCAATTCTTTCAAGCAGAGTTGGTAAAATTATTTTTACAACACAAATGTATAATGTATGCGTTCTTTAATGGGAGAAGCCAACACACATTCGATAGTATTTTTATACCAAAAAAACTCAACCCGTCTAAATAGTACTACGTCCGTAGGCCCTAATAATATGTACACAGACACACAGTACAGTAAGCCCACTTGAGTCTCACTAAACAATCAACTCAGCTGGGCCTAAGAAGAGGTGGTGGGTTGGGAGACAACGGGCCTTCAGACCAGTTGTTTTTGTACTCACAGTAACAGACTCAACTGACGGGTATCCACTTCGTCCTAGGGTTTTATTACAAGTCTCGCTATACAAACTGGTTTCATTTCTTCTTCATTTATGCATAAATAAACAATAATCTGCAATTTTTTCTGCAGCTGTAACTTTCTTTCACCATGAGGTACCACTCAATTCTCATATGGATATGTTATTTTTGGTTATTTTATGCTGTGTTAGTTTAGTTTCTAATGTTGTCTAAAGCTTTATTTTGATTTCAAGTTACTGTAGTATAATATTTTCAATTAGGAATCGGATATATAATGGAATAGTCTATGACTTTGAGATCTTGAATCTGCGTTCTAGTTATACTCAGAATATAATTTGATATAGTTCGTGAAACTTGCAAGATAACCACTTTTCTTGCAAAATTATTGTTTCAATTTTTAAACCAAATTGTCAAATTATGATGAAAATGGCAAATTTATTTTTTTGGATAAAAATGTAACTTGATAATTAGTTCGTGAAGATGGCACATTTAATATCAACTCGAAATTGTTGCATCACACTTCCTTGTTGTTATTTCGATCTAATTCCTTCATAATATCAACTTCCTATACATTGAAGCATATTTGCCTCTTTCAAAGAAGTCATATCTTTATACTAGCTCAAATTCAAAACTTAAGACATTTTCGTTCTTGCGTTCCTAGCTTTGATCATCAATTGATTTATTCTTTAGTTCAAAATATATAAATTAATATCAATAAAACTGGAGCTAATTGAATAGCCCAGTGGAAAAAGGCTGTTGCTAGTGACGAGAAGGTCCTCGTTCGAAACTCACCTCATCGCTAATTAACAAAAAACAAAATTGACACCAATAAGTATGTCTTTATAAATAGTTTTTAAATATAATTAAGAGTTATTGAAGATCAAAGTTGGACACCGAAAATGAAATTGTCTTAATATATTGAATTGGAGGGAGTATATATTTTATAATATACATCATGCTTCCATTATATTGTTTTTTTTTTTTGCTTCCATTATATTGTTAAATCATGTAGAAGAAAGTTAGAAAAACAAATGTGTTTTACACCAAATTTAACACAATGAGGTTTGGTGGAATATTTTGAAGTCTTTGAGGGGCTATTGTGCATTTATAAGTTTATAGGGTCATCTGGGGGTAAAATAATACTCCCTTTTTATATTAAAAAACACTGTTTGGTGTCTAGCACTGAGACATTAATATAAAAGAGGAGAAATTACTAGTTTGCCCCTAATTGAGATTTTTCTTCATTTACTACATTATTAAATATAGGGCATCAGTGGCAATATAGTACGTTCACTCTTAAAGTAATACAAGTTCATGTGTGTTAGAACTTGAGGTCCCATTTGCTTTTCTATTCAATTCAAGTAAGGATCGATGACTCACAGTTCTGTTTTTGCACTAAAGTTAAGAAAATTTTGAATCATACTCACATTTTTAAATCTCTGTCCATTTCTTACTCCCACAACGAGCCAAAATAATGCCATTTTTTTGGATTTCCGAAAATGGTAAGACATCCCAAACAATAGGGTATTACTTTGACTTGAAAGATAAAGAAATGGAGGGAACTTTAAAATTGTGATAATGTTTAAAATTTTATTAAGGTTAGTGCAAACGACAATCTCAATGTGCGACATTGGATTGTTTTAGCATATTCAGCTCCTGTTGCAGCTGCTAGAGTCTAACAACTAGGGATGGAAGGAGTAATGGTATAATTTGTATTGAAATGCATTTGTGTCCTCTCAAAACTACTTTTGCTTGTTATAGTTCTGAAGACAACTTATATCTATAACTAGATAAATATGGTGTGCTAATTTAATTTCTTACTTCTCAATGGGTTTCTTGTATTGATTTGAATTGAACATTAATGTTGAGATGTTTGTTCATATCAATAGCTAGCAAAGTTGAAATATTTTCTTTTTCGTGGTATTAAGCAAGTTGCAAAGTGATGCTGTTAGAGAGGCAGTCAGTCAGATCAAGACGGATGCTGATGCAAAGAATCGCAAATTTACAGAAACGATTGAGCTTCAAATAGGCTTGAAGAACTATGATCCCCAAAAGGACAAGCGTTTCAGTGGATCTGTGAAATTGCCACACATTCCTCGCCCCAAGATGAGAATTTGCATGCTTGGAGATGCCCAGCATGTTGAAGAGGTAAATGATCTTCTTCCTTCAGTAAGCAGAGGGTGTAATTAATTTTCTTTAGAACGTTACAGCATCTAAAATTTATATCTCAAAAAGTGTACGTGTGGGCTTCTATCAGATGTGAGTGTGTACTTGCATAGTGAGCCTTATGCATTACATTCATTTATTGCTGATGTGAGCTGCTGCCTTTTTCATATGCACTTGTGTAGAAGTCTTATTACACTCACAATTATGCTTTTCTTTGTTTTTCTTGATTCTGTGATTATACTGATCCTGTCTTCTTGGAACAAAGTTAATCTTTCTCACTGTTCATGTCAAGTTGTATTTCTTGTCACTTTTATTTTGATACTATTATCTAGTATATATAGATAACCTGTTTATGGTCCTCATGATAGGCGGAGAAGATTGGGCTCGAGTATATGGATGTTGAAGGTCTAAAAAAGTTGAACAAAAACAAAAAGCTAGTCAAGAGATTAGCCAAGAAGTACCATGCTTTCTTGGCATCTGAAGCTGTCATTAAGCAAATCCCTCGTCTATTGGGTCCTGGACTCAACAAGGCAGGCAAGTTTTATCCACCATTTGATACAATCATTACGTTTTGCGAGTTCTTAATTATCTTTGTGCTTCAGAGAAAACATCCTCTCATCTGTCAATTCCAAATGCCATCTTCCTCATAACTCGTTCTACATTCCAGGGAGTGTGGTTAATCATGCATTATATTAAATTGTCTAATTTACCTGAGCTCTCGTTTTGTTAAATACAGGGAAGTTCCCGACTTTGGTTTCTCACCAGGAATCTTTGGAGTCAAAAGTGAATGAGACCAAAGCTACTGTCAAGTTTCAGCTGAAGAAGGTCCTCTGCATGGGTGTTGCCGTGGGAAATTGTGCTATGGAAGAAAAGCAAGTCTTTCAGAATGTTCAAATGAGTGTCAACTTTCTCGTCTCACTGCTTAAAAAGAATTGGCAAAATGTAAGTACTCCATAAACTGATAGTGTATTTTATTTCATCTCTAATCATTTGTTTTTTTTTCTTTCAATGTATTAATTTCCTCTGTTTAAAATAACAGGTGCGCTGCTTGTATCTAAAGAGCACCATGGGGAAGCCACAACGCATCTTCTAAAAGCTTACTTGTCGAAGTTCCTATTAGCCAGAACTTATATTGCACTTCGATTTTCTACAATTAGTAAGAATGCTTTGAGATTTTTTGTTGTATTTTCATTTTGGTGATTATTGTTACGAACATAGTTTTTATTAAAATGCCTGCTTTTGTATCAAAATGAAGGTTTCTTTCTAAAAAATGTGAAGTTCGTTTTTGCTATATTTTTGTCTTGCACGAATATGATGAGATTGGCATTTGAATTGAGCCAAATAAGATAATGTAAATGTTTTTAATGTAAGGCGATTAAAAAAGTGTTTGCTGGTGGTCCCCCTTTGCACCTTGTTGACTTTATCGTTGTATGTTGACCAACATCTTCTTTTCGTATTATGGAGTTGCAATATATTGTTCCCTATTCGGGCGGCTTCTTTATTTAGCATTAGATAGATATATAAAGGTAATGATAAACTATTTTGGTGGGTTTTAAAGTGTTGCACTATATAGTGGACATCAATATTATATTGAACTGTGAGATAATGACATGTTAATTGTCAAAATGATCTCAGATAATATATACGTATTGCAATATTACACTTTGGTCTTAGATGATGGTACAGTTGTTTTACTTTGCTCTCCAAACCAATGTTGCCGTCTAAACTCAATGGAAAATTGTGTCACTGTAGGAACCACAGTGCAACAATTTTATGCTAATGAGAATCGAAGTGCAACTCGTGTACATTATCTAAGACAATTTTGACAATGAACTCAAATGATAACACGAATTGGGTTTCTCTCTCCTAACACTAACACTAAGAGAAACAAATAAATAAAGGATTCAACTAATGTCAGATAGGATCCTGTTCATAGGATGACCAATTAGAATGGTGTGGTCCTAGTCATTAACTCATTATGTGGCCACTAGAAAGGTAATCCTAGAATTTGGCGTTCTAATAAGTTAGAATTTCCAGGAGAATTCGATAGCGATTGATGAAGGAGGACATTTCCATTCTCTTGCTGGTAATAGTTTGATAATTCAATTTCCATCATGTTGCAATCTCTAAAGGCTACAACACTTGAATACTGAATAGAGTTGCATAACCTAAAAAATTGATAAATAATGCGACGTTGGCTTGGAGAGTGCAAGAGCAACTGTACTTATATCCTCATTTTGTCGCCTCATTCAGTTTGTCGTTGCTCCTGCTGCTCGTTTGAACTAATCGAATTTTGTCCACATAAGCACGTGAGTGTATATTCCTCTTTTATCTGGTCCCTCCCATCTCAACTACAACTGCAGCTTTAGGACTTGCAGATTTAACTACTGATTAGAGATACCATTTCCGTTCATTAAGGGATTTCATAAGTTTAGCTTACAAAAGCATGATGTAAACATATGAACTGTCGGATAAGATTGGTAAGATGAAGAAGTCCTATCTTTGGTCAGAGGTGAAGAGGACAAACTCTATCGTTTGGGTCTCTCTTTTCCTTGTTTATTCGTTTTTTTTGAGTTACAATTAATTTACTATCTGAGATGAAGAACTATGATATCGAAGTTCAAAAGTATGACAGAAGGCACATATGTGTTTGCATTAGATATGCAGTATGATCCATTTATGAAATTCAAAGTTCTACACTTCCTTCGTTTCTATTTGAATAACCTTCTTTGTCTCAGAAAAAAGATAATTCGAATAAAAACAGAGGACATATATCTATATAGTATATCTTTATACATAACGACGTTGCTGTAATCTAGTTTACTTCTGGTATGCTTTCCAATATAGGTGCCCAACCTTGGCAGCCATCGCCAACCCCGCCAGTGTTCTGTAATTTCTTGCAACTTCTTCGATTATGGAGCTCATCAGAAACGTTCTGAATCTCTCTAGAAACTATGTCCTTAACAGTAAGTCCTTTACTCAACATAGCATGCAACTCTTTCTTACTGATCATGAGCTTAATCCGTACGACTCCAGCCGCTTGTCCAGCTTCCATCGTTTGCTTTGGTTGCTGGATCCTCTTCGCCTCGACTTTTGGACAAGGGGCGATAGGCAAAAGATAGTAAAGATGACCCTGAAGGAGCTCATCATCTGGTGATAGATGTTTGTGAACTGATAATTTGTCAACTATTGCATGATGATCATATTCTGATAATATCTGATAGGCTTTGATGGGAGATTTATATTCAAGAATTTCTCCATTTGTTCTCATGACTTGTATAACTCTCTCCTGGAGAAATAAGCAGTTTCCCATGCTTTGTGAGAGTAGAGATGAAAAACAGTTTCTGGGCATGGTTTCAGGTGAGGTAATGATATAACAAGTTGTATTTATAATGGGAAAGATAAAAAATTTGGTCCTCATAATTTGCTGATATTACATTTTAACCCCGTTAACTTTGCAAACCACCAACTTGATTTTTGTAGCATGCTGTCTACTGTCAAAAACTCCTCATTAATGTAATCATTATGTTTTTCTGAATTCATTTTCACATTATGTATACAACCCGAAGCAGTGAATTTAGTCAGTGGGGTAAATTTCGGAGATTTATTTTAATTCGACCATTGTTATCGCAAAACATCGAAGTTGGAAGCACTTGGTGAATATTGAAATGATTGTTGGACTACATGAGTGGTAGTTTGAAATTAATTGAATATTAATCTGTTGCATCAAGTTGCAATAAGTTATTAGTGGATCTCTACCAGTAGTCATACTGGAAAAAGTCTGTTAGGAGTTATGATCTGAGAGCATGCATGATGACTTTTGAAAGTGGTTGACTTCTGTTGACTATTGAGGCATTCATCATGAATTTGTGCTTTCTCCATTTCTCCAATGCCCAGCTTCATCCATTAACTTCACTCATCTTTGGAAAATTTAATGAGGTCGGCTAATTGAATTCAGAAAAACTTGAACGTTGTGACTTTTATTTTGGCTGTTTTTCCTCCTTATTCATAATTATTTCGTACTTTACTTTTTGAGTTATGTTACTGGATGCTAAAGATGGCCAAACCAGGGGTGTCGAAGTTTTCGTTTTTTCGTATCAAGATATATACAGTGGAACAGTTATAAATCAACTGAATTAAATACAAGAGGTTGATATCTATTGAAAATAAATTTGAGTTTCACAAATGAGGATTATGTCATGCTGAGTGGCATTTTACTGGTATAGAAAGGAACATAGAATTGTATATGTACTTTGCATTAGCTAGTTTATCAGCTATGTGATGAGGTCTGTGTGACTGTGTGGAAGAGTTTGTCATGGACATTACATTACAACTTGTGAAACAAAAAGATCAAATGCTTGACCTCCCGAAAAGTAGAACTTTCGGGCATGAACTGATATGGTGATGGAGACCTTAAGGATGCTCCACTAAATAGATTATAGATATATGTAGAATGACTTTATATTATTGTTCGATTCCTAAAAAATAATTTAATAAGTGTGTATTATATTATTGACACTATATATTACCTTCTGCTCGTGGAATAGTTGATATTGTATTTTATTTTGGGTTATTTACAAATTATTTATATGTTATATAAGATTACATACAATTCTACTTTTGTTTACATATTTGAGGCAAGAGTCCATTTAGAAGTGCTGGAGGGTTATACTTATAGCCTTAGGGGAAAAACATGTAATGATTAGTGCGTTCTGATGAAAGTTAGACGCACTATTGATATCATTATTATGAAGCTTATATGATAATGCTTAGCATCTAGTGATGAATCATGACAGACTAAATAATTTAAATCATAAAGCATCTGGTCACACTAGTACTCCCTCCGTCCCTAAAGATTGCTACATTTTCACTTCCATGATCAACAAAACACAATCTAAAACGTAAATATTTTTTATTTTACATGCGAAAAGATTATAAGAAGTTGATATTTCAAAAATATATATTGAGACGAATCTAACAAGATTTCACATGACTATATTTTATCATACCGTTTAATAAGAATTCTTGATCAAACTTTCTAAAGTTTGACCACAAACGTCAAAATGTATCAATCTCTTAGGAACTGAGGGAGAATATGTTTTTTTTTCTATTCAAATTAGCAATCCTCCACTTACAATTAAGTGATTCTAATGGAGTTAATCGAATAGTCTAGCGGAAAAGGCTCTCGCTAGTGACAAAAAAGGTCCAGGGTTCGAAACTTATTTCATCACTAATTTAAAAAAAAAAAGTGATTCTGAGTTTAGAAGTAAAATATTATAGGGTCGTCATCTATTTTGAAACTAATATAAAGTTCCAATTGATTAATGCATTATTAGAAGAATTATAAATCTCACTTGGCATGTGAAAAGTAAAGTTTGTTTGAGATTAATATTTAGGCTTATTTTCATTTTGGACACTAAACTATGATGAAAATTTTAAATTGGACTCTAATACTATATTAAGCCTCATATTAGACCATATACTATGGTTTGTCTCATTTTACCTCTTAAAACCCCAAATATGGTGTAATTTCATTTTAAAATAAGGGCAAAATCGAAATAGCACATATATTAAACTTTTGTGCACAATTCACAAATAACAAAACTTATTAAATTAAAAATAAATCTCATGCTTATTTTCATTTTGGACCCTGAACTATCACGTAAGTTTCAAACTGGACCCTAATACTATCATTAGTTATTTGTAAAAACGCCCCAAAAGTTTGATATATGTGATAATCAGAATTTGCCCTTCTTTTAAAACGAAATTCAATTTAAAATTGGCACTTGAGGGGGAAAAATGAGACAAAACGGAGTATAGGGGGCAATTTGAGGCTTATGATAGTATCAGGGTCCAATTTGAAACTTACGTGATAGTTCAGGGTCCAAAGTGAAAATAAGCCTAATATTTACTACCATCAAAATGAAAATGAATTGAATTGAATACATGTTCTTGATGTAGAAGATATTAAGGACATCCTTTTTGTCGTGGTCACTTTTGTGCTTACCAAGTTCAACGAATTAGAAACTTTCGGTTTACTTTACCCAAAATGGTTTACCACACATGCACCATCTCATCATCAAGTATTTTGAGGCTCGTTTATTCTTCTCACTGACCAAGTCCAATTTTATTTATCCAAAGTAAATATGATCATTCAAATTCCAAATTATGTCATCATGGTCGTGTGATTTCGCATAAAAGAACACAGATTTCTTGTTTAATGGTAGCTAACAATTCATAATGGAGCACCCAAATAAAATGTAATTCATGTTTGTTGTTTTGACAATAGTCAATAATGTACAATACAATTATTTTGAATTGAAGGTTATTAGTATAGTGTCATCCGGATTGAGGCCTCAAATTGGATTCTCGTTAGAGGAGTACTTCAACATACTTCTCTGTTTTCGAGATCTATCTTTGATGAAATTTTTTAGTGTAATATGTGATTGAGGTTACTTTGAAACATAAATTTTGAATGATTTGGTATCGATTTTCATGAGATCCATATCCAAATATTTTAGTGGTATATAATTAGAATTTCAACTAAGAAGTCTTTACTCAACTATTAAGCTTCATATTTCAAGCACCTGCAAACCTATTTGAGATGTCACATATTGTTTATTAGATTTTAGTGATTACATGAAACTAAATTGTGCATGAAGAGAAGATGATTATATACATTGTGTGCTTTAATCGTTAAAAACTATTTCCCATCCTTAAATTTATTCTCATTTTATCCCTATCGAACGTACGTAATGAGTGTAAAAATTGTATATATCATGCACAATACATGATGGAAATATACTCCACAAGCTAGAAGACCTGCTTTAAAATAGAACGAACACGCAAATCACGGGGTAAATTATGATTTTACCATGTATAGTGTATATGTTCGATAGGAATAAAATTGTCCCAAGTTTTGGAAATAAAAATATGAGGATGAGAAATATATGCACTTGCTTTATAGTCCGGCAATAAATTTAGATTTTACTATATTTGTACTAGTTTTAATCCTTACAAAGAAATAAAAACTCGAACGAAACGTGATTAAACTTCAAGTTAGATATGGATCATTGACTCGAATTGGACTCGTTTACAACCACCAATAGCTGCATTAAGCTTACGAGAAAAACTTCCCCGGCAGACTGTGGAGGCTCCGCTTCAGCCGTCGGAACTGAAGTAGGTTCGTTCCTTCACCGCCTTAGAATCTCTCATTGATTCTACTCGTTGCTTCTAGATTGTTCAATTTTCGTACTTGATTTTCTTTCAATTTTGAACTCAATTGGTGTATAGCAGTACTTTTAGTTTAATCCACGTTCGTTTGGATTGAGGTGAATTTAGTTAAGAATAAAAGTTAAAGAATGAAACTAGGAGAGGTGTTAAGACATACCCCACATCAGATATCGATGCCCTCCAGAGTTAATATATAAGATCTTGGGCTACTCCCTCTATTGGCAATTGATTTTAGAGTGGAACCCAAGAGGTTAGCTGAGGACTTGAGGTGAATCATGAAGGAGAGAAATGTTGTTTTATTTGTCGGGCTGAAGTAAGTTAAAAATGTAAATAAAAATATTATTATTTGTCAGATATATAGTCATTTCATCAATAAAAATGTTAACCAAACTAATTTATTAGTCATTTGAGTTACTCATCAAGTTCCTTGTCCTTTTATACTAGATACAGTTCATTTTAGTTGACGTTTGGTTTTCTTATGAGAAACTTTGATCATTAGATAAAAATATGAAAGTCATTAGTTGTCAAAGTTTTATCCTAAAAACTGAAATCATTGATTATAACGAATCGGAGTGAATATATCGTAACGTGGGGTAATCAGGACAAATGATCTGTGTAATATGTGGAAATCTTATATTTCTTAGTGATGAAAATGACTAATGTTATCAACACAGATTGTGAGTTGTCAGGAACTTCGATAATAGTTTAACGTGAATTTAAACTAAAAGCCTGATTCACTGGCAAGGCAGTACAATTTATTGTTCTAATCGACTAATAAGTTCTGATCAAATGATATAATATGATATGAGAAAGTCTCAGTTATGCTATAATATATCAGAATTACTGGAGCTTTGGGTTTCATCCCCACTTTCATCACTCGAGAGCCTTAGGGCGTTGCAACCTAATTTGAACTCCTCTTGCTACAACAAGATCATTTGCTACTGTGGCGGGATTAGACTGCCATTGCAATATGAATGTAATTCTCGTTTCAGTTTTGTCAGAGGGGGTGCTCTTAGTTCCAGCTGAATCCGTTCAAGTCTAGCTGCTTGTGCCTCAATGCAACATCAGTTTGGTCATCGTTGTTTAAGTCCAAATTGGACTCCAAGCAATTCAACTTAAGGTCTTGATTCGATTTTTGTCTATCCAGTTTGGCTGAATTGACTCTCTCTGCAGCAATGTTATATCGTTTGGCTTTTGCATCTGTTTCTGTAAATCTTCCATCTGCACAGCTGCTGCTGCCATTCCATACCCCTCCTTGAAGCCCAATGCTCATCGACAGGTCATTGTGCTCAGGATAATAATTGTTTGAATTCTCGTTCCTTGATGTAAGAAAGTTCATCTTTTCATTCATTTCTCCACACCATCTGAGTGCAGTGTGCTGTATCCTAGGCTCACTTTCAATGATATCCTTCGGCTCCATGGGGGTCTTGAAATTTAACGGACCTAGAACCAGATGATTGTTGTGCATTTCTTGGTCCTTCAGAGAACCTTCACAAGAAGATAGACAGCTATCAATTGAACAATCACCTGGCTGGATTGTTTGTGGTTGCTGCGGACACAGACCTGAAAGTTCTTTGATACCTAAGAGTGCTGAATTCAAGCATTGTGTGGATACTTTCGAGACTAGTTCAGATATTTGGACCTTTGCAGCCTCAAGTCCAACGGCTCCCAAATTCTGTGTTCCAAGAGTTTCTTGGGCCTTTTCTAGGACAGCCTGCAAATATTTACCTTGAGCTTCTATGCGTAGCTGCAAGTGCCTTTGTACCTGTCCGCGCCCAAATAAATTTGTCTTCAGAATTTAGCCAAGTTATTGCTTAGTAATCCATAAAGTGGCTGAGACGAATGAGAATGAAATTTAACTAAGCTTCATGTTATCATCACAGATTATTCAGGTAACTAATGATGCTTTGCTCTATGCTGATTAACTATGATATTGTCTTTCAAATTAAGTTTCAATACATTTTTCTGGTCCTTCACTATTGGAAAAAGCAGCATAACTAGTGGCATGCAAATTTATGAATGTTGACTGTTTTAATGATAGGTAGAAATTCTTAACGTTTGTCTTAGTTAGTTTCTAAACATTGCGATATTGAAAAGCAGTGGTTTTGTACCTCAAGTTGCTCATGTAGCCTTCTTTGTACTTCGATTTGCATTTGTATTGCTTCCCCTATTTGTAAATTCCTGAACGCAAAAAGTCAAGAGTTGATCAATCTCCAAAGAGAAGAGAGATCATGTAATAACTGAAGTTGCTATATGTTTTCCTTACTTATTTGGCTGGGGAGAGCTACTTGGAGTTATCATATGGTTTCCATTCGTGTCACATATTCTTTCTCCTAGTGCTGCAATCATTACGATCTCAGTAAGCTATAGTCATACTTTAACCTTATTTACATGAGCCACCCAAAATAGTGTTGAACCACCAATTCTCAAGCTGAATGCCATACCTGGTTTACCATTTGTGCTATTAGACTGTCCATGCAAATTTTTACTGAGCCTGTATTTCTGCAGTTGCAAACTGATGAAAGTTAGCAAGCTTTCACAGACCTAAAAGTCCACCACTACAATGGTCTTTGCTTTAGTAATTTACACATAATTAGGTCCACAATGTCGTTGGTAATTGATAATAACATTATTTATATGTATTTACAATCTATAATAAAATGTGAAAAATGCATCTACAAATTGGAGAATACTACAGATTATTTGAAAGTCGAATCTCCTCTATGTGTGCAGAAGGTATTTGCATGTCCAACATACCAGACATTGTGCAATATGGACAATCCTTTAAATTATAAATTGGTTAAGTATGGTCATGTGGGATGGAGTTAATGATGTTTCCTTCAGAAGTAATGGTGGTTAAAGTTCTTCAGTGCATTACCTGAAGGTGACTCTTTAAGTGATACAAAGTCAGTCCTTGGATTCCCATAAGTTTTAGAACTGATTTAGGAGTCGCTTCTGCAACAACAGTATATCATTGAATGATTAGATGAACTGAAAATAGTTCAGTTCTAGGTAATTTTAGCAGTTCAGGAGGATTTTTACTTACTGTCTGCTCCTCCAAGTTGATTAACTGCTTCTACAAATCTCTCATGGAGATCTGGTGTCCATTTTAATCTCGGCTTGGCATCTGTTGAGAGAACAAGTCCTGAATCCCCTATACTATTTGCACCTTGCAAGAATAAATGTCTTTCAGAAGGGACGGCCATCCTTGACGTCTTCCCTTGATGGTGTTGATGATACATCTTCTCTATATGTTGCAAATTGCAATCAGCTACACTCTAGAAATAAGAGGCTGATCTAGTTACACCTGATTTTTTTTATGCTGCCTGGTCCAATCCCTTACTAGAATTATGTGACTAGTAAATCTTTTGTATTATTCAATGCACATAGTTGCTTTTGCTACTTTGGTAAATGAGAACTGTCTTTTACCTAGGTCTTGTTTTGTTTGACCAATTTTACTAGCAAAATGTGTAATGAAGGATGCATTTATAAGCAATGAGTAGGAGAAGGGATTGGGTTCAAGGGAGGCATAGAATCTTAAAAGGGCTACTTAGACACCAGAAACAATCCAATCTTCATGGCAACTTCAAAGGAGATACTGTCCTTCCTATTTTACATGCCTGTGGACCTCCCCGCAATACCCCTTTTCTATTCTCAGAATAGTAGCATTGTACGTCTAAAGCTACTCCGGAGTATAAGTTCCCAAAATACTCAACACCTTACAATAGGTACTAGAATAGAATCAGCCTTTTTCTCTGTACATTCTTATTCGTGGTCTGACAAAGTTTAAGAACCTTATTCTCATAATTAGTTGAGGAATTTCCTTTTCTGATGTTGATCTATTAGAATCCACTATCTGTGATGTGTTGAGACCTTCTTAGCCATCATCCTTTTCATATGGTTTATGGTCGATTCTGTTGACTGGAACATCCAAAACTTGGCATTAGATTCATAAAATAAAGGACTGAAATTATAAATAATAGACATGAGATGCTTCTGTTTCAGATTGGTTGTAAGCTGAGTTCGGGCTAACGAGTGCATTGCTTTCTGAGTTCTGACTATTTTTATTTAGGTTATTCAATTACATAGACTGGACTCTGAATATATGCTTGGAATTTAGTTGGATTCACAGATGTTTGCCCTGAGAAGCCGATTTTTGCCTAAATTGAATCATATGGTTCTTCTTTTATGGTTACATTTCGTTACTACTATCGGTCAGCATGATTTCCAGCAATCTTAACCATTCAGTAGACAAACATGAGATGTAAATACATCAGAATTTTGTTGATTTTGGACAACTCTTATTATATATAGTTGGAGATCTTCTGGATCTTGGGTACTCCTCCCCTGCAAGTTCAGCTAGACAGTTTAGCAGTGGATTAGAAACATGATATATAGATACATCAGACTTTGTTGATCATGGAGGAACACTATGATATGTAGTGTCAGTTATTCTGGATTTTCGATATTCATCCTTACAAGTTCAGCTAGCCAATTTAGCAGTGAGGATGATAATATCCATGCTGTAACGTATCTTTGTAGATCATGTACATTTCTTATAATTGGAGTCCAACGCAAAAAAGAAAAGGAAAGAAAAATGGTATATAGATGCTACTCCTTACCTTTGTCTGAAGGCCAAGAATAGAATAGAGAATACATTCTTTTCTGTCCCCTTCACTGATTTTGGAACTTATTCATCCCACACCCAAGTAGAAGAGTAAAGGTCCCACTTGAACATTTTCCATTTTGAAAATAGCAGTACAAAATAAACCATGGTCATTGGGACCCTGTTTAAGAAGAAAATAAACTTTTGTACTTGCTTCAAACTTTGATTTTATGGAAAGATTGACAACTCACAGAAAAATGGTAATTTGACTTAAGGCCTAACGGCTTTGCAGATTCTGTGCATGAATCTCTACATTACCATTCGTCTACACAATCACTGTCACAGTATGTGCTTGTAAATTGCTCCGGCATTCCCAAGTAAGAGAATAATAAGTTAAAATATTGTACTTTTATTATCTTCATAAGATTGCATTGGCTAAAACATGCTCTTATTAGTTGGTACTGCCACAATTTACAATTTACATACAGGGCTTTTTGGCCAATTTTTTCAAGGCTGCTCATACTGAGCAAAGGAGTAAGCAGATGTTACACTGTTTTAGACCCCACCTTCGCGAAAGTACTAAAGGGAAGGCTACCAGACTTTAGCGCTGCTTTTTAGTATTTCCCAATGCCGAATGTGTAACTATGGATACATTGATATTGATGATTGTTCATGATAAAAACATATGTTCTCTGTTTCGAGGCTTCAAGAGGTTGCTTATATGATAAGAACATTTCCCTCTAACCCACTTGATTGCATCTTACAATTTGCAATGGTATTACTGTTATTCATCTATATTTATTTTACCTAAATTATCAGAAAGTATTTTGTTCTGTGTTCACCAGATATTTATTTTGTTTCTGCAGATACCGCACAAAAATGTGGGTAAACAGGCATGTCTATTTATTACGGTGTCTTACAATGTCAGAATCATGGTTCCACCCTTGAACCTATTGAAGGTGATTTTATAAACTCTATATAAAGCCTTTATTTTATTAGTGTGGATGGAGGACTTCAATGACATTAGTTGATTATTATTCGAATTTTGGCTACATTATTATTTTGATTCCTTGTGCATTTCAGTTTAATGGTTGTCAAAGACTGAACCATATTCCTTGATCTCCTAAATATTATCCCTGGATTTTGTCTACGAAAGATCATTATATGCTTGTTAATCATCTGCAAGTTGACATGAAAGGAGTAATTAAATTCTTCAGTTGATAACATCTCGTTTTAACAAAATTCTGCTTGTTAGTTTCAATCCAACTTTTGTAGAAAGGTTAATTGATTCTGATATGTTAAGATATTTTATGCAGTTGAGAAGAATCTAGGAAGCCTTTTAGTAAAGTGCTAAAGCAGAATTCCCTAATTGTTCTTCTACTTTGGCATGTGGATAGGAGTTACTTGTCATCAGGGTTATAACTTATAAGCACAGTCAAGTTACAGCTTGACATGGTTACTTATTATTCGACGAGCATTTTCTTTGCATAAATGCAATAACATATTCAAAGTCCAGATTCATCTTATCTAATTGAGTACTCCGTATTTATTATTGGTCTATGTTATATGCAAATTCCAATTTATGAAAACAGTGCTGGATTTTGTGTGAAGTTCTATAAAAATGCTGAATGCAATCCGTGAGTATACATGTTGCTTCTATTAGTCTAAATAGTGAAGTTCTTACCGTATCTTACTCGCTAAAATAAATTTGCTACTATTATTACATTACATGATTGATAGCACTAAATAGTACTCCCTCCGTCCCTAAAAGATTGTCACATTTTGACTTTTGTGGTCAATTACAACATAATTTGATCACGAATTCTCACTAAACGAAAAGAAATAATATAGTCTTGTGGGACCTCGTTAGATTCGTCTCAATATATATTTTTAAAATATCAACTTATTATAATTTTTTTGCATTTAGAATAAGAGATATTTGTATTTTAAATCGTGTTTTATTGACCACCAAAAGTCAAATGTGACAATCATTTAGGGACGGAGGGAGTATATAGTAATGGGAGGATGAATGTATATCATATTGATGGCCTTGCTACTTTAAGGAGTATATTCCAATTTTCTAATAGCTATTATTTCTTTATTTTCTAACTCATTATATTCAAAGTAATAAATCTTTGATCATAAATATCCAAAGCCTTCAATAAACTGAGCAACACATCATCATTTTTAGTCTCACTTTACCATTTTATTTGTCATGTTTAATTTTTCTTTCCTTCTTTTTTGAATTTATTGAATATGATGTGGAAGGATGAATCAAGTACAATACCCCTCTTAAATTATTTTTCATTTCTAAAGCAGAACATTTCATTTTGGGAAGGATGAATTATTACTTATTCTGTTAACCACTATGTAGAATAAATTATCTCGACATCATTGGTGTCATATGATGGGATGAGGTGACACGTGAAGGAGGATAGGGAATGAGTTCATTTCACTTTCATTAGATAAGAAGTTTTAGTTCTTTTTATTTGAGGAATTTAAGTGGATACAAACCTTGGCCTCTATTACATTTATAACCAGATTCTAGTGCCATATAAATTTTGATAATGTCCTTTGTATGTTTGTATGCCAAATAATATGGAAGGTTTTTCAAACAAAAATCACTCTTCCTTTGAAGCACAATTTCTTCCATATAACATGTTTTACACCTTTTGTAATGAGGAACCTGAATCCGCTACTCATCGAGTGCGCACTGAGTAGACCTCGGACTTTTTTCTAAGGACAAGATTAAGTTGTTATAGAACAGGTCACTTGTTAGTATCTGTATATATGTTATCTCAGATCAGGTTTAGAAGAGAACCAATAGCAACCTTAGGGACTACTTTCCAAGGGCAAGATTAAGTTGTTCTAGGAGGGTTACTTGATTAACACATGATAACCATATTATGATATAATCAATCATTAAAGGATGCTCTTATATTAATAATATTATTATGTAGTGAAAACTCTCTACTGTTGACCAGTTGCTAACTTGCTACAACTCATTATTGCTATTTGTTGAGGAACAACTTTTGAAGATAGAAATGACCACGGAATTATATTCCTTGGGGGTAATTTGAAAAAAGGTTATTTAAATATTCTGCAGAATTAGAATATAAGAATCTTAACTAGGAAAAGGCTAGTATGGATTGTATTCTCAAGTCAAGAATTTTGTCTTTCGTCCCAATGAAGACCACTAAAATGGGTTCTCCTCCCATTGTTTATTCTTAAGCTAATAAGGCTAAGATGCCTCTTAAGATGCAAATGTAATCAACACATTAACATGATAACTGCCTCTTACATTCTGCCACCTTTGCTCATTTCTTGTGTTCCATGGAGAATATTTGTGTAGTAGTGTTCATAATATTTCGTGAAACAATTGGTTTATCACATGTGTGTTATGTCCTAAATTAGTAAGTAATTATGTTGAGGTTTATCATATTATAACTCAACTAGGAAAAATAAATGGTTTACCACATATGTGTTTTATGTCCTTAATTAGTAGGTACTAATGTATTATAGCCTTTTTTCCATATAGACAGCTGAAATTCCACAAACCTTTCTAATCAACACCTTAATTGAATCAATTTTAAAAAATCAATTTTAATAGTTCGAAAAGTGTTTGTTATTATCAATAAGGGGTCAAACGTACACCTCAGGTGCATACTTGAAAGGTTGAACAACTTAAGTGCAAATTAGAAAGGTTCATGGAAGTTCAGGTGCCTTTGTGAAAAAAACATTTGCTATATTATAGCACAAAGAGGTAAAATAAATGGTCTAGCATGTGCTGTTTTGCACGCATGGGCCCGGGGGGGGGGGGGGGGGGGGGAGCGTTGTACATTTTTTTATTTAGTTCTTGCGTTTCGTAATAACATAGAGGGTCCTTGGTCTTAAACATCTCCATGAAGTTGGTTAGAATGGATGAACATATCATTCATAAATCATAATTATAATCCCACCATGACTAGTAAACCTAATATTTCTTGGGTTAGGAAAGGAATTACAGAGGACATCTCTGAATGAAACACTCTATGATTTGGGAAGTTGGAAATGGACAGAATACTGATATTTGGAAATATCACTAGCTTCCTTATTATAAGCCCATTATCCTCGGAATTTTTAACCCAAAAACTAATTCATCCTATTAAACAAAGGTCAAAGGTGTATGATCTTCTTATTACCAAATACATATTGAAAGTTTCCCTTTTAATCCACCAAAGTACTGCTTCAGGTCACTACTCCTCAATCCTTTAGGGACCCGATCGTATTCATATTTGTTTAGGTACTATGGATGAGAGCCTCCCGGATTAGATCATCACTGGATACATCAAATACCAGGGCCCTCCTCGGTGAAGTCAAAGCCCGACAGGGCAAGATGAACCGTGGACATCATTCTAGATTACTTGTTGAATCACTTCTTACTAGGCTTATTCTCCCTTCAAATATAAACATCGAACATAATTTACTGGTATTTTATCTTAACAAGTCTTATTTAGACATTTCAATTGGTTTACATAGAGAGAAAGCTGGAAGGCCTTTTACAGGGAGCATCTTATATGCTTTAGTGTCCTCCAACAACATCTACTCACATTAGTTATTTTGATTGTCTTGATGTTCAATTTGAAAACGTATGTAATAGGAATGCTAGTATTGGAAATGGTTGTTTAGTGTATAATGAACAAACATCGATGTTCTGTAATAGCCAATAGGTCTAGAAATGATCGCTCCGTGTACTCTTTATAAGACTCTTTCTTGTTAACATAAAAGAGAAATGTAGAACTCATTATTGATTGATGTGGATCAAAAGGAACTTGAGTCTGTGAGACATACTTCAAATATGAATATAAGGTCTTATGAAGACCTTTGCACATAAGCTGATTTTTCTGCAAAATATACTGCATGCCTGTCATGAAGTCTGAACTCAGTTTGTGTACTGCACACCTGTTTTAGAGTTTGATCATATGATGTATGTTAATGGTGATGTACTGTAGCCGGACTTTTTTACTCCCAATATCTTACTCTTGGACTCACTATATACATTGGGCACCTGCCGTTAAGTTTTTACTCGGTTGATATGTTGCACCTTACGATCGAACTCATTTTAGTATTTGGTCATTGGATCCTTCTATGATGTACGTTTCTCTGATATACTGGTTCATTTTAGGTTCAGAAGTAGTTTCCATCTTAGATTTGATGTTTTGTTTTATCCTTGTCCAAAAAATGGTCCAAATTTCCTTAGTAAAATGGTTAAAATGGGTCTTTATAAGGTAATAGTCTGCTGATCTTCGTATATCTTTTTTTTTTAAAGTGATATCTTTGGTGTAACCTCTAAAAGATGCTGTGGGCTATCTTATTCAAGGTTTAGTTTGGTGGTAACTGCTGAAACATGCTGGGCGCTATCTTATTTCTGTCTTCTCCATTGATATCCTTAGTGGTAACCCTCGCAACTTCATTTCTTCAGGTTCTGCATTTAGAGGATTCAAACACTGGGATGCAGATGTTTGAAAGTGCAGAGTATTAACGGTAAACTTACGCTCTCTGGAATCAAATTACCCATCTTAATGTTCATTTTAATTTCTTGAATATAATTCGTTCTGTAAGGCTATTCTTGTATACAATACACTAAGAAGCAAAACTGAGAAAAAAGTTGTAAATTGCTGTTCTTATGTCAGTTAAAATTAAAATAAACATGTGATCCGTTGTAATTATGAGGTATATATATACAGGTCAAAATACTTCTGAAGTAGAATTATTTAAATTTGTAGGATCGAGAATTATTATTTTTCCGGATTAGAGTTTTAATTCTAATTCTAGTTCTGTGGCTGCGATTTTACAATGACAAGACATTACTCTGATTATAAGAAACTATTAGGAGTATAATGTCGATTTATTGTAATGCTAGAGTATTCTTGTGATTGGTGATAGTTATAACGTGTACCAAGAACTGAGAACACTACTGTATTGCTTTCTTGAGAAACATGTATAACGATGCTATCGTTTATTAATGGTTGAAAGAAAAAGGATAAGAATTATCACTGGAGTCTTGGATGGTCCAATTTATGTTGGGGCATTTTCATATTGTAGAGGAATATCCTCCTCTTTCTAAAGCTGAAAATTAAAGAGTAGTCGAAGGGCTTGCCTTTTCAATAGCCATTTTGAGTGGAAGTTGTATAATCAAATTCTATGATGATTGGTAATGCTTCAGCATCACCTTTCAATTTGCCATCTTTTTTCATAAGCCTGTTTTTCTTTATCTTTTAGTATTCCATTAATGCATAAAATGGTGGGGTGGGGGGGGGGGGGGGGGGGTGAGTGGGGACGGAATTAGACTATCTGGTATATCAAACTTGTTTCTTGATTAAATTGTGGCATCTCAGTTTACAACAAAATTTTGGAAAGCTCGATGTGTGTGGTTCTTAATTTTGAACAAAATGTTGAGGGGTTATAAACTATGATGGAATTCTAAATTTATAAAAGCTTCATGAACTTAATCCAGGAGCGGTTTTAAAAACAAGGAAACAATTGAAGTAATTCATTTTCGAATGTAAAATGATAGTAGAGGGGTATAATAAGTTGGACATGTAAAATGTGTTAAGACGATAAGTAAAAAAACGAATGGAGGTTGGCGACTAGGTGGAAGTATGATTTTATTTGGCAAGGAAATCAGTGTGTATTTATTGTTTAATGCCGGCCTTTGCTTTACATAGTTAGTGCATGACTGAAGGGCCGAGGAAGGCAAGAAGTGGGGAAGGCAGATTGTGATGCAATCAAAGGAGCCTTTATATCTTCATCATTCGATAATGTTACATTGGTCCCTCGACAGACCACTATTACTGGTTCTCTTTGGAGATATGTTGCTTGGCTTTTAGAATGTCCACCGAATGAGAAATGATATTGTCATTATTTCTAGGTTTATTTAATGCCTAATAAATAGATCTTTTGTAACGGAGCCTGCATCCGTTATTAATTCATTAAGCGATACGAAATATATTTCGAATTGAATGTAATAACATGCAAATCATGTCAGTCGATTGAACTACACCAGGAAATTTTTTTTTTTTTGATAATTAGCGATGAATTTTGACTACAGTGATATTACAAACATGAATACAGAAATTGCTAACTAATAGAAAGTTAGAGTATAATATGAGACAATATGTCTCCAACAAGGTTCGAACCCATGACCTCTTACATGAAAGGTTGGGCCGGATGCCACTAGGCTATTGAGCCATCGGCAACTACACCAGGAAATTTTTATATACCAAAAAAGAGTTATATGGAATGAAACCACCATTTGACCACCCTTACTAGCAAATATTAAGGTAACTAAATCACCATCCTTGAATTTTCTTTGATAGACAAAAAACAAATTGATGGATATTTTGTCAATATTTTACATTTAAGCAACTAAGTAGCCTAGAAAAATAAAAAATCATGACTCCATGGTTGCACAGTTTATCAGGCAACCAACATAACTCCAAATATGTCCTTCTCTAGACGAACTCTCATAATATCTGACTTTTTAAAAAAAAAAATCAGACAATCAGCTCACTAACCATCCAATGTATTTCTTAGCAAATAGCTACCAATATTTTATTGGCTCCCATTTAAAAAACAATTCTTTCTCCATCCAGCTCCACCCTCCCCTTATATGCAACGTTTCTAAGATTAATTGAACAAAATTTAGACTTTAAAAATGAACAGTCTAGAGTTAATCGAATAGCCAAGTGGAAAAAGTTTTTGCTGGTGACCTGAAGGTACTATGTTGAAACTCACTTCAACTTTAATTATTAAAATAAAAAATGAACAGTAATAAATCCAAAGAACGTAAACGAAAAAAAAACTACGAGCGAGTGTCAGAAGCTGTTGTTTCTGCAGTAGCACATCATCTAAATACCAGAAAAATTGGAGAGAATTAGAAAAATACAAAATTATAAGGTAGATTTTATATCCACTTGCAAGCAAAGCAGGTTTATATAATCCTAATCACATGTTTCAAAAGGTTTATAAGTTGTCTTAATTGATTGATTATTGTCAAATCCACGAGAATATAATGAGCTACATCACGGGCCTGACCTACAATAATGTATAATGAGAAATTGGGTAAACTAGCACTTTTGAGATAAAAAATTAACTTGGAGCACCTTTTTACAATTTTTAGCAAAATGGCACAAAAGGGGATGAATTGACAAAAATACCCCCTTATAAACTTAATATTTTTTTCAGTTTTTTTTTTCGATTTTTTCCTGGTTTTTTTTTCAATTTCTTTTTGATTTTTTTTTTTGTTTTTTTGTAATCTTTTTTTCAAAATCTTTTCAACTTTTTTTACGGTTTCTTTTTTTCAATTTTTTTTTTCTTTTTCTTTTTCTTTTCGATTTCTTTTTTCGATTTTTCGATTGAGTTTTTCGATATTTCTTTTTTCGATTTTTCGATATTTCTTTTTTCGATTTTTTCGATTTCTTTTTTCGATTTCGATTTCTTTTTTTCGATTTTTTCAGTTTTTTTTTTCGATTTATTTTTTTGAAAAAAGAAATCGAAAAAAGAAAAAGAAAAAAAAATCGAAAAGAAAAAGAAAAAAAATTGAAATTGAAAAGAAAAAGAAATCGAAAAAGAAAAAAATTGAAATCGAAAAAGAAAAAATCGAAAAAAGAAAAAATCGAAAAAAGAAATCGAAAAAATCGAAAAAAGAAATATCGAAAAAATGAATCGAAAAATCGAAAAAAGAAATATTGAAAAAATCTATCAAAAATCGAAAAAAGAAATCGAAAAGAAAAATAAAAAGAAAAATCGAAAAAGGAAATCGAAAAGAAAAAGAAAAATCGAAAAAAGAAATCGAAAAGAAAAAAAATTGAAAAAAAGAAACCGAAAAAAAAGTTGAAAAGATTTTGAAAAAAAAAATTACAAAAAAAAATCAAAAAGAAATTGAAAAAAAAAACCAGGAAAAATCGAAAAAAAAACTGAATAAAACATTAACTTTATAAGGGGGGTATTTTTGTCAATTCATCCCCCTTTGGTGCCATTTTGCTAAGATTTATAAAAAGGTGCTCCAAGTTAATTTTCTTCTTCCATAGGTGCCATTTATCCCAAATTCTCAATGTATAATAATTCCATTTTGTTTTTCGTTACAGAAAGAATTTTCCTAGTTTCTAAAACAAAAACAAAATACTAACAGGGAATCGATTATTACTAAGTGGCGTCAGTATGAGGGAGTTTGCCAGTTTGTTGATAGATTTTCGTCACTTTTTTTCTCAACATCGTGCATATATTTCGTCGTTTTTGAGAAGTGTAATTAATGCGAGATATTCAGTATGAAACAAATTTTCCTTGAATGTTTTAAGACATTGGTGATACATGGACACGGAACACCCCTCATTTAAGGGTTGACGAGTCATTCACCACGAATGACTAGAAATAAACAAACAAACTTATGAATAATTAACGTTCCTCGTGTAATTTGACATATTCATTGATGTAGGTCCGTGTGACCAGTTCTCCTCTTTAAGTGTAACAAGATAGACCCGCCTAACTGCCTTCGATTAGTAATTTCTACATTTGGGAATTGGGTGTAAAAAATATATGTTGCATAATGTGTATGTGTTTGTGATAGTCCTCTAGATTAACAATTGTGCACTCTTACTCCATTTTGTATTTTCTACATTTGGGTCAGACAGATGAATGTTGTGTTTGGTAGATTGAAATGAAATTAAAATAAATTGGAATGAAACAAAAGTTGGTTGCATTACTTGGTTAAGTAGTTAATATACATTTTCGTTACACTCATAGTTAATCTAACTAGTTACGGTGCATAGTCAATGAGTCAATGTATGTGCTAATTATTAATATTTAATGTAAAAGTTATTGTAGGAAATATTTTATGATAAGTTTATAACAAAATATGTTGATGTTTTGATATATTGATATAGTTCAAAACGACATTACATTAAATTTAATATCAAGTTAGTACTAATTATTTTAAAATATATAATTGAAATGAATGTAATAATGTTATTTTATATCATTACTTTATGATATAAATTTATTAATATATTAAATATTTATTAATATTACTGTAATCCATACAAAGTAATAAAATTATTCAAAATTCTAATTTATTTCTCATGTGTATCTTTTTTAAGACATCATTTTACTACTTCCAAATCCGTTTCATTATTGACCCCCCCCCCCCCCCCCCCTGCAACAAAATTCCAAGGGACAAGAAATGTAGAATATGATGTAGCCAATAGCTGTATTGGTTTTGAAAGCACTCAAATCATTTACGTGACAAAACAAGACCATACCAAAAAAAGTAATAAGTCGACTACATTTTACATGTATATATAGAGACAAATAGGAAACCCATTCAAGTGATTATAGCAAAATACAGAGGTTATCTGTGCTTCATAAGCAAATTTTGCTTTGAGTAATTCATTTGGTCTTCCTAAGTAAATGTTCTTGCAAGAATAATGGAGCCTCAAATAATCTTCATTTACATCGTTGCAGCATCCCTTTTGATCCTTAGCTCATCCGGCTATACGGAAAAAGGTATGTCTGTCTTAGCTTCAGAGCGAACAATATTAGTAGTTTCCACGAATCCGTGATGATTAAGAACTTGAGTTTTCCTGTTATAGGTGAAACGTCTTACCATTGGGATGCAGCGTCGAATAATCACATCTTTACTTTCTTGATCTTGTAATAACCATGTTTTGTTGTTTGTTTGTCCCAGGAACTCTTGATGCACAGTTTGGGTATATAGGGCCTGTAGCACCAGATAGATGGGGGAGTCTGAGTCCAAATTTCTCAAAATGTTCAAATGGTAAATTACAATCACCAATAAACATTCTAAAACACGAAGCCATCGTTAACAAGGATTTGAAACCTTTGGCGGAGAAACTTAGTTCTTGCAATGCTAGTCTTGTCAACAATGGTTTTAACGTTGGGGTATGTTCCTCGCCTCGCTCGACTACTTTCGTCTATTTTCACTGTCAAAATCCAAAATCCGTGCAAACATTGAAGCATGGTTTTATGTTTGTAGCTACGGTACCCAAGCAATTCTGGACATCTGTCTATAAATGGGAAAAATTACACACTGAAGCAAATGCATTGGCATGCTCCCTCTGAACACAGACTTAATGGTGTCCAGTATGATTTATTTCTCTGTTATCTCTTCAATTATTATCATCTTTAAAGCAGCATCCTAAACAACAATTCATATACATAAATATATGTGATTTCATTAAAAGTTGTAATATTGTGTAAGCTATCAATTCATATACATAAATATATGTGATTTCATTAAAAGTTGTAATATTGTGTAAGCTATATATGCAGATATGCTGCGGAACTTCACTTAGTTCATATTGCGGAGGATAACAGTGTTTCAGTTGTGGCGATACTATACCGTGTGGGTAAACCTGACCCGCTTCTTGCTAAGGTAATATACGGACTATATAACCATCTCGAGTGTTAACGAGTAAGGTCTGAGCTGGTATCAAATTATCCTACCGGATAAATAATTTATCAAGTCCTCTATCAAATACTAAATCGTATTCGAGTTCGACTCTATTAATCTAAGAGTGGATTTCTAGTGGAGTATTTTGAATTGATACCGAGTATGCATGTACCGAATTTACTATTTAAGTTCAAAACATTAAATTGGTAGCGAAGTATATGTATTGGTTTTAAAATACATAATATTTTTAACAAACGTCATAGGGTACTCAATCGAGCACGTTCAAATATACCTGATTGTTTATCGGATACAAAGTGACGCTCGAAGCCAACTCGCTAAACTTTCGGGCTGATTGTCCAGTCAGATATTAAATCTGTATCGAGTTAATCGGTCCACTCACAATACTAGATGTCTAGATCCATCTACAAGTTCATTTTTAGTATGAAAAGGAGGCAATTTAGAGTATGTGATCAGTGATCATGGTCCTTACGACCTTGTGTTTTAATCACCAGATTATTTGACAATCATCTTCAATGATTTTAACACTAGATTGGAATGTGAATATTTTGGTGCATGCAGATTCAAAACTGGTTAATCGAATTGGCAAAAGACGCAGACAAAGGCGACCCGAAAGCTGAGATAGCACTTGGAGCTGGAGCAGTGGATATTCATGAACTGAAGAAACATGCTAAAAAGTACTATCGTTATGCAGGTTCTTTTACAACTCCTCCATGTACTGAAACTGTCATCTGGAACATACTTGGCAAGGTACCTACATAGCTACCTCTATACAACAGATTTTAGCGAATTCCAAAGTTCGACAACTAGTTAATCCTTCAAAAGTTGGTACATCCTAAATTTTGATCCTGATTCCGTTTCTAAAACCATTTGCTATTAATGGTAGGTTCGTTCGGTGTCCAAAGAACAAGTAGAAGATCTCAGGGCTCCCCTAAGCTTAACATGCAAGAAGAATGCAAGGCCTTGTCAGCCACTAAATGGAAGGAAGGTGGAGCTTTACAAAGAAGTTCGTATAACTGGTTCGCCTAAATGATACAACTCTTGTTCAACAATTACTCTACATGGAAATAAACAGTATTCTTCTTGATGGGTGAACTCGATCAACTCATTACAATACCAAATCCCTTCATTAATTGAGATAGACAAGTATCCACTTATAGGAAGTTTTCATGCCTTTTCTGGTGAATGTATCACCTAAATGATAAATGCAATGCTGCTAAAGGAATTAAAAATGCCTAGAAGATTAACACTATGAGTTGTTTAAAAATAGAACTAAAAAAATCAAGAACAATACATATCAGAATCAAAAGTTCTCTGTAGTATCCAGCAGAATAAGTAAGCATACAAGAATAATTATATAAGTAACCTGAAAAGTGATTTGAAGCAATCATCTTCTGCTGCAATCAGCAGAAGCGGTGAAATGATAATTATCACTTTGCTTTATAATAGCATATCTTGAAGTGCTCTATCTATAACGTGTAATATACAGTTCTACACTGATGACATTTGATTGAGGGAATGACTTGAAGTATATTTACGACAATATTTGTAATGACAGATTTGGAGGAATGCCTTTGGCATTCTGTACTTAAGTGGCAAGTGACTTCAACAACATAGAACTTTTCTAATCACCTAAAACCAATGAGCGCGGCACCTCATTCAGTTTCCCATCACCAATGCAGAAAATACGTTCAGCCATCAAAGCAGTTTCCAGCCGATGAGCAATGACTATTACCTGATAATCAAAAAACAAATATGTCAATCATCAATCAATTCAAGTTAACAGCAAAAGTGAACTTGAAAATGTAAAACTTACACAATCTAAGTCAGAATCATACAGAATGTAATAGTGTACAACTTTTATAGGTTATGAACCCGTCCATCCAGATCTTATTATTCACCTCTACATCAACACACCCATTCAGTTGGGATGGAAGGAGTTGAGAACTTGATTTCTTTTTTAAGTAAGGGGCTGTTAAGTTTCGACATACCAAAGGAAGTAAGGAACAAATACTTACAGTACGATTTTGCATCAGATTCTGCACAGCTTGTCTCACCAGTTGCTCAGACCTGTGATCTAAAGCAGAGGTGGCCTCATCCAAAATCAAAATAGAAGGATTTTGATATAGCGCTCTTGCAATAGCTAGTCTGAGGCAACCGCAAGAAGTACAAAATTAGACCAATAGTAGTATTACTTGCTAATAGAGAAAAGCTACAAGAGGGTGTTTATAGAGACATGCAACGAGAGCAATGTACCTTTGCTTCTGTCCGCCACTCAATGATGAACCCCTTGGTCCAACATTAGTTTGATACTGGTGAGGAAGTGCTTCAATGAAATCATCTGCATTTGCAGTTTGCGCTGCAAGCATGACTCGCTCCATGTCAATTTCAGTCGTTGAATCCCTATAGCCAATGTTCTCAGCAACGGTCCCCGAAAAAATTATCTGGCGAGTTGGAAGAAAACAGATTCAACGATTACAATATCAAGCATCAGGGATGTTACAAGAATTTGGCACTTCCACCATGAGCCATTTTAAAGCTATATGCACAGAAGTTAACCTAACTCCAACCTAAAAGAATAAAATAGTCTTATTGTCTAACAAATTAAGTTATTTATATATGGCCAATTATAGATCATCATAGACACAAGACAGATATTAGGTCTCATATGAACATGTAATCCATTTATTGTCGCAAAGGCACCAAGTGTGTACTGTCACTCACTATATCTTGAGAAACAATACCAATGTGTCTCCTTAAGCTTTCCAGCTGTATATCTCGTATGTCATGGCCATCTATCAGTATAGAACCTGTTACCCATTCAAGAAAAGAAAATGAGAAGATGTAGATTCATCGTGACTCTAAAATTTGAGTTTTGGAGAAAAAAAAAGACTTGCCAAGTGTAGTATCATACAAGCGAAGCAGTAGTTTTGCTAAAGTTGTTTTCCCTCCTCCAGAAGGCCCAATAAGAGCAATGGTTTCGCCTGCTTTAATATGAAGATCGAGTCCACATAATACAAGTGGTTCACCTTCTCTATATTTGAAAGAAACACCAGAAAATACCACTTCTCCTGCCACCAACTCTAGATCTAACGCATTTGGTTTCTCATGCACCTGAACAAAGGATGATTACTTAATCACTGAAATAAGAAACCATGATGCAGTGAAGGATGACTCCATAAATGAAAGTAGTTACAAGTACAAGGCACATTACAAACATAAATACTTCTATACAGCATCATCACCCCAATATTAATATTTCACTACACCTCAACATATAGAAGCGACATCTTATCTTTCACTTTAAGCGAAATGGGACAGTCCAAACTCTTATCATGGAGTAAGCAATCAACACTCTAACTTGTTACGTACATCTTGATTTTAATCTCTTAAAATCCATACTTCTGTATTGCAGATCATATTTGCAAGGACGTCCACTGATTTCAATTCCTAAGTTTATAGGTGAAAGAAGCCTACTTGAGGTTTGAACTTTGTTAAACCAAGCAAGCGCTCAATTGCAGGCTGTCCTTGTTTGAATTCATTGTACGCTTTCCCAGCATCCTGCAACATTCTTTAATCTCAGTAATGATTGTAACCACAGCTGCTTAACTGATGAAGCCTCACGATCCCAAAAGCAGATATTAAAAATATAATAAACATGCATATGGAATCGACATCAGGAAAGGGAAAAGTAAGACGAATAAACGAGTAGCACACCTACTTCTTTAAGTTTTTACAGATTGAGCATTCATGTGATTAAATGTGTGTGCAAGGTTGTCCCCCTCCCCAAAATTCGTAGACAGAAACCACCTCCAGACACTTTGAGAAAAGTGAATGGTCAATTAATCTCAGGATTTAGACCCAAAAGGAGAAGGATACCTAAGAGATGCAACAAAAAAGGATGACGCCAACATCTTGTTAAAAAACAATAAGCTTTAAGCAAATGGAAAGTGACCATAAGTAGATTACATGAAAGGGGTAACAAACCTGAATTGGTTCTATCAATAAAACCAATGATGTAATGAAAGATACAGTGGCAGATAAATCAACAGAAACACCAGGTACCATAAGTGATCCAGCACAACATGCAAACAACAATCCGAAATAAATCGTTCGCACTATCTGTGGGATCAATGCTTTCATTTTCTTCTTTTTCAAATGTTCCAAAAGATCAGCAGAAGCAAGAGACTGAAACCTAGAACTTTCACCAACTTCAGCATTATTTGCCTTCACGAAGAAAATTGATGGAAGGACCTAAAATAAGTTATAAAGCATATGCTTTTAGAGTGTATTACATACCCCTTATAAATTAATCAATTTGTTCTTCGAACTCAATTAGTAGCTGCACAAGCTATGAAGATGGGCTGGAAGACCATAAGAGTGATTCATCCAATTCAGGGTTAATATTCACATATGAGTAAACTGATAATAAGAGTGATTCCATCCAATTCAGGGTTATCAAAATCCAGATGAACAAATAATGACATACTTCATTCAAGTAGGCGGAAAGATTAGCAACGCTAAGGTGTGCCCTATTAGATATCTTGCGAAGCTTTTCACCAAGGTGTCCATTTATGAATGCCACTGAAAGAATCACCTTTGAAGTATGAAACAAAATTTCAAACCCATGCCGCTATCATATATTACATAACATGATTAAAGGGAATGTACTACTCATGATTACCTTACCAAAGACGAAATCAAGGAAAGAGCAGGGCTTATGACAAGCATTGAGGCAGCCATTGCTGACAATTGCAGCGCGCAGGGACCAATTGCCTAAAAGGAACACAAAATAGAAGGTGAGAAAATAAATTAAAACAATAAGGGCCAGAGTCGTGTAACTACAAGCATTGGATGAAAGAGCATGTATTGCATGACCAGAGACATAAACCACAACTGCAATTGCAGAGACAGACAATCAATAAGCTTTGATCTTAGCTAAATTTGGGCAGTAATCTCCTTATGTCCAATTAGTCTATTCAAATTCAACATGTAAACAATTTCTTGAGTCCACTCCATTAACAACCAATAAAAACACATGTAAGATAACTGAGATAACAAACACTCCCCCATTCATTATGAAACTCAAAGGTCCTGGATAATAGTTCATCAACACTAACTTAACAATTAATTTCGGAATAAACAAGCAAACTTCACTTAGTTGAGCTACGAAGTGGTAACTTACCATCTCCAGTACGATTATGGTGAAAATTATACTTCTCAGACTGTATTCAACCTATTTGGTGAAGTATATAAAAAATAGAATTCTCAACCCAATTTACTACTAACAACACAATTTGATCCAAACAAACTTGTTCATCAATTTTCCCCTCAAAGATTGTTAGTTTGGACCATTTTAAAATATTATAAAAAAAATAAAAAAATTTAGACACTGCGGCAGAATACCTAAATCAAACCTATACTAAAAACATGGTACTACCTCCAATTCATCTTAATTGACCTTATCATTTTTCGTGTCAAGCTTTGAACATCAGTCATTATTTATTACTTACTCTAACAAATACTTATACCTTATAGTATCATTTTATTTGTCTTTAGAATTATGTCCTCGTATCATAACATAAATGATTAAAATAAATGGAGTTGATACAATAAAAAAGAATTGGAGGCAGTAACCAATCCTCACATTGAGCAAATGGTACACAGTATCAGCAACATCAGAAGCTTCAGCAGTGATCCTATAAGCAATGTCCCCACTATGCACCCCATCTCCCCCCTCAAAAAACCCTAAATCCCTCTTCAAAACCCTCTCGAACACATCAACCCTAATCCCATACTCGCAATTCAACGCCGCCTCCCACAAAAATGACTGCTGCAAATAAACCGCAAGCTGCCTCACCAAAACCAAAATCCCCAATAATAGGCATTCGCGACGGAGCTTGATAAGGTCTAGGGTGTTTAGTGTGGATACTTTGGGGATGATTTGGGAGAGGGAGAAGACGGAGACGAAGGTGGAGGAGAAGCCTAGGAGGACGGGTCGGAGGTGGGGTTGGAGGTAGGGTTTTAGGGAGGATATAGTGCTGATGGTGGTGCTGGAGTGATGGTTGGTGACTTTAAGGTAGGGTGGTGGGTGAGGTAGGGTGGGGGTGAGGCGGAGGAAGGCGACGGAGTATGGTGGCGGAGGCAAGTGAAATGAAACGACGGCCATTTGGCGTGATCAGTAGTTGACTACTTCGACTCCTTGTTTCTCGGGAGCTAAATTTCATTATCGAATTTTGTTTTTATAAGTTGTTTTAAGAAATTATTTGGTTAACAAGTAAAATATTCGAACATAAATCATTGTGATTAAACGGTGACGTAAACAACATGAAATAAAACATTTATTCTATTTAATAATGTTTAGTCGACTAATTTCTACACTTAATCTAAATAATATCTAGGTTAATAACAAATTATGCACATCTTCTTTTGAGCAATGTGTAGGTTAATCATAAATTATATTTATTCTTATCAATGCTCATCCACAGGGTTGTAACTTGTAAGCATAATTTGGAAATATTAATTCACTATTTTTTAATATTATATCCTTAGCCGTTGATCACTTATATTTGTTCTATCATCATAATTGACTTATATTTCAAATTATCTTATTCATTAATTTACATTCACAAAATATCCTATTGATATTCTCGTTATAATAAGACAGAAAAGTTAACTGTAAATTACAACGAGACATTTTTGAAACGTAAATGATCAAATTATGACATGGGAATCTATTTCGTCCACTAAGCATTCTAATTCATACTCTTAATTCTTCAAATCTGATTGTACATTACCGAATCCAGTTCAATCTTTATAAAATGGAGTTGAACCTCTTGAAGACAATCTTAATGAATCGCGAAGAGCCAAAGACCATCACCTCAGGCTGTGACCCTGATACAACCCCACTAAAGAAAATCATACAACATAATAACACAGTGGAACTGCATCACTAACCAATTTGTTCTATCTCATTAAAATCGGTGTTTTAGTTTTTGCCCCCAAAACCACGAGGACTTGGTCTTGATGTTGTAGAGTCTGCAAATTGCCGCCTCGACTCCGATTTCCTCTTCTTCTTCGCAGCACTCGAAGGAGCCTGAAGCAAGACAATAAGAAAGATGATTGCTTGTGATAGCTTCACAAGGTCATGCCCTCATGCATGATCTAGAGAATTACATGTACCTGTTCTGCTTTTAGTGCCTCTTGAAGATTCTCCATTGAAGGTAAAGATCCTCCTTCCATTACACCCATCAAGTTCTTCATACGTGTCCGCATCTGGAAAATTTGGGCAACAAGTTGACTTACCTAAACAAATATATATGTCGATTAGTTCTGATGGACTAAATGTGACTTGTAAAGACTCCTGGGCGGAAGAAATATCAAATATGGATTAAAACGATTAACTCACCTGTTGCTCAGTCTTTCCAGAACCTTGGGCTACTCGTTTCCTCCTAGCAGGTGATTCCGCTAGCAATTCTGGGTTTTCTCTCTCCTCTATCAAAGTATATTCGGACCAAATGTGTCAGTATATCAAGAACTCAACAAATTTAGCAATAGGAATCTACTGAGAGATAATGAAACAAATGATTTCTTTCCGAAAGTCCACCAAATATGGAAATCCGATACAAGGAAGACATAGAGATGGAAAATCGACCAGAATCCGACACACCCTGCCAAATAAAAGATTTATATAGTAAGCTGTGAGATAACCTGGCGTCATTACTTCAATCATTGCCTCCATTATCTTTACATTCTTCTCTGCCTCCCTAATTTGTGCCGGAGATATCTGTTATAAAAGAAAGACTTACAGTCAATCTAATTACGTGGACTCGTATCAATAGAAACATTTACATTTGCATCATACGGAGTGTATTATTTATGCGATCTAAGATACACCACTGCTGTTTAATTTTCTTAAAGGAAGAATGCATCAATTTATAGTAATTGGTAATAACTTAATCCTTACCTTCCCCATGCCAGGAAGCATCCCAACAACACGAGCCATGGAACCCATGCTAGCAACCGCCCGAGTTTGTTTCAGAAAGTCATTGAAGTCAAATTTTGCATTCATGATTTTCTTCTGCAAATCTTCAGCTTCTTCTTGGCGCATCTATCCATAGTTTCATTCAGTACAGAATAGGTTTCTGATCTCGTAAAAGGTAAGCTGAATTTAGGTTAAAAAAAATGTAACTCACAACTTCCTTAGCTTTCTCTACAAATGAAAGAACATCCCCCATTCCTAGGATACGTCCTGCCATACGGTCTGGATAGAAAGGTTCAAGGTCCTCCATGCGCTCCCCTCTTCCCACAAGCTTGATTGGCTTTCCTGAGACCTGTCATCGTTCAATTTCTTGAGGAACACGCTTAACTGGTTATTCCAAGTTAGAGCACTAGTGATTGAAAACTGGATGGTGATTAGAAAAAACTTAGGCGATTGAACGAACTCCTGCTCATCAAAGTCTGATTCTTTGTTTTTATTTGTATTATTTAATCCCATCCTCATCCCCAAACCCTTTTAAATCTTGATAGTTCAGGTTTTTCATGTCCTTCTGTAAAGAAGTGTCGAAGTCCTACAGAAGTTCCTGTTTCATTTTTATTCATAAACTTAGGCATGCAGTTGTCCTAAGAACGTGCCTTCCTCTCTACGAATGCCTAGATAATTCATCATCTATCATACTACATCAAAAGGAATTAAGGAAGTACCGCAATACTCAATATTCTAGCTTCAATAACAAATTGATGCACGTTTATTAAGCCATACTGATAGTTCCCTTATAAGGAAGATTATCATAACAAATACGGTGATAAGAAAAGACAAATGTACCTCTTTCACAGTCAGAGCTGCTCCACCTCGTGAATCCCCATCTAGCTTGGTCAAAATTGAACCGGTAATTCCAATGTCGATATCGAATGTCGTAACCAAAGCTACAATAAACATATGGAGAATGTGTCACATGAGAAAGTTTGAAGTTTGGAACTTAGATCACCTCTCTGGGCATGATGATTCAATTCATTTTTCTTGGGAGACCATATGGTATCTCAATCGAGGTGACAGCATGGAAACTAAAAATGAGCTAATAGATCTTACAAACTCAACAGATGAATTGAAGTTCTAGACAGCAATATATGTGGTCTTCGACCATTAATAATGATTTTCTTAAGATTCGCTAATTGATTTCCCACTTAGTTCTACAGTTCTACTATGTCAATAACTAAATATAAATGACTACTGTAGGAACTAAAACAGATCAATCACCTCCAGCTTCTTGACCAGTCATTGCATCCACAACTAGCAGAACTTCAGTGGGATTTAGTACTCGTTTAACTTCTTTTAGTTCATTCATCATCGCTTTATCGATCTGATAAATGAAATAGGCCAATATAAGCTTAGCTGATAAAATAAACCACACTTACTTGAACATATCTTTCAGTTTAAGCACATGGCAATTGGCATTACCTGAAGCCTTCCAGCAGTATCCATTATGACCACATCCACATTCTTCTTTCTGGCCTCAGCCAAACCTTGCCGAGCTATCTCTGCAGGTTTAATCTCAGTTCCTGCTGCATAAACGGGGACATCAATCTGCTCCATGATTAGTATGAATAGAGAAGGATGTAAAGTGGTAGGTTATTGATCACACTCCTTGCTACAAGAAACAGAGGGTAAATTTTAACTTGTTCACTTACAAAAGAATGCTACAGACTGAATGCTTTGAGAACATCAAGTGCATAGAAATTTTAGAAGAAACGTTAATTATATGAATAGAATGTTTATCACAACAGGAGTTAGAGAACTACAACATTAGAGGTTTGGAATAATATAATAAATTATATTCTGGGATGAATTAGAAAGGTAAGAACTATAATGTCTGTTTCTAGCAGATAGAGCGACAAACCTTTTTCCCCAGTATGACGAGTTGATCAATTGCGGCAGGTCTGTAAACATCACCAGCAATTAGCATGCAACTTTTCCCCTGGAGGTACCATTGGAAGATACATTGTCAAGCAGTTCGATACCAGAGTGTGCTCAGATGAGACAACATATACAGAGCAGTTGTAAACCTTACAAGTATTTACCTGTTTTTTAAGATAAAAAGCTAGCTTTGCACTAACAGTAGTCTTTCCAACACCTTGTAGACCCGCCAACAATATTACAGTTGGGGCAGATTTTGCAAAAACGAGTTCGGAGACCTCTCCACCCATTAACTTCACAAGCTCATCGTTGACAATCTGTGGTTAAAGATCATACAGGCACGATATCCCTAGTTAGAATATGACCACGATGTTTCATGTTAAAACCTACCACGATGTTTCGTGTTAAAACCTAGTTGAAGTTCGAATAGTAGCAAGTTAAGACTAGGATATGCATCCCGCTTAAGAAATGTATTAGGGATGAGATAACACATTATTCAACCAAATATATCAAGAAGGTATCGGTAGAAGCAATCAGTGGATGTCCTACCTTAACCAATTGTTGATCTGGTCTAACTCCTGGAATCACACCGGTTCCAACAGCTTCTTCGCTAACAGATTGGATGAATCTTTTAACAACGGGTAGACTTACCTGCAAACGATATAAGAAAGCGCTGAGTTACATCCTACGCCCATTGTAAACTCATCCCAAGAAACAAATTTCTTACATCAGCTTCTAGAAGAGCTCTTCTGATGTCTCTCATAGGTTCCACAATATTATCTTTTGTCAGGACATCTGAAGTGTAAATAATACACATACTGGTTAGCTACTTACCTGTATTAATACATCAAAATAATGGGTTTTGAAGAATAAAGTTGAAAAACATTATTTATCTTGAAAAGCTACACTTTTTACATAAAATCAGTAAATTGAGAAATCAAGATACACAATAAGATACTGCAAATCATACCTTCTCCCTTAAGCTTGGTCCAAGCTGCTTCAAGTCCACTTGTTAGTTGCCCAAACATCTCAGCTCTAACTTCAAATGCACCCCTCATTTCTCTCCTGATCGTAATCTTCGAATTGATCACTCCCCACATTTCTCTCTACAACCCATAACCAATCAATAAATTACTACCTCCATCCTCTAAAAATTGTCTAGTTCGGAATTTTGATAGTTGAGTTTTAGAACTTGGACTCATATAGACAAATTCTTGTTTAGATATAGTATACTATGAGATCAAAAGTATGTAAAAAATATACTCGTTCCATCCCTAAAAGATTGTCACATTTTGACTTTTGTTAGTCAAACATTACAAAATTTGATCATGAATTCCCATTAAACGATAAAAAATAATATAGTCTTGTGGGACCTTGTTAGATTCGTCTCAATATATATTTTTGAAATATTAACTTTTTATAATTTTTTCGCATGTAGAATAATAGATATTAATGTTTTAAATCGTGTTTTGTTGAGCACCAAAAGTCAAAATGTGACAATATTTTAGAGACGGAGGGAGTAATATTTTGAACCTAGTTACATGTGTCAACTGTCAAGTAAGGCCTCGAACTTTGGTAATTTCGACCATTAAAAATGAAACTAGACTATCTATTTGTAACGACGAATCTTGTATATGAAATACTCCCTCCGTCCCTAAAAGATTGTCACATTTTGACTTTTGATAGTCAACAAAACACGATTTAAAACGTAAATATCTATTACTTTACATGCAAAAAAATTATAACAAGTTGATATTCCAAAAATATATATTGAGACGAATCTAACAAGGTCCTACAAGACTATATTATTTCTTATCGTTTAATAAGAATATCATAATCAAATTTTGTTAAGTTTGACCAACAAAAGTCAAAATGTGACAATCTTTTAGGGACGGAGGGAGTAATTGAATATGATAATGAGACTTACAGAGGATGAGTTTCTTGAAGAGAATGAAAGGGAATTTGTAGTAGCGAGCCATGCTGAAGAATATGATGACGTGGGCATTATTTTAATGGAGAATTTGGATAATAAGGATGCTCTTGAGAAATGGGCGGGGGCAATAATAAAAGATGAAGAAGCAGCCTCCATTTCCCAAAATCAAAGTCCACAAAGTGTATGACTGAGATGGAATTGAGGTTAAAGATGATAAAGAAAATATGAGCGATAATTATGAAGCCAAGTTAGCCAACTTCAGTTTAGTTGCTTGGGTTGGCTTTTCTTCTACTCACATCTTCAATGTTCATTCTATCCATTTGCATTTTGCAGAAAGATTGCTATAGACACACCCAACTAGACTTTTTTCAGGAGTAAAAGTATTCTTTTACCCTTGATGCACCCCCGTGTTTGTAAATGATCAAGTGCTGAAACGAAGCTTTTTTAAGGAATAAAATCACTCCCAACTCCCTCTCCTTACTGACAACGGAACTCACGATCAATTAATTGAATCAATATTTTTCAACTCCACCTATTAAGGACGAGATTCCACCTCTTTCATTCAAATGATAGAAGTTATAAATAGTCACGCGATAGAAAATACATTACATTTCTAGACTAAGTAAATGGGAGCCTAAGCTCCAGCTAAACACCTTCGTCTTTTCTGATTGCTGCTACAATAAGCATTCGCTTCTTGGATGTGACTCCAATGCTTCCTAGATGTAAGGTAAAATTTAAACCCGTTGAAAAGGGTAAAATTTAATTCAAAATAAGAAAGAGTGTCATGTTAAAACTGAAATTGAGAATTCATTGACCTTAATTGATCTGTAGGAACATATAAGATTACAAGACAAAGGATATACCCTCATTTAATTGCATTTAGTTTTAAGAACAGAGTAAAAATCAATCTACGTATATTAACTCTTCAAAAATTAAGAACATTCATTCTCTTCCTAATAAGATCTGTGCATGTTACAAGTTGGAAAGTCCCCAACTAAAAAGAGATGGACATTAACAAGGACGAGGAGGGTAGAGAGCCTCAGTAAAGGTACTCTTAAGAAGAAGAGCGAGCTTCAAGCTTGGGAAGAAGAGCTCTCCACGCTTCAGCAATGCTACGTGCTAGCTGAGCCTGCCCCTTGGCGAATTCATGGAAAGCGAGACCAATATCCAAAGTTTTCTGTTCTTGAAACCGAACAATTTCCTCATTCATTCGCCTGACGATGTTCTCAAACCTCCTAGACGCTTCCTCACTATCAGCTTTCAACTGTTACATAAGTCATACATCAGTTGACCTTGTAACACTATAACCATAAAGACAATATATTTATTCAGGTAACAAACCTCTTCATATTCACGCTCAGCCTCATACAACCTTGCTGATCTTGTTAGCCTCAGTTTGTTCCTGCAAATAATTTTGCCCATTGTATCAAATCATAATGAAAATGTGAACGAACATGGTAAATAATAATTAATATATCTAGTGAAAGAACATGTACCATTGACGGTAAAACAAGCCTCAAATTGCATAATATGACACTAATCACAGTTTAATTACTAGACCACACATAACTTCTGGATAATTATATTTAAGGGAACAATAAGTTTTACTTAACCATACAAATCAATTTCCTTGAATTTGATTGCGTCAGCTAGTTCACATTGCTGCTTGAATGCAGTTGCTCTCTCTCCAAGTGTAGCCTGCCACACAAATTACATAAAACAAGTTACCATAGTCAGGTCAGTGTTGAGAAACAATACAATCTATATGGCTGAACACACCAAAGCCAAACAAGGTCTGAAGTGTTCTCTGCTCCCTAGAAGTGATTTTTAGGTAATACCAGTAGACTTATTCGCAGTGTACAAGTCTGATTAACTTGACCATGCAGTTGGCTATCATAATTATGGAATAACCAATAACCTAACAATAGCAATAGTAATAAGTTTTTACAATTAAACCATTTTACTATTTCCATTAAACAATCATTCAAAACTCTATGGGCGTATATTTCAGTTCTCAGGTCTCACATTAGAATAAGATGTGATAAAACTAAAAGTATCGAGGCAGATACATAACTGTTATGCTAAATTAAAATATCTAACTGAAATTAGTGAAGTAGTAGTAACTAATCTCGTAAATACAAGCAGAAGCTATTGAAATCGAGCTTTTGCTAGCTCAATTCGTCATCGATATTACCCCCCCTCGAATTAGTTATTTGGCAAATTTTCCCGACATGTCCACACCAACTTATTTACTACGAGGACCTTCAATAAATTTATGAGCTTGCATCATGTCACCACTCACCACCAAGGAACAGAACTCTAAATTAGAATGTGGAGAAGAAACAAGTAACAAAACAAAGATACAGGCTTACCTTAATAGACTGCACAGCTCGAACATAATCTTTTAGAGGTTCTTCAAACATCATTAGAAGATGATAAGCCTGAAGGACAGAGCATAGGGTCACTACATTTTAAAATGGTTGAGACTTGAGACCTGAGGGTTACAAAAAAAATGTGCCTTCTGTAGATTGTAGACTTCAAACTCACCTCTTTCTCTAACTTGACTGATATAAGCTCTGATTTTGCCCCAAGTTCAGAGAATGACCTCCCAAGAGAATCTCCATCACAAGCACCAAGAAGCTTGACTGCCTTCCCAAAGTTTAGAAGTGACTCTCCTAATTCTGTTGCAACATATATAAAATAGGCATTTAGTTCTTAAAAGTGTGTATATCTGAATGATGCAAAAGATACACCTTAATATATAAATAAGATTATTTTACAGAGATCGCATGGAGAGCCAAAATTTGAAATAATCTTTGTTCATTGTTGATGTTGGAGAAAAGAAAGACATACGAATATAAGGAAAAAAAATAAAGGTCATGCTAAAAATATACAGTTGCAAAATTATATATTCTGACTTGGCAGAAGATTTTGGCTTTCACTGCAAAATAATACTATGATGCTTTAAAAGTGAGCATCTGTTTTCATCTGAACTTAATCTTTTTATTAAGAGTTCAGGCTGTAATTTACAGTCAAATGCATTCACTTTCAGAACTCAATGAATAATAGACTATAACTTGCTCTAATCTTAACAATGAGTACGGCAAGAGTGATACCACTTATGGTAATAACTAATTAAGAAAAGTTACTTCGATTTAAGGTTCTATAGTTATTCCACAGTGTTCGGTGTTGTAGAGGAAGGATCAAACTAAGTTAGTTGACTGAATAGAGGCCTCAACTTACCTCTGTGTCTTTTGACTAGACGATATGAGTGTTTCTGAGCATCAGATAAATGATCTTCCAGCTCAAATATGTAATGTTTTAATTTCTCATATTCAGGTGTTGATTCTTCAGCTGGCTTCTCTTTACCAAGGACATCACTCACTCTAGATTGAACATCCTGCATGATTATGGAATCAATGTTTGACAACACCACATTTTATCTAGCGAACTAACAGAAAAATCTACAAGGTGAGGATGAGTTTAGTTCTACAGAGTAAAGACATGTATGTAAGATCCACAATGGAGTTGAAAGCCAAGACTCTTGCATCGATAACATACCGAATATATTTAATGTGTTTTCATGGTGAGGTTACTAGTTGAAAACTCAAATTTCCAGTTGAAAACTCAAACTCTATAACCTGTATATGTTTAATTCAACTTAAGTTACCTTGAATATTTGCATCAGGTCAGATGGCTTTTTAAAGACGCTAGTTTCCTGAGACCTTGCTCTTTCCATTGTCTAGCAAATCACCAAAATGAACATGTAAACATCACATTAAAATACACTGTACAACAAAATAAGAGAAACTAAAAGGCTTCTCTAATACTGAAGATACATAAATGTGGATATCGGGAAGTTTAATACCAACGACCCCAACTTGAGCTTCCACATAATTAAACAATACTCCCCCCATGACTAAAAGATCGTCCAATTTGCTTTTCTATGATCAAAATTAACAATCTCTGATATATTAATTGACTCACATAACTTTAATTTGAATAGAACTTATACTGTTAATAGTAAAGTGGGGTGAAAATCAATATTTTGATATAATTTTACAAGATATATACAACAAATTCAAAAAATATTTGAGGTCAAAGCCTAAGAAAGTCAACACATCATAATAAGAAAGTGGATGATCTTTTTAAGAATGGAAGGAGTACTAAATATTATTCTGAAATATAATTACTCCTTGTTTTGTTGGCTAACACTTGGAGATAAAATAATTGCATTAAATGGAAACCAGAGAAGCTAAAGAACTTTTAGAAACTTAGACAAAGATAGAATCAATTAATGACTGATGACGCTATTATAGATCTCTTTCCTTCCCACGAAGATTGCCTACTTTCACTCTTTTTTCATTTCCCAAAACTTCGTCTGATCTGATCAATGTTCATATGTATTTTACGAAATCAACTTTCACTAGTATTAAATATGTTATCTCTTAAATCAAATAAGTAAAAACTAGACAATCTTTACAGAAAAGAGGGAGTACAATATTTAGTAATGAAGTTGAATACATTGTTGTATAACTCTTGGAGGTCAAACAATTGCACTTAAGGAAAATCAGAGAGATAACAAATTTTACAAAACTAGTACAATTATGAGATGGGGCCATAAAATATTCATAATTGATAATGGAATCTCGTGCTGCATGTCTCGTCAGAAGATATTTCACCTGTTCATCTGCTTGCAGAAAGATCCTCAGATCCTCGCACTGCCTGAGCTCAGGATGAGAAGTTACACGATTGACAAAGATGTCCAAAGCCTGCCGTCTCATCTCAATAAACTCAGCACTAAACCTAAATTTCTCTGCACCAGTGTACAAATTCGAACACATCATTAAATATAATATCATTTCTTTGTTTTATTTAGTATGAATTCAATTGTTTTATCCAATGCCCGATGCCTAGAAACACATTCTCCTTCTTCATCATCTTAGTCTACAACATGATCAACCATGATTGACCCTCCTATTAATCTTGACATCAAATACATTCTCATCATGTTATTCTCTACAGGTCAATGTATTAAAAAGGATTTAGCCGCATTACCTACGGTACTTTTCTCAGGGAGAGGCGGAATGAAGACACCCTTGAACTTCTCAAACAACCGATCACGTAACCAAACGAAATCACTATATCGACGAATAACAATCTTCTCCGGCCCCAGGTAGTCTGGTAAATTTGTCTGATACAACATAGTCCCCCCACTCAGTCCAAATAAAACAACAATAATCATGTACAAATACACTAGTTACTAATCAAAAAATAAATAGCTACCTACCAACTCCACCCGCAAAAGCTTGTCCAGTTTAATTGTGATAGTAATCTAATTCTAAACTCAAATATATTTTATAATATTAGGTGAAAATCACAAAGAGAGTATTTGCATATTGTTCACTATTACCATTATAATTATGTCTCAAATCAAAGATATCTCGGCCAATTAGAGTAACTCTGGAAAAAAATCCACATCCAAAGGTTTGCAAAGTCCAATTGGGTTTTATAAGTAACTATGTACTCCTATCGCCAGATGATTTTAGGATGGAACCTCGGAGTCTTAACAGTAACAATTGTTAATCTTGACCATCAAAAATCAAACTAGACAAACTTTTCGAAATTGAGCTGGTACAAGTTTATTCCTACTGATCTCAAATGCAACTATTGAATCAAATAATGAAAAATTCAAAGATAAAAAACCTTGGTGATAACTTTATAGGAGATATAAGCTTGAACCCCATTTCCCATCTTAGCTGGATCCGTTACTGTGACAAACAAATACGGACCCTGGGGAGATGATGATCTCGGGCTTTGCAATTGACCCGATCCATTACTCTGCTGCATTTTCAATTCAAATTCAACAATAAATTGATCAATATTCAAAACGCGACAATCAATTTGTGACGAAAGTGAGAACTAGATTAAGTGGAGAGCTGTAATTTACCGTGGAAATCATTGTCGTTTTGGGCGGAATATGAATAGAGCTTGAGTGAGGGTTTGAAGAAAAGTCAACGGTGAGGGTTGGGGGAGGTGAGTGCGGCGGATGAGATCGTGTTCCGGTTGGTGATGCTCGGAGGTTATGGATGAGATGAAGTGTTTTGAGTAGTGAGATACGGTTGGGGAAGGGGTTGTTGACCCGACCCTTTTGATAGTTTTGGCTGGAACTAACAGAATTTCCAAATATAAATATGATAAGTTTGAATTAATTTTTTATGATATATTAAGGGAGGTAAATAAAGTTCTTTTATTCAAAGTTTCTGGCCTAATGGTATCGAGTCTGAGCGTTTTTTCAAGAGGTCTCGGTTGAATTTTTTGTTGAAGACCATTACGTGAATTGGAGCACATTCATGACGCGGATGTTCATTACAGCAAAAGTCAGATGTTTATACTTATTTTATAATTATAATGTACTTCCTATCATATAATTATTTGTTATTTTTATTGTTTGAAAAAAAAAGCTCTTCTAAATTTTTGGTGAAGATTGAATTTTTTAATTTACTCCATTTTATGACAACTACTTCGTACTCAATTCATACAATTTACTATTATGAAATAAAACACAATATATTATATTTTGCACTAGTAAGTAAGTTATAATCTTTTTGGATGCAAAGGCAGGCGCATGAAGTTGCTCTCAATTGGCGAACAATTTTGACGGATTTCTCCACGGATTCCTTTTCGTTCCCAAAGTTTTGTATGAGAGCATCTACTCATTATGTCTATGACCCTTATGCTTTTGTTTTTTGGCAGAATATTAACGGCAAGGAACTAATCCTTACCTTATGATGTATTTCACTTTCTACTTATCAAAAAAAAAAAAAAAAAGTTATAATCACGTTATATGATCGTGTTGACTTTTTTAGAGTATGGTTTATCATGTATTTATTGAGCCCAATATCATAAATGCTTTTGAATTATTTTCCACAATATCCTCAACCACTAGCATTGTTTAATATTGACTTTTAACCATTTCGAATTTTCAACTTATATGACATTTTGTATTTTCAATTGGTCTTATAACATCAATTTTTATGTTAAAAATGGTTTACATTAAAAAAAAGTGCAAAAGCATCACACTCCTAATCCCTCGAGTCCCCACCTGAGATAATCGACTTTATATGTTAATTCCATTTTCGACGAGTCTTGTAACGTTAACATTCTCAATGTCAAATTCGACAAAATCCGTTCATCCAAAAGACAAATTATAAAATGATAAAAGAAATAAGGTTAATTTGAGAAAATAAAAATAATAAAATAGTAATACATATGTTTGTGCACACTTTAACTTGTATGAAGTCTTTCATCATATTTATAATATATGATTTTTTATTAAATTTTACATGAACTTATAATAATAAAATATTCTTTGGGAAAAAAAAATATAATATACAACGTAGGAGTAACATTTATGCATACTACTCTTGGGCAAAACAGTAAAACTCTCTCGACAATTTTATTTTGAAATAGGGGACAAAATAGTATTTTTCCCCTTAAGTAGTCATTTACCATTGACTTTCTGCCATTAGGTCAGTTTGAGTTACACACCCAAATAGTGTTTTTTTTAGGAGTTAAAGTCGTACTCCTTCTCTTTGGTTTTCTGCAGTCCATAGTACAGTCGGACAATAACATTTGTGCAGACAATCTTCGGTAGCATCCAAATAGGCAAAATATGTCGGCAGTCCCCAAGCTTATGTCATCTCTTATTCTGTCATCAACGTCAACATCACCGTCTTCCTCGGCTGCCCTTTTCATCTCTCGCCGTGGAATCGTTACCAAACTCTTCGTTGGAGGTCCTTCTTAGTTCATACCCTTCTCTTTATGCTTTTATATATACTCCCTCCATCCCAAAATGATTGTCCAGTTTTTGATATGGTTGACGCTTTTTCACTTTCGTCAACATGTCGTAGATGTTGCACATATGTCGCTAGTTGTGAACTTGTGATAAATGTTAAAAAAAGAGAGAAAATATGCAACAATTTGTCATAGTAGAGGACATGGATAAAGTTTCGGGTCATCAACGTGGAAAGAACGGTATAAGAAGCAATCGGATGGATGTGTTAGTGCAGACGAAATATCATCGCTTTATCTGTCATTCTAAAACAATATCTTGTTCTGTGTGTCATTCTAGTAGTATAATCTCGTTGCTAAGGTTGCTTGGAAGTGGTCACTACGTTGGAATATAAAGCTGTTGTTTATTTTGAGCTTTCAATTTTTCCTGTGTGTTTGTTGTTTACTTATTTCATAACCTCAAAAGAAATGCTCCATCTGCAGGACTTTCTTTTTACACCACAGACAATGGACTGTTAGAAGCTTTCTCACAACATGGTCAAGTTATTGAAGGTACGCACACCAGAGTCTGATTCTCCTATTGAACTGCCTATGCTTATTATCTATTGTGAAGCAATAAATAGTGTTTGCACTTCACTCTTGGGCCAATTCAAAAACAACCTCCCTGTTGTCACATGAGTAAGGTTACATGCTGTCAACCCGACCCCTTACCCTCTTAGGTGGGGCTTGGGAGCCTCCTAAAAGACATTGGGGCATGTTGAGTATTAAACGCTCCTAATAGAAGTGAAAATGTGGCATGCCTCACTTTTTGTTTAGTTGGCCACATTCTGTTTTCCAATTCACCAGGGTTCTGTACTTCTTTCACTTTTTTAAGTTTTCTACCCCAACACGTTTGATATTCCATGTATAGAATACACTAACAAACAGTGGTACATGTATCTCACTAGAATTTAGCTAAAAGAATTAATCCCTCAACAGCAACACTTTCCCAAAATAGAAATCGATAACTAGGTTATTCTTTGCACTAATTTGAATGGAGGAAAAAGTATATTCGTGAGAGGAGTTTGAAATTTTCTTAAAATGTCTTAAAAGTAAACATGCATATCAATTAGGGATGGAAGGAGTGTCTTTTTATGAGCTCATCAAATATTTGTTCGAGCACTAAAAAATTGGTAATTTGTTGGCATACCTTATGTTAAGCTTAATTCTGTTCTCTTTGGCAGCTAAAGTTGTGACAGATAGAGTGTCAGACAGGCCAAAAGGGTTTGGATTTGTAACCTATGCTTCAGAAGATGAAGCCGAGAAAGCAACGAGAGAGATGAATGGAAAGGTATGTTCTAATAGATTTTCGTTGTTTAATTTTTGTCAGCTTCTAATTTTAAATATCATGCATTCTGCAGCCATTGGACGGACGTGTTATCTTTGTGGATTATGCAAAGCTACGTACCAATTTCAGTAGAGACATAATAGCTAGAGGACCCCCTGAACCTGCAAATGGCGAGTAATTCTGTATCAGCATCAATGAAACAAGAAAAAAGAAGCTATATTCATGTGCATTTTCTGAGCTAATGAGTATCGTAGATGTTTGCTCCTATGTGGTCCCAGCCAATTGTAGTTATTTTATAGAAAAAAATGGAGCAATAGATATCTTTATCAGCGGTATATTTCAGCTTGATCCACATGCAAATCTCTGCAAGTTGAAGTTATCTATTTCGAAAGCTTAGAGTGATGCTAATGTATCAAAAAATTGTTCTGTAATTGTTTCCATAGTCTGTCTTGTCTTCTACTTGAATCAGTGTCAGTATTGGAAAAATGTTTCAGTCTCTACGTTCATGGCTAAAATGATCTGAAATATAGTCAAAATTGAGTAACGAACAAAGGAAAAAGGAAAAAGATAATGCAAGGTAGTCCAAGATATTACATGAGAATATTCTACATATAATATATGTTTTATATTGTTGGCGACAGATTTACATGTATTAGTCACTAACACTGTTATGCAACAATTGGCATAGTCTTGACGAAGTTTCATTGTTATAGCAAGCATATAACGCTTCTTCAACATATTCGGTAAGTATTATCTCCTGAAGAACATCATTCAAACCTATAGCTCCTACTCTTACTACTACAACCTGCTCTCTGGGGGGGGGGGGGGGTTATGTCAAAACCGTTTATCACTTAAGACAATGGTAGCCTGTAGGCAGCAAGATCACGAGAGCTCACTGATCAGCCACTCTTATTGCTAGAAACCTGCTTTCTGAGGCTGTTTCATGTGACCATACCAAGATATCGAGCCCTTGAGAGCTCGAGATCAACCAAGTGTAGGTTAGCGTGATCGCCACATGTGTCCTAAATGTCAACATCAATGCCCTGACCTTAGTTCCATAACTCTTCATCTCTGAATACCTGAGCTATTGACAAATGCTTAAAAGGAAATCAGGAAAGGGTCAGAGAGCATTGATCTTCATAAATGATAAGAGCTCCATTTCTCTGCAGCATGGAAATACTAGGGTCAGGTCAGAGCATGTAACATTCCAAATTATGGAAGTTCAAAAGGTTTCAAGTTCACAGCTGATAGTTTATTTCGGTTTGTTTAATGATTTAATCATCTGTTGTTCTATGGTTCCCGTCAAATCAGAAATCACCAATTTCCCTCTTAGCACATTGAAGCACCAGAGTAGTTTAGTGTTAGGGTTTAGACAAACTATAAAACAGGCCCAAGATGATCCATGCAACAGAAACACTATCCTTATCCTTGCATGTATAGCAAATATTAGAGTAGAATATCTTGAAATTCATGTAGGCAAGTACTGCCATAGAATCAGAAATTCAGAACTTCAGAATTGAATTTCCTGGAAAAATTGACATTTATTCTGCATGACTTTGATGACTTGAATGATATATGGAGTACATCATATCAGAATTTCCGTAAACCAATAACGAAATTTGATGTTATAAAATTTATGGTCAATTATACAAATAACTGTATCACAAACCTGAAATCCAGTTCAAGTTGGGTGAGTATATTACTGTTGCCTGTTGGACATAGCATCAGCCACCCAACAGCTCTGCCTAGGCACTAACATGGGACTTTACGAATATTCTATGCTGGAGTCCACATTTACAGCTCTATAACTTCTTTAATTGTTACTTTGTTAGTGTGTTATCTATCCATTTTGATATTTGATACAATACAACATCCGCAAGAGGACTCCCAATGTGCATATTCATCTCCAAACACCAAAATCAATAGCCTGGAGGGATATGTGTCCCAAAACCAAATCCTGCAGATGCTTTTTACAAAGTCCAATTCGTCTTCCGTGCAAGCTGGGGTGGATGCAGCTTGAAAATCCAGTCTTCCAGCCTGGGAACTTCTGTCTTTCCATTACATGAAGTGCATAAACACATGGAGCTGGAGTCTCACATCCAATAACGAAGCATCTGCATGGCCTTGAATGACTTACTTGCCTTGCCAAAGATAACAAGGATATCCCACTATAAGATATACCATAAAATAAAGCATCATCAAGGTCTGGACAATCAGAATTCCTTGATTCATTTATTATCTCGAGATCTATTTCTTCAATTGATGAAAGTTTGCTCAGCTCTGTCTCAAACTTCTCCTCTATCTTACTTTCATGTATCCTATACTTAGCTGCCAGTGTCCTTATGCAAGATATTCTCAAATGGTTACAAATAATGGCTTTTACTTCGTTGAAGTTATCACACCCATTATACCATCTTATCCATCTAGTAGCTATTCCTGAAAACCAATCAATAATCTGATCAGTATCCTGCAAAATAAGCATATGGCATGTGCGGGGGTATCCTTCGAGATTTGTCAGTCCATATCGATGAAGACGCTTCATGATGGCATCTACTGGAGCGGAAATTTTTGTGGAAAATATAGACTCTTGGAGAGAGCCAGACTTTGGCAATAGGGCTAGAGTTGAAGCTGTCTCAGAAGCAATATATTCTTCTGCTCGCTTCTGAAATTCATAAAAAGAATCCCTTAGTTCCGAAGGAAGAGCTGGTTCTGAGATATGTTTCGACAACATATATTCCTCACTAGCTGCGCCTCTGACATCCATGTCTTGCATCCATATCTTCAGTAAATCTTTGTACCAATGATCAGTTTTCATTCCAGGTTTACGAAAATGAGAAATCTGGCTCAAAAGAGATTTTTTATCAGCAAGATGCTTAATTTCTGATTCCTTGACCTTCTTCAATCCATGGGCTAACCATTTCTTCCCGATGTTCACAGTCCCTTCATCCCAAGCATCTTGTTTTTGTGACGAAAACAAGCCCACTTTGTCCTTTAACTTGTGGACTGCTCTAACAGCTGCACTCTCTATCTGCGTTCTTTTGACTATAATACCAAGAAACCTCATCCCGTTGGGGCTTATGCATGATAAGACATCTGTTCGATCAGCAGTCTCTAAGAAGAGAGATTTCTTCAAATATACTTGAATATCAGCCCGAAGACTGATAGCAACTTCTTTAGGACCTGAAATAGCAACAAAAATCTCATCCATGACTCGACAGCAATGAATTTTAACTCCATTTTTCTCAGTAGCCTTGGGCTGCTCTGTGATAGAATTTCCGTTGATCTGACCCCTAAACCAACCTCTCAGTTTTGAGCATGGTGCCTCCTCTTCAGTACGTTCGCTTCCATCAAGTGCCTCATATTTCATAGACATTCTGTAGATCTCATGGTCAAACTGGTTAAGATATATATTTATCAAGATGGGGGATAATATCCCCTCTTGGGGAAGACCGTGCCCTTTTGGAAATCCCCCAAATTCCATGTTAAGAACATGCGCTTCAAACATTTTACGTATTACAGCATACAAATCAGGGTCTTCAATCTTACTTTCCATATCTAGCATGAGGCCATCAAGAATCCTATCATCTAACTTTTTGTTGAGAATAGGTGTGAACCACCAATCAGGATCATGTACTTCTTTGCAGATGTATCTCAAAGCAGACCAATGACCTCTCCCACTACGACCACCATGTGAAATCTTAGAAAAATGAGGCCGATAAACAACTTCAAGTACTATTCTTATGGCTTCTTGAATAACCATCAACTTGATATTTGGAAAAACATGAGATTCTTTTACTCTACCCTTCGTTGATACACTGTATGTATTACCAATCACATCAAATTCCCCACGACTTAGCTCATCTGCCATAGTCTCAAAAGGCAAATTATCCCCTCCTGAGGCCAGCACGAGATTAGAGTTCACTCTAATAGAATCATAGGCATCACAGAGAGTCTTTGCATTGGCAATCACTTCGGATAAAAGACGGTGAAACTTCCCCTCTCTATATTGTTCCTTAACCCTCTTCTTTATTCTTACCTCAAATATCCTCTTGAGTTCCATTCGAGTTTTGGGTTTTTTCTCCTCAACATTAGAACTTTCCTCCACCAAGAAAGCCAAGTCCTTAGCTAGTGTCATTTTACTAACCACTGCATTGTCATTCTCAATACTATTAATTGCTTGAGCTGAATATAGCAATACACCGACACATCGTTGACTAATTTTGCCTGCATTATCAACAACTCTCAGCAATCCAAACTTCAAAAATCATACAATAATGACCGAAATTAAATCAAGAATGTTACCATAACACAGATTGAACAATGAATTATTGGCCCCCGGGAGACACTTCGTCAATAGGGTGATAGGTTTACGCAGCATTTTTTTGTGCTCAATCAACTTCTAGAAGCTTTGGAAATTCAAAAAGAGAGGCACCACTTCTCGATGAGGCAGTTCATCGAACAGGTAGTGTGCATCAATACTGAAACATTTAAAGTTGCTAACAAAGCGCGCGAAGTGACGTGGAGTGTGTATAGTGTTTCCAGTACTAGGTGGTTCTTATTTTTATTTTATTTATTTTTGCAGTAACAACAGGGGTAAAATAGTGGTAACACTATTTGGGTGTGCGTATGTGTGTGCTTAGCACCTCAGAAGTAGGTAGTTGATGTACTAGATGGTTGTAAGTTTGTAAACTACAATATTCCTTTTGATCCGTATCAGATCGATTCTTTTATGAATTTTCATACATGTGATTTTCTCGACTTCGAGAATTCTCATATTTTTTTTTATACATAGATACAATTTGTTATTTTTTATTTTATTTTTTGGTGTTGAAGGTTAAAGTTTAAAAACATCTTTAACGTCAACATTAATCGGTTTTCTTCTAATCAAAAGGGGAAAAGTTAAAATGTCACTCCTTAAATTCTTTTAATAGTCAAAATTGGACATAAAGCCTAACATTAATAAACCAATCATTAATCATGTCGACAATTTCATAAAACAAGGCCTTGCATTTTACTATTTTGCCCTCATTGAATTGCATTTTAATAAACCAATCATTAATCATTGCGAAAAACACCAAAAAATTGAATTAATGTTTAAAGCAGTACATGAATGACAATTAAACCAAAAGTTGTCATGTTCACTTCCATCTTTACAGGCTAGGGGTTCACATGCTGTTGCATACTTCTTTCTTAGTTTATTAACTCCAATAATTGTCTAATAATCCATTTTTAATGACAAATTTGATGTCTACCAAAATTGCATCAGTGAAAAAGATGGGTTTGTGGAGTAGCAGATGAAATAAATAAGCAACTCAGATCTGGCTAGCATTACTGCATTTAGCGATGGCTTTACAATGTCAGCAGCATAAGATTGATGAGATATCAATTGAACAAGAATGTCAACTTACGCCTGCTACTTCACAAACAATGACCTTATAGATTGTTAGACTTATGTAATACTACTGTTGAACTCGAAGTTTACCTCTTCGACCTTCTCATGCCCTGGCCTTCCACTGCAATTTCTGCCAATCTCGACTTTGGGTGGCTTCCCAGGATGATGTTAGACTTGTCCCCGAGCTCCACGGGATCTCCTAAAGACCAGGGGTGTTGCCATTGCCGGGTTGGACTGGAGAAATCTCTAATATGTCCTGCCTTAAAATTGGATAACAACAGTTCGTCCCTGCGACTCTTAGTTGATTGGTTTCTCTCTGTCTCATCTATACAGGATCTTCTGTGAGCTTGTTTGTCTTGCTTAGATACTAGCCTTTCTCGACCTAATATATTAAGAGAATTTCGAGCTGTCACAGATTGAGCGTCCCACTCAACTGCATCTGAAATGCTCCTCAGAAGAGCTTCGCTTCTCCGAGGTAATTGTCCAGTAAAAGAACTTGTTCCTTTCAACTCATTCATAACAGAAGCTCTTCTAGAATCACGACCAACAATAGATGCAGGAGCCAAGTTGTGGATCTTATTACTCTTATCCATGTTTAATTCTATTGAGTGAAGATCACTTTCCGCTGATGCATCATCTTCCACAGCATCCTCCACTTCTCCACCATCATACTTTTTTACATCAACATGGTGCAAGCCAAAGCTACTAATACTAGAGTGTGTAGCCATGTCCTGGTCACCAGAACTCTGAGGAGCCCTTCCCTTTGATTTCCTCTTTTTTCTTCCCAGAAAAGATTCAAGTTGCTTCCTTAACTTGTCAATGGCAGAGTTTTTCTCTTCAAATTGATGTTTTGCTTCAGGCAGTTTCATTCGGACTCTGTGCTCAAGCAATTTATCTGCTACATGAAGAACCTCGGGCTCCTTGACAGACTCTTCCTGAATTTTTGCAGATTCCCACTTCGCCTCTTCCATTTTATATTTATCCTCGCTAATATTTCTAGCTAACTCATCACACACTTGTTCTGTTACCTCTCTTGCCCTCTTCTCACCCTCAAGTTCTTTCACTGCCTTCAAGAATAATGCTTTTGTTTCTGCTAGTTCCTGTCCAAGTTTCTTGTTCAAACTCTCAGCTCTCCTCCTTAACTTCCTTTCCATATCAAGTTCACCAGCAATAGACTCAATTGCAGTCGCAACAGATAGTTGTTCTTTATTTTTCCATGATGCTTTCTCTTCAGCAAAACACTTCATTAAATAACTGATCTCGCTTTGATCTGAACGTTTTTCCTGGATAACTTGGTTAACAAGCAGACGAGCCCTCTCAAGCTCAGTATGTAATGCTGAAACAAGAGACATGCTTGATGATGGCTGATCTGCACTGGCCCATATACGGTTAATAATTCTCAGTAGCTCCTTGGAAGTGGTCAGAGAGTTGCTAACATCTTTCAAACGACTCTTTACTCCAATAACTGACCCACTCACAGACTGGCCCCGTGATCTGGTTTCAATCTGTGTTGTGACATGAAAACAAGTGAATTGGTATATAAGTGGAAAACAGAATCAAAATAGATTACTAAGGACCCAGCAAAATCCAAAACTAAAGATATAGAAGAACGGGATGAAGACACTGAGCATCTTGAAGATAAGAGACAGATACATGTACAAGGAACTCTGGGTTAAGTATTGCAAACAACATATAAATAATAACAAAAAAAAAGTTACAGTGATCAAGACATCACCTCCATCGAACTAGTGCTGCTCATAGACTTCAACATATGGCCATCAGTGGGCATCAATCTCTGGGAAGTTATGGATGTTCTCCTCTGGCGACTACCAGTTCCAGATCGATCCATTTTCTACATAACAAGGGAAAGTTTCACATTGGTTAGATCTTTTATTACCATAAAATGAACACAACTGGGACCACATATGATGAACACAGAACAAAATTGTCATGCCAGAATTATATCATGAGTCGAGATTCGAGAAATATGCAATGCTTCACTACCGGTCAAATGAGTCAAATCAATTTGACTCTTGAGAAAGAAAAGGTCAAGCACATAACAAAATTAGGCCGAAGGGAATAATCCATTTCAACATTTTAACGTTATCAGAAAAGTGTACTTATTTTTTTGTTCTGACCAGAATCAGTTTCTAGCACGATGTCCTTAATTTGAACCAAATCATTGTCCTTACGCAACTTCAGTTAAAGATATATCATAGCTATTACAAAGTAATTATAAAAATTTTCAGCATACCAGAGCATGGGATATTTATCATAATATTAGCACAAAGAAATCAAGCTAAGACACTACTTTATAACTGAATTATTAAAAAGATTACATATTTCTAATAATTGGAGGATCCATCTCAAAATACAGAGTTAAGTTTTGTGACCAAATTAAAATTATTTGGTGACATAATATTCGACTAAAATCACTAACAACCCCACATATGGTTTCTTCAAACAGAGCCAGCTGATATGCAAATATTACCAGATAGGGAAAAGAGGAAAGAATCAACTTTTACGCTAACATCATCGAAGGTGCAGGAAAGGAATAAAATCATGAACTAACAACATTGAGGACAGCCTTAGATTCTTACAAATCTTTAATACATTTTTTCCCCCTAAATTGGGTGACACAGGGATTAACTGAAGTAATTTTCATATAGAATTCTCGTTGTTGAGCTTCAGATAACTCAAAAGCCAGTATATAATAGAGAACTGTAACATCCTGACTTCATTGATGAGAAATTGAATGACTTTCTTTATCTGAACCAGAACGAGAGAGAATGAAAACGATGTTTACCAATTCTACTTAATATCTTCAGAGAAAACAAAAATCACCAACCACTGGCCTCACAAGCTATAACTTCACCAGAAATAGAGTCATGTCCATATTAATTTCATGTAACTAGCATTACCAAATCATAACTTCAGTTCCTAAGATTCCTTTGAGACATGAACCTAACATATTAAAAATGCCACTTTCTTTGCTACTTTAATGTTCCTACCATAACCATCAATACCAAATGTAAACATCAAGAAAGTTGCCAACATTTTGACCATTTAATAATCACTATCTTATAGAACACAAAACACTGACAAACCAATTCAACAATAACAAGTTAACAACAAAACTCCTAAATTTTAATTATTAACACAGTTCACTTTCCAAAGATTTGGCTTTTCTTATAAATTTTGATTCTTCGAGTCCTAGATTCGAGTTACTGCAATAATCGACCCATTTTAACGTCACATGTAGCCAATGGTTTCTATTCTCTAGCTCCTGAATATGCTGGAATCATCAAAAGAGGTCACGAAACTACCTACACTTCTTCTCTTGGGTCAATTTTGAAACACCCTCACCATTATCATAGGGTTAAGGTACTAAGTTTGCATACTATTCGACTCCTCTTACCCTATTGACACATGAGACTCTTCAGAGGCCTATAAAACAAATAAATAAAAAATCATCCAAAATTCGTAAAAAATTACTAAGACAACATATTCGCTTACCTCGGAAACTGGACTATGAGATGGATCAGACAAATGAGGTGGCAAAGAAACCGAACCAGTAAACCCCATTTTCGATTTCTCCTTTTTATTCACCATCTTCTTCTCCTTGTTCCTCTCCTCACACTTTTCCTCCATTCTTGGAGTCACAATCTCATTCATCTCCCATAAAGTAGCCGCCAGCCTCCGTGCAGAGACGGGCCTTGACCGCCCCCCAGTGGTCTCACCTGAGCTCCTCAACGCCGCCATTTTCCACGTCGGCATTGGCGTACTAGATCTAGACCCCCCAAGTCTACTTCCATGACTACCTGTTAGTACAGCACAATTTAATCAATATAAACTGCGGGGGGAGGGTGTGAATGATGGAGTACAATGGAGTGTTTAACACTACCTTTAGCCTTCCCGACCAAAATGGCACGCTTGAATCTGTAGTTATTCACTCTAGATGATGTTGATGAAGATGATGAGCAACCCCTTTTGCGGATCTTGGGTACCATAGCCTCATCCATTGGGTTAAGTTTGGTTGGTTTTTGAAAAGTGGACAACTTTTTGGGACAGTGTGGGATTGGGAGAGCATGAAAATATTGGATTTGAAGGAAATTAAGGGGATGAAAATCGAAAATCAGAATTGAGAAACTGGTTTTGATATGATCGTGATTAAAGGCTAAAGATTAAAGAGTAAAGAGACATGTCATGATGTTGATTGTGAAAGGAGTACTTAGGTACTAAAATGAGTGCAGCTTAAGTTATACGTAATGTTTGAGTAATAACCAAACATACTTGGAGACCAAAATATACGACTTTTGGTAATTTGATATCGGTGGTGTAATTTCAATTTCAATAAAGAAGGTGAATAATGTGAATTAATTGAATAGTCTAATTAAATTAGACTTTTATTGGTAATCAAAAATTCATAGTCTCACACTCACTTTATTACTAATTTCAAAAAAAAGATGAATTATTGAAACGATAAATAAAATAGGGTGATCGAAATAATATCTTTACAACTCGAATGATATTTGATAGATCATTTATCATAATTTAAATGTATTAATCAATCACGTTCCTTTTTTAATGCGTATAAAAGTAAATGTCTAATTGTAATTACTTCAAACCTTCACTCATCATTTACATGAAAGTTTAATTTACATTAAAGTTAGTAATAAAATATTTAAGAAAATAAAGCTTGCATAAACACTAAGAATTTTCTATAGCCATCATTCGTCAGAAACATAGCATATAGGAACATGTATATTCACGCGTATTTAAAATACTCAAAGATTTGATTTTCGTTTATGCAACAAATTTATATTGATGAGTTATTTTGTACATGACGTCTATTTAGATTAAAATAAATTTTTATTTATTATAAATGCAATAAATAACGAATAATCGCCAACATATTGTGCTATGTTTCATTCATTCAGTTTAAATTGATTATGAGGTTTAACAAATAATTATAATCACAATTACCATAAAAAAGAAATATTAGCAGTCGGCTTAGCAGGTGTGTCCTCCTTTCGGAGTTGCATGTGATTCGATAACGTGGCACAAAATTATTGCTGCAAATGGGAATGTTCTCTTTTGTGTATTTTATACTCTGTACAGTAGCCAACTCAGCCTTTTTCTTACTGTAGCAACTTCAAATTAAATTCACTTGGACGGAATCTAATTATTTTTCACCTAACATAAAATATGTCAATATGTCATTTGTCTTTTTTCAAGTATTCTTCCCAAACTCGGATCCTTACGTCTACTTTAATTTTTTCAGGGTTAATGGCCGGGATGATCATCTATGTTTCACAAATATTTTCAATCGATCATTTATGTTTTAAACCTTTCCAATCGTTCACCAATGACCTAAAATGTTCTAGTCGATCATCCAATCTACTAATCGAATGTTAATTGTTGCACGTGACTTCTCATTAAGGGCATTTTAATCATTTACAAATATACTTGAAGGCTAGCGATAATGCCAGAGCGATTTTCATACGCCAGAGCAAAATCATGTTTAATTCCTGTTGTGCCCTTTGATTATATGATTTATAATTGCTATATTGATTGTTAACGATATAATACTTTGATTTCAATTTGAATAATGAAAACATGAATAAATTTTATAATTAAGAATTAAAATTACGATGAAAATATAATTTGATGAAAAGGGTATAAAAGGAATTGTGCATGATTTTGCTCTGGCAATATGAAAATCGCTCTGGCATTAGCGCTAGCCATACTTGAAGGGCTAACAAAATCAAATAATCATCCTTTAAATTCCCAAATCCTATTTCAGTTATAAACCCTAACATTCTTATTGAAGAGATGATTTGGTTTCGACACAAAACCCATAATATTTTAATACACTTATTTCGACACAAAACCCATAATCAAATACACTTTTTTACTCAAAAAATTACAAAGCAACTAACCATAAAAATCTAGCAAATTCAGCTTCGGGGCTCGACAACGTTGATTACATAATCCCCAAGGCATTATTTTCGAATTTCAAGGGTAATTGCAGCTACACCCGTAAGTAAACTCGTAATTTGGATATGAGAGTGTTTGAGGTAAGATTTTGGCCTAATGTTCGAATGTCTTCTGATTTGGGGTTTAGGTCAAACTTAATTGCGGATAAAAGCAACAAATTGACTAAAATACTCTTTCTTAATTGGCATTCACTTGTCACATGCCTAGCACGTGACCAACTTAACAGAATGTTGACGAAAACTTTAACGGGTGACCAACTGGGGAACATTTTAGGTCATAGGTGATCGACTGAAAACATTTATGAAATATAGGTGATCATCTCTGCCATTAGCCCTTTTTTCAATTGTCAAACTTCATGCATTAAAGCGTCTTTCAGTTATACAGACTTGTTTATAATATAAATAAATTATCAAAAAAATATTACGTGTATAAAAGTTGCACTTTAAATCAAATTGAAGAACTATATAAAAAAAAAAAAATAGACATACTACATCAAAAGGAGTAGTTTTTTTATGTTAACATACCAACAATCCAACATGATTGGTGTCTAATAATGCTTAAAACGGCCAAACTACCAACTGATAATGATAGTCCATAACCGATAATAATCGAGTGAACTAAGCCATTATATTCCCATCCCTCGTTTCTTACATTCTATGAACCAAGTTTGTGATCCGATTGATTGGCTTATTCTGTTTGACCTCTTTTATGGTTATCAAAAGCCTATTCACTTTTTTAAAAATGATTCAATAATAAGTTTGACTAATTTGTGATGTTGCGTATATTATTATTATATATCTTCCTCCTCAATTTCCTCCTCTCATCTATATTAGAATATGTTGTTATGCTTAGAATACCAATCATCTCTACCTACAAAAAGAAAGATTAAACAACAAAATATGCATCTATGTATGTTTTGGTCAATATAGGGTTCATATAAATTATTGAACGATTACTTTAGTAGCCAAGATACTTTGTTAGTTATATAATTGTTCTATAGTACTTCCTCCACCTCTAAAATTTTGTCATATTTTGACTTTTGGTGGTCAACAAAATACGATTTAAAACATAAATATTTATTATTTTACATGTAAAAAAGTTATAAAAAGTTAATATTTCAAAAATATATATTGAGATGAATCTAACAAGGTCACACAAGACTATATTAATTCTTATCGTTTAATGAAAATTTATGATCAAATTTTAGAATGTTTGACTATCAAAAGTCAAAATGTGACAATTTTTAGGGATGGAGGGAGTATTATATAAAGAAACTGGATTGTGATCTCACTTTCATTGAAACATGTATATTAGGAATAATAAATGTGTCAAATCGTTATCTAGTTAAAATATCATGAATGAAAACATGTACTAATAAATTAAATATTGGATAATTACACATTTGTATTCTTTTTTTTCATATTGGGAGGAGTTGCACTAACAGTTTGTTCTATATGATTTGTTGATTGTTCTATAATTTTTGTTAAGAGTTTATGAGATTTCACTCTAAAACTAATTGATGATGCATATAATCTTGATCTATATTACTTTGGGAGAACGCTCATAATAAAGTCCCATATAGGATGTACATAAACTCAATAATTTCACTCCCAACAACAAATATATATATATTGGTATAATATTATTAATGACGGATTGATATATTAGGTAATAAACTAAAACATTTGTAAACATAAGTGACTGATATAAAGACATCTTGAAGACATACCAAACATATTTTATAAAAATACGTGATTATTGTGATCGTTTATCTAATATTAAATCACAATAATATAAATATTGATGATATTGTTTAAGCACGTAGATAGATTGTGAAAGAATATAGAAGTTGATTAGTAGATGAGTAGCAAGTAAAGTAAGGCGGTATTATAGAGTCTTGCCGCCGCACGTTATTACCATTTTCCATAGACCCAATAAAATTAAACAAGTTGAGATGTATCATGTATCTAGCAAATAATACCGATTCGAATCCATTCTATCAATTATTCAGACCTCTAAAATAACAAGATATCGAACAAAGAAAATAATTTGATTCCAATTATACGCATCAAAAAGTTTGCATTTGATAGGTAATCAGCCAGTACATCATAATAGGGTGCACAGTCACTTGTTTGCAAGCCCTCATATGGGCAAGTTTTCACGAATTTCGATTTTAACCCTTTATTTAAATAAAGAAATTTCAAGCTCTATGTCATGTGCAATTTAACAGTGTAGTTGTGACACTACATCAACCATGTCGTGTGACCCACACGACATATACACTTCGATGTCATGTAAATTCACACGACACCTACTGCACAACAATGAACGAAACAAATTTTTCACCCATTTCGTGTAAAACATTGAAGGAAACAAATTTTCCACCCATTTCGTGTAAAGCACACAATATATGTTCAACGATATTATGTAGACAACATGAGAGAGACATGTTATGTCATGTGGATTATTTATCAAAGTCATTAGTGTGTCGCAGCTACAGTAAAATTTCATATCATTTATCATGTACCCTACACAACTAAAGACATTAATGTCGTGTTCACCATACAACGTAAGTCCGTATTGTCTTTTATGAGAAGGGATAAAATCGGTATTAGGTGGAGCTTGCAGTTAAAGAGGCTTGCAATTAGTTTTCACCATCACATAACAACATATAATTCAGCTAGCAGTGATGGAGCTTAGAGAAAACCCTGCCGAACTCAACCTTCAACTTCCATTGTTTGTTGGGATGGGAAATATTATCCCTAACCTTATTACTAACATTATTTCCCAAGTGAATAGGTGAATTTAATTTGTTTTATACTCCAACTTATTAAACAAGCATCCACAATATATATATGATCTATTCTCCGCACATTCAAATACTGGTTTTGGAGAATGAAAATTATGTTTCTATTTGTAAATAGTATTTCGCATAAAAAAAATTGTTTTGTATGTGTATAGTGGATCTCAATATATAGAAGTCGACAAAAAATGTACAGTAGGTAGTAGTTAAAAAATGTAGATGATCGCTCGACTCTTTCATCCCCTTCCTATATATTAGCCATGATACAAACAACAAGGTCGTAATGTATATGTAACTCCTACTAAATACTATTCCTTCCGTCCCTAAATGATTAGTATATTTTGATTTTTGTGATTAAATTTTAAAAATTTGATTAAGCATTCTCACTAGACGATAAGAAATAATATAATCATGTAAAATCTTGTTACATTCGTCTCAATATATATTTTTGAAATATCAATTTTTTATAATTTTTTTACATATAAAACAAGAGATATTTACGTTTTAAATCGTGTATACAAATCAAAATATGACAATTATTTAGAAATAAAAGAGAGTAATAATATAAATAGGATTCAATAACATAATAACCATACAACATACAAAACCACTAATTGCGATATCATATATTCAAGACCGATTTAAAAATATTCATGGTTAATTAAGCGAGTCTTCTTAAGTCAATACAAATCCTGTTGATGTGAATGACAATTGATGGGCAGTCTGCAGAGATCTTGAAGATTAAATACTTATAGTACGCTCTATTTATATGTGATGTTTAGAGATTTAATGAAATTGAATTGCAATCGCATAGGAAAGAGCAAAAGGATTTAAGAGAAGATCAGAAGATGGGTGGTTGCCATAACAATGTCATACAGAGTAGTATCACAATTGTACGTCTTTGGTCATAGTGAATCGGTAAATAGCTTAAGTGTTAAGTATTTCGAGCCTCGTCTCTGATTAAGTTTATGCACATTTTTGATTTGTTATCATGGTACGTAGAGATCATTTAAATGGTAATTTCATTCTTTTAATCATTAATAATATATAAATTTTGAATGAATTTCGCATAAAAAATACTCCCGCCGTTTTATAATGTTTGAATGTTTAAAAAATATTTATTTTTTCATAATGTTTGTTTGTGTAAGAATTTAATGTAGTTTTCAACTCACTTTTTACATTTTTGACCTTTAAAAGTGTTTTTGTTTTTGAGCTTCTACTTTTGAGGGTAAATATCTACATTATGTACGATAAAATAATAATCTTTCTTAATTCTTAATAAAATATATTTTAACTAAATGATCAAATATTTTGAAACAGAAGAAATAATACTCTTAACCAAAATTGCAATAATGGTCAAGAAAATTGAATATCCAAATAATGTGACTTAAATTTTTCAAAGGGCCGGCCCATCTTAATTATACATCAATAACATCATGATTGAAGTATCACGTAAGGAAGAATCACGTGAAGAAGTACCCACTGTTAGGAGTTGCTAAGAGCATCATACTAGATGTCTCAAATCACTTCCTATTTTATATGTAGAAAAAGGAATTTGTAAAAATAGTAAAAATACACAATATCAAATTTTTTATTCTATAGAAAATTTCAAAAAAAATTTCCTCCAAAGTTCACCAAACCTATTTTTACCTCATTTTCAAATATGTACTTTCATAATAAAATATTATATCCTTCCGTTTTATTTTTATAAATATATTGATTTCATAAATTTATTTCATATTGGAGCTAAAAATTTATAAGCTTAAAAATATAAATTTATTTTAAATTTTATTACTTTTATTTTCTTTTTTTAAATAAAACTAATTATTAATTATTTCAAATTTTATAATTTTCATCTACATATTAAAATAATTTGAGTTTGTCTTCAACATTTAAATAATTGGAGTTGTCTTCAATTTGGAGCTAAAAATATAAAAAGATTGATTTGAGTAGTATAAATAGAGAATCTGATTTTGTATGAAATCTTAAAAGTAGATACTAAATTTAATAAAGTGGTATGAGGAGTTGATTTTAGGAAAATTTTATGAGGAATCTGCTGCGAGTGCTTTAAGACATAGAACGTGTAGGACACTAGGAGGATCGATATAGTGCTTCAAACCGGTCGGCTAAAAGAGAGGACCGAGTTAGCCGATTGGATTTAAGCTTTACTCAGCTGGGTCCTTGTATCGCTTAATAAGGATACTAGCAGATATCGAGTTGAGTTTTTTTAGCCAGACGACGAGCAGGTGTATGGTTACCCCAAATTTCTATTTAAAAACCAATTTTAGGATTCTCTGCAATAATATTTAATTGTTGAGATGCAAATTTTAAAATGCTTTTTAATACTAATGTTATGTAACTTATCGAAATTAATTATGGTTAAAGTATAAAATATATTATCTATAAATATTAAAAAAGAAAAACAATCATGTAACCTAATGGACATAAGTTGTTAGAATCGGATAACAAACAGATTTCAAATTACCCATTTTATAACAACAATAAGATGATACTCTCAAAAGGGCAGAGCTACTACTCCCTCCATCCTTAAATGATAGAGCCATTTGTTTTTTCACGGTCCTCGAGACATGATTTAAAACGTAAATATTTTTCATTGTACTTGTGTAAAAATGATAAGAACTTGTTATTCTAAAAATATATATTGAGACGAATATAACAAGATCCAATATAACTATATTATTTGTTATCGACTAATGAGAATTTACGGTCAAAATATTCAAAATTTGACCCAAAAAGCCAAAATGTCTCCAACATTTAGGGATGGAGGGAGCACAAATTTGAATAAAAATATTATTTTTCTTTTTTTGTTTCTCATCCTTTTAGTAATTAGTCAATATAGGGTTTATTTTTAATTTAAATCATTTTAAAGTTCGCTTATATTCATAAGAAAAATTAGTTACAAAATAATATAAAGTTTGACTATTTCATATCAAGCATTTAAAATTATTTATGGATAATAAATATGTTGTTAAATTTATGAATTGTAACAGCTAATGAGATTAAGTAATATTGAGTTGAAAAGGTAGATATATTTAAAATTTATTTGATTATGAAAGAAAGAATATGCAATGTGACATGTTGAAGAAAAAATTTGTTAAGCGCCTCATGAGTCTAGACCAGTTAACTAGCCGGTCCGAGCTGTTTTTTGCCCAAATCAGTTCACTAGCAAATCGGTTCGTTAATAAATCGGTTTGAATGTTCAATTCATAATCGGTTCGAAAATAAAATCGTATAAACCGGTTCGTTAATCGAATCGTTTAAAACCGCAAAAAATCGGCTTATTAATCGGTTCAGAATAAGAATTGCTCCCTCGGATCGCCAATCGTTTCGATCGTAATGCGTTTTCCACTCGCAAATCGGTTTTTTAGGATATGTTTGGTATATTTTTTTAAATAAAAACGAATATTATAAATGGTTTTAACGAGCGGGCGAACGATTAACGAGCGATTTGCAACGAATTACGAACGAATCGTAACCGGTTCGAATTAAAACTACTTTTTAATAAAATTAATTTTATAAACGGTTTTAACGAGCGATTAACGAGCGAGTGCAAACGATTTACGACTTGTAGAAACGAATCGTTCGAAATTTAAATCGAGCGAGCAATCGAGCCGGTTTTAACAAACCGATTTGCGAGCGATTTACGAGCGAACCCCAACGTAATAATAGATGGGAACACTTGTTGGGAAGATTACTATTAGGTCATGATGAGCTCTTGCTCCCATATTGATTGTGGTACAAATTATAATTTATTTCACTACAAACCCCAACGTAAAAACCTGTTGAGGCTCAGTTACAAGACAAAGACATTGAATATTTACAGTACTCTTTCTCATAAGTTTAGAAGACAAACACATGATGAAAACAGAAAGTGAAGAGAGAACTATAGAGTGATTAAGATATTACATAAAATACCATAGTAAATTGAATTGGAACATTTATGGAAAGCTGAATCCTTCTGATTATAACAAGTCCTTCGATTACAATGTGTTTTTGAAGATTTAAATGGCTACTTTGTAGACAGTAGTGTTCACCTTCTTCAATTCACATGCACGAGATTTTTTGCAACTTAGGCATGCCCACGTGCCGAGTAATTTGCATCACATTCTTTTAACAAAATGTCAAATGGTGAGCATCAAATTCAGAGCATTTGTAACAGATTATTTGAACTTTTTTTAAAATCAATTACTCACTATGTTATAACTTTTACAATCCAGATTTCTTATCTTATTACTTATAACACAAATATTTTAAAATGTGCTGAACAAACGTGGTTTATGAAAGTGTAAATACAAGATCTTTTTTATAATATTTGAGGAATTTTTTTGAGACAAGAATTCTAATAATGAATACTTTTTGCTTTTTTCAACTCAACCTAAATTTAAAGTAAAATAGAAATTTAGAAATTCTTAAGACTTTATTTATAACCTGCTATGAATGCTCACTAACTCCTAAAAATTGAACTACACTAGAAATTCTCTAATAATGAATAAATTGATAAACTCCTTAAAATCATAAATTTATTCGATCTCAACTTGAGTTAAGAATTTAATATATTATAAAATCGATAAAAAATCATAAATTAATAAAATTCTTGAAAATTACAAAAATAATAATTATTACAATTTGACTTAAAAATGACTATATAGTTGCGTGTTTCATTACAAAGTTCAAATATTCAGTGTTGTTAATCTCTATTGTTTAATATTGAGACCAACCACTATAGTGTTTTCGAATTGTAACATAAAAACACTCAAAATAAATAATATCACATCTAAAAATTAACATAGAATATATTATCGGGTATTTTATCGAAAAACTTATCGGATACCGATTTATTTTTTTAACCCATCCCTGGACCGTTATCTTACCGGATGGATAAACGATCGGTAAATTCAGACCGGCTAGCATGTGGATCCCGATTGTCCCAGTCCAATTACAGCACTAGACATCATATAACCATCAACCTCATACAATCATGCTTCATTTTCGCTCAGATAGTTCATTAAATTATCCTTATTAACTAAGTATTATTTCATTTTGCCCTATGTTTTTCGCCCTACCTATCAACTATTTGTATAAATTTCACCATTTGTTTCACCAAACGTTAACCAATACATGATAAGTAAGTACTTGAATTCAAAATTTAAGAAATTCAATCATCCAAATTTATAACCATACTACCCCTAATGGGAGGGAATATACTTTAATATGGATTATGGAGTACTAGTTGAGAACATTATATAAATATGAAGATGTACACTTCAAGTCTTTTTAAGTTGAACAAGCCATGCATGTAATTATGTAAATAATAAATCAAGCTACAAATAAAGATGGGTAGAAGGGAAATTGATTATCTTCTTTAATTGGAACATTTCATATTGTCAGCTGCCTTTAATGGTAGTGTTAGAAAAAAGTAATCAAGTCGACGGAAATTTTCAACTTGTAAAAGCTAATTAATATTCGGTCACTAATAATCATCCTACATAGCATTGCAAAATATTAAAAAAATTAATTTAAGGAATTATTAATAAAGGGTGTTGGTTGGATTTCTGAACTGTTATACACACACCAGAACAGTAGCACTTTTGAGTGTGAAATTACATTTATGTCCCCCTCCCTATTTAGAAATGTAGTAATTGAGGATGTTAATTCAAGGGCCAAATAGTCATTGTACTCCTAAAAACACTGTTCTGGTGTGTGTATAGTGGATCCCATATCACAATCAGACCTTACCAGGGATAGGGACCAGACTATAGAGCCTAATGAAAAAGAATTAAGGCTTGCTTTCTCAATTCACATCTATGATCGATGATTCCTCTATCTCTTGCTCGCTTCGATCGGACTCTGACAGCTTAGGGAAGAATGATGGGTCGCTAAGAAGGCCCCTAAGTGACCGCTTAGAAAGAATTTAGCTTTGCTTTAAAAGCTGTTGAGCTATTTCTTGTGTTTGTATTAATCTCGTTTGGTATTTTACATTCACAAAGCACACCGACTAGGGAATCAATGAATTTCAAAGCTTCCTCTGCACCTCATGTTAAATTGTAATCTTCTTCGGCAAACCATCTTGGGATTTTTCTCAACAATTAATTCATCTCCTCTCCCTCATTACACCTTGTTTGATCTACTACTATTCCTCTTTAAAGACGACGATACCCTGAGTTAATCGAATAGCCTAGTGGAAAAGGCTTTTGCTAGTGACCAAAAGGTCATGGGTTCGAAACTCACCTCATCATTAATTTACAGAAAAAAAAAAGACGACGATACCCTAACCGTAGGACCTCACCACACCCTGTCTTTGGTCATCACGAGGAGAGAAATCATGGAATGTGCCTCAAAAGGGTCCAACGAATTGGGTTTCCCTTCTATAACTCTAACACGAGTTTCTGCTCCTTGCTAAACTCGAACGCACGCCGTACGAAGAAATTAGAATGCCAACGCTTTAACACCCAATCTATTTACCAACTCCCTCTTTAAATTCACTTCAATTCAATTTTTTTACCCCTCCTCTACCCCACCTCTCACGGATTATAACTCCACCTCTCACCATAATTTAATTAAGCTTTAAACAAACAAATCTCATCTCACATGCGTCATCTATTGGGTCCTTCGTATATAAATATGACCTTTTTGGAGGTTCAAAAATCAAAACAAACAAACAACAGACTCTTCTTCAACAAGTCATTGTTAGTGTAGGTATTGGTGTAGATCATTTTCATCCAGCAATCTTCCCAGTACTACACTTCATTGTATGATCAAACGGACCTCCTTCTCTAACTAGATTAAATAGAGGTACGTAAGTTTACTTACATGTCATGATTCAACATTTTCTCTCTCTCGGGTCATTGTGAAAACGGACTCCTTGTTGTCACAAGGTAACGTTCTCACCCCCTCCCCCACCCCCGAAGCTTTACCATGCCAAAGCGGGAACCTTATAATAAGAGGCGTCGAGGCATGTTGAGTTTTAGTCATAATTTCATATTTTCTGAGAAGTGTTCAATATGGTTTTATGATCATTCTGGTTTTGTCTTCTATGTGGCAATGCAGTAACAATTCTCGGGGAAGAAGGTATCACCTGGAAACCAGCAGCAGGTAGCCATGAGTAACAGAAATAGGAATGGTCCGAGACTTGACTTAAAGCTACACTTATCCCCACCAAGCATGAACCGGAGAGTGGAATCTCCTAGCAGATCAGCCTCTGTGTCTCCGCAGAGCTCTTGTGTCTCCTTGGAGCTTAACAATGATGAATATTCATCTCGATACCCCGACAGCCCTGAGGTGAAATCTATGCTACTTGTGGGGTGTCCAAACTGCCTTATCTATGTCATGCTTTCTGAAGAGGACCCTCGATGCCCAAAATGTAAGAGCGGTGTCTTGCTTGATATCTTCAAAGACAACAACAATACGAAGAGATGAAACAGTTCGAATTGAAAATGAAATTGGTAGTGGTAGCAGTAGTTAGCAGGTGGCAGTTCTAGGTTCTGTTAATCTGTTATGATTCGGAAATATTCTATCAACCCGTATAACCCCTCCCCCCCTACCCCACAAGAACAACAATTTCTTGTCTATCCAAGTTTGCACTATTGCAATTTTGCATTCCACTTTCATCCTAAGAAAAGAACAGGCTAAAGTGGAACCTGAATAGTGCTACTTTCCAGTATTTCATTTCCCTTGTTTTTCCTTAATCAACTTTTATCCCCATCTTTCTCAACTTCTATTCCATTGTGTTGTTTCATTTTAATAGCACATTATTATATTAAATCGCAACAACACATTATCATTATTATGTGGGATTCTGTTTAATTAGGAATACTTTTCTTGAAGCGTGGCCATTATTATCCATGCACTATATGATTATATGATAAACTGCAACCTACGTGTAATAAACGAGTGCTAAAAGTTCTGCCTGGAAATTTAGAAACCAGAGAAGCTATGATCATAGAAGCATATGAAGTCATACCAAAATTAAGAAACTTGTTTACCAACCTTTAAAGGCAATGTTGACGGAGCTCATTTATCCTTGATATGCATACTATATTAACAGAAAACATCGTGATCACAGAGTGAGGTAATATTGTCATTTGCCCTACACAGTGCTGCACTTAGAGAACAAAATTATCCATAAGTATTAGGTAGTTAGATCACGTATTCATAGGCTATCGCAAATGCAGTAGCAGCAAGAACAAATAGGTAGCAAGGCAAGTTCATGACAAACAGAACCCATAAACATGTATATTGACTATTTTGCCCATCAAAAAGATTATATGAGATTCCATCTTCAAGAAAAATCGAGATGAGAATCAAATTTGATATGCTGGCATCATTTAAGAGTCCTTTAATGGTTTCCCAAGTGGTTCGATGTCAATATTATAATAAACCAAATAATCAATGAAAGCATACCATACCAGTGTAAGTGCATGTGATGGTGTTATTACTTTATTAGGTCAAAGATAATAGTCATGAACAAAAGAAGGGCAAAAAGGTAAAATAGGGGGCTATATTGCTATAGATTTTGAGTACTTGGCTCATTGAAAACTGGAAATCTATAAGATTAAAATCAATTAAATGCAAGAGTAATTGAGATGGTTGAATATGGGTGCCATTGCATCTTATGATAAATACAAAATCAATTCAAAGCCTAGTCACTAGTCAGTAGTCACTAGCTCCTTCCTATAGGCTATATCTTTATAGTTAATGTGCATTATATTATCATGTGTCTACTAATTATGAAGATGCCATCTTCCCCTGCTTTCACAATTTGAAAAAGTAATTTTCAATATATTCCAATTTAATTCACCAACCAATGCACCTACTTAGGAATGTATAATATATATTCAGAACTCTCAATTTATAATCATATAATCAAACCAGTAGATTCTACATATCAAGCATTTGTATATCAAAATTTGTAAGGCTAGAACGATTTTTTTAAGAAACTAGTCAAAGCCCCCATTTGAACTAAAATGGAGGTTTAGATTTTTCTAAATAATTTCTCAGTTAAGGGTGTTAAGCTGAAAGTCTTGTAAGAACCTGTTCCTCGAACAATATTTGATAACAAAGTTCACCTAAGTACATGCTCAATCTTTGGCAAAAACTAATTGCAAGCCTCCTTATGTGCAAGCCCCACCTAATGCCGATTTTACCCCCTCTTATAAAAGGCAATACAGACCCACGTCGTGTGGTGAACACGACATGAATGTCTTTAGTCGTGTAGGGTACACGACAAGTGGGAATATGAAATTTTACTGTAGTTGTGACACACTAATGACTTTGATAAATAATCCACATGACATAACAGGTCTCTCTCATGTTGTGTACATGATATCATTGAACATATGTTATGTGCGTTACACGAAATGGGTGGAAAAAGTTGTTGAATCGTTCAATGTTCTGCAGTATGTGTTGTGTGGATCTATATGACATCGAAGTGTACATGTCGTGTGGGTCACACGACATGGTTGATGTGGTGTCTCACATCTACAGTGTCAAATTGCACATGACATAGAGCTTGTATGTCGTGTTCGGCACACGACAAGGGTACGTTTTTTGCTTAAATAGAGGGTTAAAATGAGAATTCATGGGAGGGGCCGGTGCCCCCCCCCCCCCCTAGGTCCTCCCCTGATCATAATGCAAAGACCTTTCAATTATAACTATTAAGTAAGGTATAGTCAAACCATCCCACCACCTCCTGTCGTTATACACTCCTCTTCTAACACCATATTTTGGATGAAGACGAACCTATATGAAGAAAATGCACTCATTTTCTATTTCTTGCAAGCTTTCATGACCTTTTTTGAAGAAAGCTATTGGTTTCCTTCGTTATAAAACACTAAAAATATGAATGTCCTTGTTTATGACATAGATATGATATCACTTGAAAAATTACCGAGAAGAAAGGAACGTACATATTACAGAAATTCGCACAAACCTATAGGAGTGATCAGATGGAGACAACATATTTAGAGATAAGTCACATGACTGCTTATCACTTTCAAGTCAAAATCAGCTTAAACAAAACTAACAAGCAAAAGGTTTACGATTAAGATTAATATGAAAGTTAACAGTAACCTGTAATTTAAGAATTTACTGCACTAAGATCCACTAGTTAGCTAATCATGCATAAAAGACTTTTTCTGACCATGCAATGAGCATCCGTGAACTATGTTCATGACAATATTGCCTAGAATATATATAGTAGGTGATGCCATATTTCATTAAACAGATTGAGACAGCAAATCAGTAAAAATCCAATGAAAGTATCGATGCTTAGAATAGAAGGAAGATTATGCTAATAGTAGGCTGACACAATTATGAAGATAACACTAGATTTTAGTTCCCATACTAAATGCCAAACCCCCCACTGAGCAACACTCTCATAAATCTAAGATCTGGAAAGAACCCCACCCCCCGCACTTCGAAAATCATATTTCCGATCTCTTGCAATATAGCTATTACATGATCCACTGCACATTGAAAAAGAATGCCAAGTGGAAGGTAAAGCTTTACCGAATATAATGATATGGCCATATAATAAATCATAATCACACAAATTTCAAGAAATAAGACACAGGCACATATGAGTATGATGCCATGTAAGATGTAAACCGAGGCATGAATATAACCAACAAATCAATAATCAGATCAATATAAGTTCCTGACCGTGCATTAGAACTTAGAAGCAGCATGGTACTAGAGAGTTAGGATGCTACCTCAAGCACATTTGTCCGGAATTTGGATAGTACATCAACAGAACATCTGCCTTGCCAACTTTTGATTCTCAGTTCGTAACTCTATGCATCTGCTTATAAAGCGCAAGACACATGATGCTCCTATCAGCCAAACCATATAAAGAATGATAAGTGCAGAATCCATAAGATATCTTCCAACGCACCATCCAACTCAGACAAAAGTGATTTAGGACAGTAGAAGTAGAATCAAGAATCATGAGACAAATGTTAATATTTATGCTTAGCTTTCGGAAGTTCTACTTCTCCCTTGCAGAGTTTGAAGGTGTTTTTGTCACAACTTCATTGTTTCCCTTTTACTTCATCTATCAAGCATGGTCATAAATCATGATATCAAGAAGCAACGTTTTGGTGTCAGTAGTTCACAATTAGAGAGAGAAGCGTGTAGCCTAATATCCCAGAGAAATGATAAAAAGTAATGCATTTATATTTTGTAACAATGTTATTAGGTTACGCAGTTTTTGCACTCTAAGTTTTCATAATCTGGGACCAACATGCACACCAATTTTTGCCTATTCAACAGAAATGCATAGCCATCAAAGACAGAAAGAAATTCTTCAAATGGATAAATTTGCCTCTCATGCTTCGATTAAAAAACATAGTTAAGAAACACATGATATCAAATTTATTTAGATACCCTTTCTTATTTTGCAGAGCGCAATACTGTATTTACTAGGATATAGATAAAAAATCACAACAACAATGGTGACCGCGTATTCCACCATTGATTACAGAAGTGCTAGGACATGAAAATATAGAATTAATAACAAAAGTGGAAAGATCTGCCATGAAGAAAACTTAACACACATAAGCATGTAGAGAGCTGTAACAGGATTATCTTACTCACGATTACATTAGGATTTTTCTTCATGCATATAATGCATCAGGATATCTTCAGCACAAGGCATACCTATAGTTAGCGATGTGAATATTATTCTCCTTTGTTTTAAAAGAAAGCGAGGATATGTGACTTAAGCAATATGCCCTCGATTATATAAAGAATGGATAAGAGGCTCGTAAGACTGACGTGAGGACTGCATCAAATACTATACACAGTAGTTCTTCAAATCTTAGTTCTCAATGTAATAAAAATGAACCTAAACTACGTTGACATCGCCAAGAGCACATTATTACCAATCCAATCTAACTTTATAATCACATCAATCAACAAATGTAACTTTACTAAGTCAAGCAATCAAACAAACACATTACCGTTATCCATAATCCATATCTACCTAATTATTTCGAAATGTGAAGCGATGCTAGCTGAACGAATAAGAGCAACAATCAAAATGTAACAGTTAATACTTGAGCTGTTGAGCACATCTAATTGCTTGATAATAAAATCACAAATGCGTATCGAATCAAAACCTGCTCATCAATCATCATAAGACATACTCCATTTTTCACGTTTTATTTCTATTTCAAGTGTTCAACATAATCATATTATTGTATAAATTATTATCAAGCTCCCTGACAAATGTGTGCTTCTAACCAAACACGAAATTAAAAACGAAAACGGACTATGAGAACTATAGCATAAAACTAATTAAATAAATGAATATACTAGAGACATGAAATTTTCAAGAAAAAAAAGAAGAAACTAATTTTGAATAGCGAAATATAAAAGACATTGAGAAGGAGCTGATTGAGATTGTTACCTTAATTGGAAGTGGGATTGTGACTTAATAATGCTTAATGCTTTTCTTTTGTTTTCTATAGGTAGATACTCTTTTTCTTGGGGCCTGTTTGTTAAACTTTTTCAGCACTTAAAATGAATGTATTAAGTACTTATTTAATTAAGTCTGTTTGTTAATAGAAAAAATTAAGTACTGAACATAATCAGACCCGAATGAAATCCTTAACAAAAAATTAAGTCAAAATTTGCTACTTAATTTTCTCCTCTTAATGACTTAATTCTACAATTCTTTGAAAACCCCAATTTGTCCTTCCTTAATTATTTCAAACTCATACATTCTTATTCACATCAAATTCAATTATTATTATTATTATTATTATTATTATTATTGTTGTTACTATTATTATTATTATAATCATTATTATTCTCATTATTGTTATTATTATTATATATTATCATTATTAATATATTATTATAATTTTGATTATCATTGCCATTATTTTTATTAATTATTATTATCACTTTATTATTATTATTAATATCATTATTAATATTTTATTATTCTCATTACTATTATTATTATTATTTTCATTTTGATTATTATTATTATTATTATTCTCATTATAATTATTATTATAAATATTTTATTATCTTCATTACTATTATTATTATTATTATTATTAATATTGCTACTCTTATTACTATTATCAAGAATATTATTATTATTATCATTAATATTATTTATAATTTTATTATTATTCTTATATTATTGTTATTATGATTCTTAATATTATTCTTTTTCATATTATTATTAATATTCGTGTTATTAATGTTAATATTATTATTATTATTATTATTATTCTCATTTATTAGTCATATTCATAATATTATAATTTAATTATTAATATTTTGAATTCATTTATTTTCTGTAATATTTATAATTAAATTATTAATATTTATGTAGTATTATTATTTATTTATTTAATATTTGAGTTTTAATATTATATATGCTCGTTGACTTTTTATAATTTACTGAATGACATTAATTATTTTGTTTTGATTTTATTAATTAATGAATCATAATATTATATGAATAGTAATATTATATTTATACTTATTACAATGTAGTTTATAATATTTATACATAAGGAAGTGTGGTGGGGGCAAATTTGTCAATACAACATAACTTGAGTAATTTTCAGTGAACTGTTATCAAACATTTAAATATTTCAGTTTTCAGATTCAGTTTTCATTCAGATTCAGACATTCAGTATTCAGTCATTCAGATTCAGAGTTCAGATTTCAGATTTAACAAACAGGCCCTTGGTTTTCTTATTTTATTCTAGAGTTCCTCTCTTACCCGATTTAACGCCGTTTCAATTACCACTGCTTTTGCCTAGAAAAAGTTTATCGAATATAAGTTACAATTTAATTTATATTCTTTTCCAATTAGATTTTATATGTTTTTTTTTTTGTAAATTATCGATGAGGTGAGTCTCGAACCCAGGACCTTTTGGTCACTAGCAAAAGCCTTTTCCACTAGGCTATTCGATTAACTCTAGATTTTATATGTTTTAGTTACTTATTATGTGCAACTTTAGCCGTGTCACTAAAACATCACTCATTAGGGTCTTAATGATTGCATAATTTTAAAATTGTATCAAAATTAAGATCATGAAAATAAGTAAACCTATACTTTTTGGATATTTTATGCTTTAGGTTCAATGATTTTTTAGTTGCAATAGTCTATTTGATGTATTGATTGGATAAATACAAAATTTGCTTGTATTATTTGGATTTTCTTATCCATTATCATATGGTAGGACCTATTATAACATACATGTTTAATATACATAATATTCTTTTTCAATGATAAAAATTACGAGTCATAAAAATAGTATTTCTAATTTAAGAATGGTGAAATATGAGTCCACAACATAACAACATACAACTCTATCTTAATTGTAGCTAAACTATTACATAAAACATTTCTCCTAAATATGACTGTAAAATTCCACATTATTGTTGCAAGGAGCATGAAATTTCATGCCTGGAACTTATAAAGACCATGCAATAAGTAGTAAATACTTTTTTAACAAAAATAAAATTCATAAATCAGAATCGATCTCTTGATAAAAGGTAGGATCAAATATCATTAAGTTGACAATAAAAAAAGAGGAAACATTATCAACCAATACATATTCAATATTATATATATGTTGACTCTTAATTTATTCTCACTAACGAAATGACTTGAAGTATCACAAGAAAATTGTCGTAAGATTGCCATTCTGAATCAAAATTGAAAGAAGGAAAGGAAAAAATAAGAAGCAAATAAGACCAAATACTTATATTATCATCGAATATAAAACAAACTAGTGGCAGTCCCCTAGTGTTGATGATTAAGTTTCTGCCAACATTTTTAAAATTTGTTCATTCAATTCAATCTCTGATCTCTTTTTTGTCTTTAATGTTTCCATAACAAATAAAACACACGCAAGAAATCAGAAGAATCCAATCCACAAAATCGAGTTCGAATCCTCTGTTTATACATACTGTGACATTTTTTATTTCATTTAATTAAAATCATAACGTATATTTTATATATTGCTTTTAAATAACATAATGTATCACACAAAATATAAACGAGAAACTATTTTCGACCAAGCTTAACAAGTAGGAGTATATTACATATTTGCATTCAAAGTTTCAAACTATTCTTCCATTTGTTCATCTTGTCAGAGAATTTGGGTAAAATGGCACTCATGAAACACTTTTATTAACTTGGAGCACTCTTTTACAAAACTTAGCAAAATGGCACAAATATGACGTAAAATGACTAATTTGCCCCCCCTTTTAAAGATGAAAAGTGGTGCCCCCCTCACAAATTCCAAACACTTTTCTTTTCACCACTCTCTCATCCCTCACCTACCAACTTCTCCCTCCTTTCTCCCAAATTTGGAGAAAAACTCCATAGAAAAGCTTGGAAAAAAAAACAACATTTTGCTTAAGGGTTTAGACTTCGCCATTCAAAACAAAAGTAAGTAGTGTAATTGTGAGTATGGTTACTCTTTTTACCGAGTTTGGTGGCGTTTTTTTGTGTTTTCTTTTTTAAATTGGTTGCATATTCAACAATGGATGTATGTTTTTTAATTTTTCGTGTTAAATGTTGTTAGATCTGTGTTTTCTTTGGGTCTCTTGGTCTTCAATGCTATTAGGGTCTTCAAAATTCGAGATCTTGAATGTTCTTGAGGTTTCTTTTTTGTTTCCATGTTTGTGAGCCTTGCAAATGTATGTTTTTTTTAGATAATTGATGATTTATGAAGTAGTTTAGTGTGATTTTGGGTTTTTTTTGTTTTTATGTTTCTAGATTTTGAAAAGTTTGAATTTTTATAGATTACTTGAAAAAAATGTTAAGGATTTAATCTTTTTTGCACATTATTGGCGGTTTTGATGTTGTTTTGGGCAATGTTGTTCTTTTTCATGTTTTTATGTTTGTTGGGTTTAAATTATTTGTATTTTTAGAAATTAGGGTCGATTATTTAATTACTTGTACTGATATGCCCTGTGATGCACTGTTATGCAGCGGTATGCAATCATATGCAATGATATGCATATATGCATTCTTATCTTTTAATGTACTATATAAATACACATGTATATTTACACTAATGCTTATATATCTTATTTATGTGCAGATATAGGTTGGATTGTCGTGAGTAATAGGCCTAAGCCTAAGTGTTTGCAAGAAGTACAATCGAAAATGAGTAAAGCAAACTATGAGCGAATATGGAAGAATTATACATTAGTTGACCTCTTGTATGGGATAGAGAAGTTCCATATGCACACGTAGATTGTGCAATAGTTGGGGGAAGATTAATTGTTTTTGTGAGAGATAAGTTCCTAGCTTTTGTTACAATAGAACATGATGTCATATTATATTGGAACAATATGATGTATTGGAGCAATATTTGAATGTAGTGAAATACATCTAAATTATTTCTTTTATCGTGTGTGTATACCTTAACAACCTTTTTTAATGTACATTGTTCAACATGATAGTGTGCCCGTACATGTATACGTTTTTTCTCGTAACTTAAGATTTTATAACAAATTTGTATACGCTTTTTACTTTAATGCATTAATATATACTAGTGTGCCCGTACATGTACTTTATATAGTAGCTATTTGTAATGATAATAGTACAAGTTTAAAACATTATGGTTGATCAAGTGTGAAGGTGTTGAATACGGGTGTACGCATGTCTGTACATAAATATACAATGATATACGTTAGTATACATGTATAAGCTGTCTTACGATGTGTTACTGTCCATGTATAACGACGTATAGACATGCATACACTCGTTTTTAATATGCCTAGTGTTTGTTTACTATTGTTTTTGTATATTAAAAGATTGAACAATGTAAAATCAAAGAAAATTGATGTTAATGTATAGACACACGATGAAAGAAGTAATTTAGACACACAATATGATGTTAATGTACATTGTAATAAAATATGACATCATATTGTATTGTAACTAAAGCTAGGACAAATTCGCAGTCGAGGTTTAACTGCCCTTACCTCACTGCCTACGAAATATCATGTTATTCCAGTGCATGATATTGTTCCTAATAAGATTAGTAGTATCCATAATTACTTGTCCTACAAAATACATAGTCATAAAATGAGTTTTATTAAAAATTACATCATATGTAACCACAAAAACAATCAATCTTCCCCTAACCATTGCACAGTCTGCATGTACACATGAAACTTCTTTATCATATACAAGAGGTCAACTAGTCCTTTCCTCCTCGAACAAGCCTCTCGAACACAAACTGCTTGAGATCTAGAGTTCACTTAATCACGAGCACTCAAATAATACATGCTATATATTAAGCTCTCCATCTTCTGGAGTCATTTTATTAATTGTCACCTGCATACATGACATCGATATATTAAGACATGATTGAATACTATTCATATGAACCATTAAACTGATGTGTGCAACTATATGCTATAATAAACATGTATATTCATCCTGTATAGATATGCATACATGTGCATGTGCCTGCATATATCTGTAAATGTGCTTAAACAACCTTATTGTTGGGGAAAAAAGAAAATAAACTCAAAACACAAACATCACAAATTAATAATATCTCCAATTAAATTACAACTACATATATGTCTGCATATCATTGCATATCAATGCATAGTAGAGCATAACAATACATATAATGAAATAATCAGCAACTAATCTCTAAAAGTTGAAATAATTTAACTTCAACAAACATAAAAACTGAAAAAAAAAACGATATCGCCCGAAACAACATGAAACCCGCAAATAATGTCCAAAAAAAGTTAAATCTTCAACATTATTACAAATAATCTACAAAAATTTGAACTTTTCAAAACCTAGTAACATAAAAACTGGAAAAACCCAAATTTGCACTAAAGTACTACCCAAATCGACAATTTGGGTTTTTCCAATTTAGAAATCGACAATTTCTAAAAATACAAATAATTTACCCAACAAACATAAAAACATGAAAAAGAACAACATTGCCCAAAACAACATCAAAACCGCCAATAATGTGCAAAAAAGATTAAATCCTTAACATTTTTTACAAGTAATCTATAAAAATTCAAACTTTTCAAAATCTAGAAACATAAAAACAAAAAAAACCCAAAATCACACTAAACTACTTCATAAATCATCAATTATCTAAAAAAAACATACATTTGCAAGGCTCACAAACATGGAAACAAAAAAGAAACCTCAAGAACATTCAAGATCTCGAATTTTGAAGACCCTAATAGCATTGAAGACCAAGAGACCCGAAGAAAACACAGATCTAACAACATTTAACAGGAAAAATCAAAAAACATACATCCATTGTTGAATATGCAACCAAGTTTAAAAAGAAAACACAAAAAAACGCCACCAAACTCGGTAAAAAAGAGTAACCATACTCACAATTACACTACTTACTTTTGTTTTGAATGACGAAGTCTAAACCCTTAAGCAAAATGTTATTTTTTTTCCAAGCTTTTCTATGGAGTTTTTCTCCAAATTTGGGAGAAAGGAGGGAGAAAGGAGGGAGAAGTTGGTAGGTGAAGGATGAGAGAGAGTGGTGAAAAGAAAAGTGTTTGGAATTTGTGAGGGGGGCACCACTTTTCATCTTTAAAAGGGGGGGCAAATTAGTCATTTTACGTCATATTTGTGCCATTTTGCTAAGTTTTGTAAAAGAGTGCTCCAAGTTAATAAAAGTGTTTCATGGGTGCCATTTTACTCAAATTCTCCATCTTGTCACCCTCACACCCTCCCTCTCTGCCTCTCTGCAATAGGCAAGAAAATGAAACTTCCCTTAGTCTTCAAGTCTACTGAAACTTCTTCTGCTAAGTCTTCATCATCATCTTTATGGCCTTGGAGCAATTGTAACAACCCAAAAACACTCTCTTTTCGAGCCAACAACAATTCTGAAATTTTCAAAACCATTAACAATGTCTACATCAACACCCCAGACTCTCCATATTCACCCATTTCCTTAAAAACCATCCTACAAAAAAACAGCAACGACGACGAAGGTGGTGCAGAGGAGGATGAATCCATAGAGATGGTAATTAAAGGGCTTAGCTCAGAGAGATTCTTCATTCAAGTCTCAGGTGAAACAAACTCAATTCTTGAAGAATCTAACAATAAGAAAGTTGTCCTTAACGAGGTCTACCCAGTGCACACTCCTCCTCCGTTAGAAAAGAAAGTTGTTCTTGAAGATGATAGGGTAGTTTTGTTTGAAGAAAGTGTGGCTATGGAGATGGAATCAAGGGACCCTTTTGTTGACTTCAGAAGATCAATGGAAGAAATGATGGAAGCAAATGATGATGGGTCAATGAAACAGAAATGGGATTTTCTTGAAGAGCTTTTGGGTTGCTACTTAAAAGTCAACCATAAAAGCAATCATGGATATATTGTTGGAGCTTTTGTGGATTTATTGGTTGGTCTTGAGTTTGGTTCTGCAACAAATAATAATAATAATGATTATTTAATAAGTCCATCAAGTTATAGTGAAAATGAACAATTATTGTGTTGTTGTTCAAGTAGTAGTATAGGTTGTGGAGATGGAGGTGGTGGTGAGCATTCTTTTACTTCTCCTTTATCTTTTTATTCATCTGCTTCTTCTATAAGTCCATGTTTATCTTCATTGATGGAATCTGAGGATGAGATTGAAAAATCAGTAGAAAATGGTCATGAATCATCATCATCATCATCATTGATTTTGTCCAGAGTTTAATGTTAGATTTGGTGGGAAATATTAAATATGTATTAAGGTTAGTTATGTTTTTTCTTTTTTTTTGTATCAACAATTTTGTTGGTCCTCCTTCACTTCTTGCCTTTGTCTGTTTGTCTGGTGAGGTTCGTATCATTATTTTTTCTTGTTTTTTTTTTCTCCATGTAATGACATAATTGTACATAATGATGCATATGTTCACTTGAATATGAGTACATTGATTTGATTGCAAGTGACCAATGCAATTATGTTCTAAATTCTAATAATGTATTGATCTAATATAAAGTAGCCTTGTATTATGAGTTATGACTGTTTAAGATGTATTACAAAAAATCTTATAGAATATTCTAGATATCGTCATGTTTAATTCAATATTGATATTAATTATGAGCATATAATTAGTAGAAGAACTATCTACGATGTTAAAGGGACAAAATAATCAACCCATATTTTTTTAAAAATAAAATTTTCTAATATGCCATTTATTATCTCTAAAATTTATTTAATAGTCCCTATATTTTTATACTTTTGCCGCTAGTTTTATACTAAAACTATTATTTTAGTTGTCCTTTCAGATTTTTTCGTGCACATATTTATTTTTTGGTTATTTAGTGTATATTTCTCCTTTTTTACTACTATGTTCAAAGTTAAATAGACAATGTGTTCAAGAATAAAGATAATTAATTTATTAGATACTTTCTTTTGGAGCAAAAAAGGGCAAATTAAAAAGGATAATGAAGAATTAAATACTAAATTTTTTTCTCATATATATATATATAAATTTCATGGTTCCTTTTATTGATTTTCAAAATCAAAGAACGATGTAATAATATTTTCAGTTTTTCACAATTACAAGTTCAACAAAAAGACCATAAAAGGTGTCCTTTATGACTTATGAGTATGATTGTATAGGTGGAACCGAAAAATTGTAATAAATAAGAACATTGAATTGATTGAGTAAGACTGACCCAGCCAGAGAAGTGAGGTTAGTTCCAACGGAAGCATATGCCATTATTGCCATATTTGATGACCGAATTTCAGCTCATTTTCCCGTATCGCTGTAAGGATGCCACCAGATTTCCATATCAATCTTCTCCATATTGCATGTTCAAAATACTAACATTTGAGATATTGCAAGACTTGATTTTAGTTTCGTTCGTTGCACGGATAAAATGAAATGGACAAGTAAAAGAGTAAATTGTTGAATAGGTCCTCGAAAGTGGGTTCAGGTTGCCTTTTGGTCCTCGAAAGTACAAAAGTTACAACTTAGTCCACGATATTGGCCAATGCTTGCATATTGGTCCAAAATTTAGTTAAGGTGTTATACTATTACCGTTCTAATTTATTAACAACACATGTAAAACACGATGCGCGTGCCGTTAAATTTTGGACCAATCTGCAACCGTTGGCCAATATCGTGGACTGATTTGTAACTTTTGTACTTTCGGGGAGCAAAAGGCAACCTGAACCCACTTTCAGGGACTATTTCAGCAATTTGCTCATAAGTAAAACAACGATAAATTTTAACATGTAGTGAGTGAGTTAAAGGGCAAAACAATGTGATAATTATTGAAATGATTTCAGATAATATATCCAATTGCATTTTAATTCCTATAAATGTTTGATATATGCCTAAATAATCCTCATATTGTTAAGTTTTGGCGAAAAGAGATACCAAAGCTCACGTTTTCGAACAATATTAGGAACTAAAGTGCACATTTTTAAAAATATTTTGTTTTGAAAATTTTTTTTGGCACTATTTCAATTAAAATTTAATGTCTCCGTTAGAGATTAAACTACTCCTTTTATGCCACTATGAGGGACCATTTGAATAGACATATCTATATATATTTAGTGAGACTAAGAACATTCACTAGAAGCTCTTAGCTCTATAATAGAGATGGAAGCCATGAAAAACAAGTTTTATAGCCTTCCCATCTAACAGGACCCACCAAAAAAATTTATGGCGGTGGTTGGCATGGTGTATTTTTACACTCCCTCAAATTCACTTTTCTTTCATAAAGTAGACACACTCTCTCTTCCATCACCCTCATTCCACTATCATCCTCATTCCACTCTATTCTTAATCATATAAGGAATTAATTAGGGAATTTGATTTTACACGAAAACTAAATAGTAGTACCTAAAGTTGATAAAGTGATATAGGGAATCGATTTTAGAGAAATTTTATGAGGCATCTAGTGTGGATGCTCAAGTAACTAAAGTGCACCCTAACTACACATACGTATTATATGAGATTATTTTGCCAATTTTGTGTTAAAGGGTAACCATTACCTCCCCAGGATTCAAATTGGGGAATAGCACTCATTAATTTAATATATGATGGCTACATGACTACATATCTATTTTTGGTGCAGATGTTGAAGAGTAAGTACGTGGTCCTCCCCTCTTGTATCTTTATATGTTTCTTCTGCCAATTTCTGATGCATCATTATCTGAAACAAATAAAATCCAGAGAAAAATGAAATAATCATTAACATGCCTCGATTTGTTACCTGTGTTAAAAGTACGAGTATCTTTTTGAGTAATATTGTTGCTCCAGAATTCATAAGAAACAAAAAATTATTGCAGTCTAATAACTTTTCAATTCAGAATAATAATTCACTTTATCATCAGTGAATATATAGAAAAGCAAAAAACAAAAAAAAGAATCGTCAAATACTACAAAAGAAGACAACGATATCCTGGAATGGGGTAAGGGAAGGGGGGGAGGGGTGGGGGGGGAGGGGAGAGATCACCTCAGTCCTCACTGGCTTATAAGGATTTGAGTCTTTTTCTGTCTCTCAAGTGTCTAAGTGGGGGTGAGTTGTGTTAGTGTGATTGCATGTTGTCATTCACAAATTCATGTTTAGTAGTTTACTTATAATATATCAATCAAACAAATTATTTTTAATACAATAATTAAAAATTGGGTAAGTGTCGATGACTCAATATATAGTCTGGTGACACATGTGATCCAAGCTTTCAACTAGGAGTTCTTAATTTAAATTCTGTTAAAATTAGTATGCGGGTTCAAGAAATGTGTATATGAATGATTAGAATAGACTTTATATATAGTTGGTAAAGTTCTAATAATATACAATAAAAAATGTAGTTGATATTAAGAGGTGATGAACGAAGTCATAAACAAATGAACATGTAGAGTCCATGTCTCCATGCTAATTAAGCCAACAAGTTGGAGAAAAAACAGAATCTGAAATAAGTGAAATAGTCCTACGTACTATATATATTGTGATAAATATTTGTGATGAAAATGCATGTGCATAGATGGTCCTGCCCAAACGTTTTATTCTGATCCAGAATTTGATGTTTGGACGTAAGATAGTGAAAAATAGATAAGGCTCGATCATCAAGATTCAAGAATAATACTCCCTATGTTCTTAAGTGATTAATACATTTTGATTTTTGTGGTCAAATTTTATAAAATTAATCAAAAAATCTCATTAAACGATAAGAAATAATATAGGTATATGAGATCTTGTTAGATTCGTCTCAATATATATTTCTGAAATATCAATTTTCTATAGTTTTTACGCATATAGAATAAGGGATATTTACGTCTTAAATCGTAATTTGTTGACCATGAAAGTTTAAATATGTCAATCATTTAGGGATGGAGGGATTAGAGAGTACTATAATTTGCCAAATTCCATTACTAATCATTTTTTTATGACTTACATACTCTTTTTCTACCATTATTCAAATTATTTCACATGCATATATATATCAATATATGTTAGATTATTGGCTAACTAATTTATAAGTCTATAAAAGTATTAGAGTTAAGGTTAATATTTTCTTAGAAATAGAAATATTTTATAATGTATTGACAATAACAATAATTACTAATAAAATATCTCTATATATTTTACATGGAATCAAAACCAGGTTATAAATGTATGTCATAAATAAATATATGTCTTACTGAAGTCAATGTGTGCATGTATATTATTATAGTAATATATAGTATAATTGTACCAGTTTCCAATGTTATAATATTGCTAACATTTTAGGTGCATGTCTGATGTCTCAACTAATTCGGTTCTAGTTATGTTTATCATCATTAATTGGTCAAGTAATATTACTTAAAAAAGAAGACAGTAAAAAGTTTAAAATTAAATATGAAAGGTGAAGGGGGAAGAAAGTAGCTTATTAGTTTGTGCAGCATATCAATGTCTATGAGTTAGTGTCAGTAGTTTAAGTAGGCAGTGGTCCTTAGCTAGTTTATTTACCTTTGGAAGCACATAGGAGGAATATGTAATATACTCCATAATTTAGATATTCAAATTTCAAAATGCATGGAAGTGGTATAACGATCACTAATGCATGTCGCATTAAATTTTGTTGTTTCAACTCAGACTTGCTTCAACTTAGTAAAATGCTACATATAACTTAAACTTTTACATTTGCTATACATAATTTAACTGATAAAGATTAGAGTACAAAATATCAGTAGTCTTATCTTTTCATGCATTTTAAGTTCGATTTTTTTTTAAAGCGAACTTTAATTTGTGTTTTAAAGTGTATTGACATGCATGTAAGCTCTAGTCTCCTGATGATCAGGTGAGGCACATCCCGCAATATACCTTTTCCATATACTCGAGGGTAAGAGCGTTAATGTGACTATTTGTACTTTTATAACTTAAACTTTTCCTTTTATTCATTCATTCGAACTTCAAACAGAGCTCGTTTAATGGTTTCATCATTCATGGAGCAAATTGAAATTAGTCGGAAGTCCGTTAGGGGCTAAAGTCCATGAATATTAAATTTTAGAACATGGGCTTTTGTAATGGGCCTGGAACTTTGGCAAAGTTTTCGATTTGACCCTCTAACTTTGGCAAATTTTTCCCTAATCGAGACTCAAGAGTAAATGTGGTCTATTTGATCTTTTTTATTTTATTTTTATAACATGTATGTATACAATCTTGCCTAACGAAGGTATAATGAGGTTACAAAATTTAATGGGAATATAATATAACTTATCTTTTAGGTAGTTGATTGAAGATAATCGAATGATATAGTGGTTGATGAATAAACGAACTCTGACGATGAGGCCGGAGGTATGAATCTCATGTAGGGGGTTGAGACATTTCATAATATTAGTTGTAAAAAAGATATTCCCTCCGTTTTTTTTATATGTCATTCTAGATTTTTGGTTTTGTTTTTCTATATGTCGTTCTACAATTTCGATGTACTTTCAATGTACTTTTTACTTACTTTTTTTTATTAAAACTATCAACTAACCAATAATATAGTGACAATCAATTGACATTCTACATTTTCAATGTACTTTTTTTACTACTTTTAATGTTTTTTAATCTATGTGAAATTGTCTAGAATGACATATAAAAAAAACGGAGGGAGTATGTAAATAAATTGAAGACAAATTATAAAGATGGTACTCCCTTTGTTTTTTATATGACGGACTTTTAGATTTTTGTTGTTGGTGTTGCCGTTTTACAATTTCAATGTACTTTTTGCTTGTTTTTTCATTGACATCATCAACTAACCAATAATATAATGACAATTAATTAACATCTTACATTCTACAATGTACATTTTGACTACTTATATTTTTTCTTATTTATGTGAAAATATTTAAAATGTCATATAAAAAACGAAGGAAGTAGAAGTAATAAAATCATTTTTGTAAAAATTGAAAAGTAAAAGGTTTTCCACAATTTTATGTGAGATGCCTATACACCTACTACTAGTTACTTTAGTACGTAGTAACTCAAGTTTGATAGATAAAATAATAGAAACTTTTAATGGAAGGATGAGTACAAAGTATGCAATTCCATTACAACTTTACAATATTAATTTTGCCATGTCAAAACTAGAGCAATTTTCCCCAATAAGTTTCCCTTTAAACTTTAAACTTTGTGGCTGGCCAACCAATAATCACATTATTACCCCATGGACACGAATAAGTAGCAAAGACGCGTATTGTATTACAAGCTAAAAAAGGACATTAATTAAATGGGCAACACTTTTTAATAATTTAATGCTTTTTTTAAATATAAATTATGCTTCATGATATGTTATAGAATTATTGGCTACTTTAATCTTTTGAGCAAAAGAAACTAACAACTACATTAATAATAATGGAGACTAATCTCCTGAAGATATTAAAGCATCACGATAGTGAAAGAAGAGAAAAGCAAATCCAACTATGTACCTTTTTCTTTCTTACAAATCTCATAATGGACCAACGTGCACACAATACTAATTATTACTACTAAATCAATTTTGTTTTTTATGCAATAACAATATCACTCAATTTTGTCAAGATATCTTGTCCCAATGACAAAGCATGCTGACACATCTAGCGGATGTCTCGGGTTTGAGCTCTGTTGCTAACAAGGAAATTAGTTAGAGAGATGATTTCTCTCACTAGTTTAACTCTAGTCGCTTCTTTTCTTGAATTTACGAATTGTATTGATGTTTGTTAATTGTAATGGATCATTACTATTAATAAAATTAAAAGGTACTTTTTTTAATAAAAAAATAAAAGAAAATAATGTAACTCAAACCCATAACTAGTTAGCATGTAGTCTATTCATAGAGATTTATGTCATAATTATTCACAAAGAGGCAACTCAAAGATGTATTTTCAGTTTTGTAAAAGTGTCAGTGTCACTTTTTGTGTTAACGTATATTAAGCATTGATGTGGACTTGCTTGATATAATATTCAAGTGAAAATGAAGAGGATATATCAAACATAGTAGGGATAAACAAATAAGTTTATCTTTGGTTTAAGGAATCAATTATAATATTATGACGCTTATCTTAAGAGCCTTAGTTTGGATAGCCCATCGTTTAACAGATGATGCAGAGTTACTCATACACTTGTAGTGAATCAAATCCACACACTTGTGAAGAAGTGCATTCTTATAGCGAAGTCTGTGACCATTCGATCTATGTCCCGTGGACGAATCAATTACAATAATGGTTTTATTAAGTAGGTCAAGTTGCACTTTCATTCAAGTAAGTGGTAATGTTCCACCAACAATTCCTCATAAAGTTTGCTAACAGTCGTTAAATTAACATTATCATTAATAATTGACAAATTTTAATAGCTTTGGAATGAAAATGTAATTTTTAAAAAATTCAGGTCATGTTATGAGATTAGGATTGGAAAGAATAAGTGGAGCCAAGTTATTAAGTTGAAAGTGAAACCTGTTGGCTGATCTCAATTCCGGACTTCCAATCCCAATCCAAAGCATGAATAAAAAATTGCATTCTTACCCCAAAATTGTTAAACTCCATCAATTATATATTGATGAGAAGGTTAATTAAAGAATTATTTGCGAATTATATATATACAATGAGAAATTATTGTTCTAACATTGTTTCTAGTTATTGTGACGAAAATACAATTTAATTAACCCACTTTCTTGAATCATCATTATAATTAAATAATCTCGATTTAAGCTCTAACTTCTAGATCATGATATCTATGATATATGAACCTATCAACAATTTGTAAGAATTATTCTTGGAGTCAATATATATATGTATTTTGTAAATTAGCGATGGGGTGAATTTCGAACCCTGGATTTTTTGGTCACTAACAAGAGACTTTTTTACTAGTTTATTCGATTAATTCTTGAAGTCATATTATTAATTCAAAATTTTACCAAACAGCGTGCTGATGTCGTATATTAGATTAATGTTATTACTAGTATTCCCATAGGATGTAAAAAAGACATGGATGAATGAGTAAAAAGAGCATAAAAGTTAACAGAATATTCCATCCAAGATGAGTTTCTGCAAATCCTAACAGTGTGTTTGGTATGGTGGAATGGAATGAATTAAACAGGAATGGAATTGAATGACTTGGTTTGGTACTTAGGAATTGATATTCATTGCATTCCTTAGTTAATCCCATTCCCCCATTTGAGGTAATACCCATTACTCCCAAATTGGGCGTAATCATCCATTACGTCAGATGAGGAAATCGAATGAGGAAAAATAGGATAGGGTTACAATATTTATAATTATAACAAATTATTCTAAAAATATTACATTTACACAAGCTGCTTTGATTACACTGAGAAATTCACATTATTATTATTATTATTATCATATTTATTATTATTATTATTATAATAATAATAACTATCATTATCTCTACCACTATTATTATTATTATTATTATTATTATTATTATATTCATTAATATTATTACTACTACTATTATTATTATTATTATCATATTAAAGTGTTTGAGATTAATATTTGTATGTTCTACTATATATCTATTTTTCAATACATGTTCATTAATTTGTTGTGATTAATTAATTGAAAACTAATTTTATTATTAAATAGTTATATTTTGGAAGATAAACAATTGTGTTTAGATAATATAATATTTACTTGAATATATTTAGTGGTACATTAGTAATTTAGTTATATTATGATTATTGTTACATCATACCAAACTAAGGAATGTAATGGTTAATGGTAATTGAATTACATTACTATGACCATACCAAAGAAAATAATAAGAATCATTTGTTCATTCCTTTCTTTTACTCATTCCATTACTGAAGTCATTCCATTCCTACATCATTCTATTTCAGGTTACCAGACGCACCCTAATAGTTATCAGAAAGTTATATATACGCGTTAACTTGGAAGATACATACTATAATATAAAAGAAAGCTAGGTATGAAATTATTTGAATCTATATATATACTCTATGCTTTAATATCAACACACCTTTCTTAGTAGTGTGGACTCATACTTTATTTACGTTCAAATTGTTTATGCTCTTTGTGTATGCCTTTTGAGGCCATTAAAGACGAACGAAATTCTTTTGACCGACTCAAAATTATATTCCTCAATTCTGGGACCATTTATTTAGTTTTCGCAAAAGTTGGGGTTCTTTCTCTAATTAAGGAATTAATTATTACTCAGATTCTACCATATTACTTATACCCGTTTATTATTTTATTATTGAGGAGCCTAATTTGATATTAGATAAAATAAAAAAATTTAGGATAAATTAACAATGTCATATGTCGATATTGTTTGTATTTTATTAGATATCTCACACTTAAACGAGAAAATTGTCTAATTGGGCCAGATAATATGTACAAATTATATTTTAGTTTCATAAAAGGTCGATCCGCAAACATTATAATTGGTACAAAAGGTGCAATTTAGTCCCTAAATTATTATTGACTTTAAAATTAGATGGAAAAAAACGTGATTACACCTGAGTTTCGGGGCAAAATCAAATTTTTATGGTGCGTCTGGATTGGAGTGATTCAGGGGGAATCGAGGAGAATTTAATAAATTTTTTTGTTTGGGAACTAAAACTGGTTTCTAGATAGGAGAATTCATTACCACTAATCCACCCCCAATACCACTGATTCCCCTCAAATTGTCTCCCCTCTAAATCGGAGGAGAATGGAGTGAAATCACATTTTTAATTATATTTTCCCCATATCCTCCGATTCTTCTAATTTATAGTACCCAAACAACAATAAAATATATTCTCCTTGATTCCCACTAATTCCCTTCCCAATTTTAAAAAGTTCTCCTCCCTCTAATTCCCTCATCCAAACATACTATTAGTGTTAAGTCAAACAAAAACACGATTAGACCTTAATTTTCCAACAAAACCAAAATTTTAACACTTTATATCTATACTCTATTAAATTTCCATCCAAAGCTCTTCCCTGATTCTATTAAACTTATATTTTCCCTCATTCAATTTTGTACCAATTAAAGGTAATTGGGACAAGTTTCCGCAAGCAGCCAACTATTTAATTAGACTAAATTGTAACATTACGCATATTAGATGAGGCTATTTCAACAATTTTGTCCATACTTAAATATGTAATTGTTTTTGGTAATTTGGTATGTTGTGTGCATGGACGAAAGTTGTACTATCCTTATTACTCTTCTTTCCATGCAATTGGCACGCTGAGGAAGACGACACTAAAACAAACAAATAAACGAATAAGCTATGTATGGGCCATAATAACATCAAAGTGATGGTTGATATCATATCCCCCACTAAAACCGCTCACCATCAAAATAACTGCACCATGCATCTTTCTATAAACATTTGGTCCTAGCTATCAAGGATGTTCCTTCAAATCTAGATGGGGAGAGGTGCAAAAAGCTTCAATAGTATTCGATCAACATACATTACCATAATTTGCCAAAATAAACTCCATAAATTCTCCTTGAAATAAATAATGTTGGTGCATGCAAATAAATTACTCCCTCCATCCCTAAATGATGGAGGCATTTGTTTTTTCACGGTCTCCAATACACAATTTAAAATGTAAATATTTTTAATTTTACATGTGAAAAAATTATAAGAACTTGATATTTTAAAAATATATATCGAGACGAATCTAACAAGATCCAATTTGACTATATTATTTGTTATCGACTAATGAGAATTTACGGTCAAAATATCCAAAATTTGACTCAAAAAGTCAAAATGTCTCCATCATTTAGGGATGGAGGGAGTAGTAATTGGATCACAATCAATATGTACCAAGGGAAAGTGTAGCGATGTAGAAGATCATAACATGAATGATTCGACAAATTGGGATTCATATATATTCACCCATGAGGTACAATAAGATCTATCTGTATAGATATCATCTACATCCAGAAAGCAGTATGCTTTGAAAAAAGCTTGTACTGTTTGGGAAGGGGTTTTGATTGATCAAAAAGAAGAATCTATTTCAACCGATATGTCCTTAGGCACGGCCATACATAACGTAGAAATCACACTTGAAAAGGGTAGACAATTATGTAACTTTAAAATTCATATATAATAATTGATAAAGTTATACATTACTACTAGAGGATAAAATAGTAATGCAGAATAGTATTATTAGAAACGAGTGCACCAGGTACATATAATTTCATTGGTAAAGAATATGAGTGTTAAAATGTTGAAAACAAAAAGTTGAATTAAACTCCTGAAAGAGCAGAATCTCGTGTGGACTAAATGCGCTGTGCATCATCAGTGCATGTATGTAGAGAGAGGCCAGAGGGTTAAATCTTAAAAAGAGTAAGGAACTAAGGAAGTGAAGTGAAGTGATTGATCTTTAAGAAAAACGAAAATCCCTTTATTCCTTGTGTCTCAGAATGAGGCTGAGGCTAAGGCTGGACGATAAAAGATTACTACACATTTCCCGATTCCTTAAGACAGACAGTCCCCCACAACACAATTGCTTCTCTTTTTCAAACTTCGTAATTTACGCCCCCATACTATCTTCATCTCTTCAATCTTCCATTTATCAATCACACTACTCTTATATATATAGAGGTAAGCATATGTTAAAGTCATAACTTGGTGATCCCACAATTAGTTTTGATAATTGATTAACACACGTAGTTTCATGGTGGTTTACTTCTAATTCTTATCAAACAATATATTATGCTAGAAATTATGACCCAAAATCGATAAGTAAATTGTCGATATAATTGTCACAAAAAGTGGGTGAAAATTGTCATTTAATTATCCAAAATTCAAAAATGGCAAATTAGTCATAGAATTGGACCAAAAATTGTATATTTGTTCAAAAACTGATAGAACTGTTAATATTTTAACATAACTTTATTATTGAAAGTGGAATCCAATTGAACAACTACTCATAAATTTAACACTTTCATTAATTTTTGGATCAAGTCACAATCCTTGTCCAATTTATAAGACTAATTTACAACTTTAAAGTTTCGAGGATCAACTAATTAATAACAATCTTAACTCAATTCCTGAAACTATATCCACAGTTTCCTCCAAAATCAATTCATACAAATTCATTCGCAACATGAGAGTTATTAACATTAGCTAGTTGGTGCTACAAATATTCTCTCTAGAATGGATCGGGTTAAATATGGTTGATGAGAAAGGCAACCACCTGATCTCCAGAATTGGATGCTCGTGCCCAAAGCCTAAATGTGTGGAATTTTAGCTCCAATTTTATTCTTCACTTTAATTCTATTATAACTCATATATATATAACAAATTAAACACATTAAGGTACGTATTCTTAATAACTTTCATTCGTTCGAACTTTTGTGGCAACTTTAATGCGTTCTAAAGAAATGGTGACGATAAGATTATTAGATATACATATAACATATGTATGCATGTTAAGTTAACAATTAATGGATATGGAAATTGGAATCTAAGTCATTCGCTTTTTGGATTAAATTAACACAAATACAAGTAAGAATTGCATGAAAGGTTGAGTCCCACTTCCACAATCCATGCATATTGCATTATATTCCGTAATTATTAAAAACAAATAATAAAGCTGACTTCCTTTATTTTGCCACTGTTTCATTCCTCCATCCTCCTTTTCCCACACATGAACTCCACTTTATTTCCACTACAAATTTCACTATGGACCCTTTAATATTTACCTCATCTCCAATAAACAAAAGCCTTCCCTCACCACTCGGACATATAAAATAGTGATAAGTGATTGGGTGATTGAAACAAGAAATATTGCAATATATATCAATGTGTTCCAATTTATATAGAACCAATACTTTAATTTACTAAAAATATTACGCGTATTGATTCTGGTTATGTTAAGATGTCAATTGATTTTAGAGTGGAACCTCATAGATTCTTAACATGGTATCATGAGTCAAGCCCAAGTTAATGAGACACGTGTAACCCGTCGATGTTGTTCCGACAAATAATTCCATTGACGATTGGGTTACACGTGAGGAGAGTGTTAAGATGCACATCCCACATTGAAAATGGGTGTCCTCCCAAGTCAATATATAACATCCTGGGCTACTCCGTCCCTCTATTACTAATTGATTTTAGAATGAAACCTCGTAGACTTTTAACAAGTTAAGACACATGGTTAAATTAACAATTCACCTGATTAAAGGCCTCCCGCAGGTGAAAAGATTCAATTTACTAAAAAAATAAAATAAGCAAATCCTCACGCACCACTCATTCATTCATTCCAACTATATAATTAAGTTCATGCAACCAAAAAACCCATCATTATTTCCAAATTATAACTACACAACTTGTATAATAAACCTTGTTTCACTTTCAAACTTTTCTTACAAATTTCATCAAGAACCATTCCACTAATTAATCACAACTAGTTTTATTTATTTGAGCTATGAGAGCTGCCGGAGGTTGTTCTGTTGATCAAGCACTCGCGGCAGAAGCCGCTTGCTTAGTGAAGCAAGCGGTGGCCCTCGCTAGACAGCGAGGGCATGCACAAGTAACCCCTCTTCACGTAGCCAACACTATGCTTTCTTCTTCAACCGGCTTGTTCAGAAAAGCTTGCCTTCAATCTCATTCCCACCCCCTTCAATGCAGAGCTCTCGAGCTCTGTTTCAACGTTGCCCTTAACCGCCTCCCCGTCTCCTCGTCCTCCTCCAATTCCGCCATGTTAGGGCCTTACAATAACAACTATCATCATTGTGAGCAACAGCCCGCGATTTCAAATGCCCTTGTTGCTGCTTTCAAAAGAGCTCAAGCTCATCAAAGGAGGGGTTCTATTGAAAATCAACAGCAGCCTATTTTAGTGATCAAGATAGAGGTGGAACAGCTAATTATCTCCATTCTTGATGATCCTAGTGTTAGTAGAGTGATGAAGGAAGCTGGTTTTTCAAGTACTAAAGTCAAAAGCAATGTTGAACAAGCCATTGTTATAAATACCCTAGAGTACCCTCCTCCTAATTCTTCTCCTTCTATGAAAGATAATGATAATTCATCAAAAGAAACCAACTTTTTGTCATCAAGACATAGTGAAGATGATGTGGATATTGTAATAGAAAGCCTAATTAAGAGGAGGGGTAAAAGTGTTGTTGTAGTTGGTGAATGCATTGAGAGTATAGATAGTGTGATAAAAGGGGTCCTTGAGAAATTTGAAAAGGGGGATCATATTATTCCTGAGGATATGAGGGAGGTGAAGTTGATTAGTATAAGTCTTCAATCTTTTGCAAAATTACATAGAGAAGAAGTTGGAGAAAAGATTGGAGAGTTGAGTTGCTTAGTGAGGAGTTTATTGGAAAAAGGGGTGATTTTGTGTTTAGGAGATCTTAAGTGGATTAGTGATTATTTGAATGATGGGCAAAAAGGGAGGGGGTATTATTGTCCTGTGGAACATATGATTATGGAGATGGGGAGATTTATTTATGGGTTTGAAGAGAGGAGGAATTTTTGGGTGTTGGGTATGGCCACTTTCCAAACATACATCAAGTGTAGGAATGGTGAAAATCAATCACTTGAAAGTGTTTGGGGTTTGTATCCTCTTACTTTGCCTGCAGGAAGCTTAGGATTAAGTCTCCACCATGAAAGGTAAAATAATTTAGTGCAACTAGCTTCTTCTAATCTTCCATTTGAAACTTCGGTAACGTGAGTATATATTATAAATAACGAATACATAAATTCTTAACTAATGTAATAGTTTGATTAGGTGCGCTTGAATTGAAGGTAGTATTTTTTATGAGTTTTTTCCTTCTAGCATGACCTCCATGATTTCTCATTATGTCCTTTATTTTGGGAAAACTTATTTATCAGTGAAAACCAAAGAGATTCATCAAGAAATAAGAGAGATGAAAAAGGTTCATTTGAGGTGAACATATGGGGTGAGAGGGAGCATAATTGCTGTGGAGATTGTTTGAGCAAATTGGAAGCTGAAATACGCAATTTACAAGTGAAAAGATGCAACAGTGAGTCAACAATATCAAGCCTTCCTTCATGGCTTCGAAATATTGAGAGCAAAAGACCAAACAATGATGACCAGGTTTCCACTTATTCCTCCAAATTTCCTTTTTTATCTTCTTTATTTTATAGCTATTGCTAGAATAATTAAACACCCCATTGTTAAAAGACGTTTGAGTGAACCTTTTCTTAATTCATAAGTTAGTAAGAATACAAAAAATAGCATATGCAAGTTTATCTATATGAACAGTTGAAACTGTACTTAACGGTCACACAGATTCAGAGTCGTTACTCGTAAAATGTGCATTAAACTGTAATTTGTTTTTGTTTTGAATAGAATTGTACCTCGGTCCAAGAACTCCATCAAAAATGGAAGTCAATTTGCAATTCAATCCATAAAAAACCCAAGTCACTTGAAAGATCATTAACATTGCCTGTTTCAACATCATCATCACAAGCATTATTGGATTCATCATCTTCAAGTGAAGCTATGGAGATGGACTATGTCCAAATGTTGACAACATTCAACTCTGAGAACCTCAACATAATATGTCATGCATTAGAAAAAACCATTTCAGGCAATAAAGAATTCATTCCCGAGATTGCCGGAACCGTATTACAATGTAGGTCCCGAATGGTCAAAAGAAAAGTCAACCAACCAAATGGAGAAACAAAGCAAGAAACATGGTTCCTTTTCCAGGGTCAAGATGTTCATTCAAAAGAGAAGATTGCTAAAGAGTTAGCAAGAATTGTTTTCGGGTCATACTCGAATTTCGAACCGATTTCGTTAAGCAGTTTTTCATCTTTGAAAAGGGCAAATTTAAATTCTCGCGGGGAAGAATATAGTAGGAACAAGAGGTGTAGAGATGAACAAAATGTGAGTTATATTGAGAGGTTTGCTGAAGCGGTGTCGTTTAATCCTCATCGAGTGTTCTATATGGAAGATGTGGATCAAGTTGATTATTGTTCTCAAAAGGGAATCAAAAGGGCTATGGAAAGAGGAAAGGTGACAAATTCTTGTGGTGAACAAGTGCTTCTTAGTGATGCAATAATTATATTGAGTTGTGAAAGCTTGAATTTTAGAGCATCATCATCAAGAGGTTGTTCTCCTTCAATTTCATTAGACTTGAATCTTTGTTTTGATAGTGATGGAAGTATGGAAAATCAGTTAGAAGATGATGATGGATTTCTTCAAAATGTAGATAGGTGCATTGTCTTTAAACTAGAGGACTAAAAAAACCTTTGTTCGTGTAATATATTAGGAGCTTTCTTATTTCAATTTATTTTCTTAATTTCTACATATTTTATATATATTACTATTATATGTTAATATTATGTACATAGGAAACAAAAACCCATGACTAGGAAGCTAATTATTATCTAATCTATTGAACTATTTTCCTTCTTGAGTTGTCATCAGTACTTATAGGTTTATGTGAGTCACATAAGTATTACTCCCTCCGTTCTCTTTTACTTGTCGTTCTAGCTATTTGCACATAGATTAAGAAAAAGTAAAAGAGAGTCAAAAAGTACATTGGAAATATAAAATTACAATCAATTGACACTATATAATTGGTTGATTGATAGACTCAATGTAATAAGTAATTCAAAGGTGCATTGAAAATATAAATATGTAATTAATTATGTTAGAATGACAAGTATTTAGAAACAAAAATTTGAGGCTAGAACGACAAGTAAAAGAGAACGGAGGGAGTATTATTTTATTTTATTTTTGTCAAATAATCTCACAAATTATTCACTTAATTTATCATGGAACTGATAATTATGGAAGAATAATGTCTACACTTTTTGTTATCTATACTCGGATGTAATAATGATGAAAATCTGTATAATTTAAATTTTAATTAAGAAGGATAGAAAATATTAAATTAAAGTGAAATTATATTACAATGGATAGTTGCTTTTTGCTTTCAATGGTCATCAATTTATCTTTTACTATTCTATCTAGAAAGTGTACGTAAACTAAAATTTTGATTATTTAATTTAAGCCAAATACTTAAACAAGAAGCTACTAAGATGTCACTAAACATAAAGCTTAGTCATTATCCTTGAACTTATCTCAATCGTCTGATTTTCCTATAGTTTATAATTTTTTTAGTCTAATAATGGTTGGTCATTGAACATACTTTTTCTTGGCATAATACGAAGATAATCAACATATATACTTGAAATGATTTCTGTATGTGTGAAGAATTCTATCTCCTATAGGAAGTGGTAATTAATTTCATTATCTTTCATTTCGATGGTTAGTAAAAGTACTACTATATGTTGATTCAGAGAATCTCATAATTTAGATATATATGTGATATCGAACACTTAAACAAATTAGAGAGTCTCTATTTGAACAATTATGAGATTATTAGTAATTGACAAAAATAAAAATGACCAAAGTTTCAATTCGTTGCAAACTGAAAACGGGAGGGAATAATGCGATCGTGCGGCGGGTACCACTGATTGGACGCATTAAAAGCAATTGTTTCTAAACAAGCAACCATACATTGTATTTTACATTCTTTTTTTTTTTCTTAAAAAAATGGGCACCTTTTTTTTTATTGATAAGAATAATTCATTACAATCATCAAACATCGATACAATTCGTAAATTCAAAGAAAGACGCGACTAGAGTCAAACTAATGAGAGAAACCATCTCTCTAACCAATTTCCTTGCTAGCAAGAGGACTCGAACCTCCGCTAGAAGTGTCAGCATGCTTCACCACTGGGGCAAGATGTCTTAACTTGTATTTTACATTCTAAATAAATTAGTCATGGGTGCATAATCGACATCTGTGCGAATTAATATTTTATTTAATTCATATCCATTTAAGCAAAAAAATAATGAACACAATATATTTTGTTAATAATTTACATTGAACTAACAACAAATTCAAGTAGTTAAATGTATTTAATTGATACATATTATAAATAGAGTTGAAAGAAATAGATTAAGAAAAATTTTAAATTTATTTCACATAAAGTAACTAAAAGGATTTCTTGGTATACCTTGTCAGCACCAACCAAAATAAAAATATAACTATCAATTCAAAATAAAAATAAAAAGGTGAAAAAGGAAAAAATGTCATGTGACTTATTTAAGCCTTAGCCATCATATATAGTATAGATAGTTATAGAACCTTTGTTTTTCTTGTCCTGATCCATGATAGAAGTTATTTTCAAAACTTTCGATATTACTCCAATGAAATTTGGCTTTTATTTGGAATTTGGTTCTAGGATATGACTCTCCGATTTTCAAAGTCGTCTTGAAATGTCCGAAAGTTTTCAGAATGAGTGCTAGAAATTAAAACATCTAAACGCCTCAAAAAACATAACAAATATGTTTAAATATATTCCCTACAAAAATTAAACTTAAAACTTTTATAAAAAGAATTCAAGTCCGATATCATTAAACTAAAATTCTTCAATATCAAACCATTGCTTACCTTTGATTTATTTATCCCCAATCTACTTGTAAGTTGTACCACTAGATTCGTTGCATGAAGAGATAGGTGTTTCACAATAACACAATTATTACACACTAGTACTATTTATTTAATTAATTGTGTACATAAGAAATTGATTGCATGGAGCGCACTATGTAAGATTAAGGTATGATCCATAACGTAAGAGTTGTGTAAAGTGAGACAACTCTTTTTGGTTTAGAAGAAAAAAAAGCAAAAATCTTTGCTAAGAAATGCCATCAAATAGCACTACTTTTTATGATGCGTTTTTGCAAAAAGGATAACTTTTGCTTATTTTCATTTTGGAAGACCCCAAACATTCTCATCTCCTGAGGCTGAGAGCATCATTTCATTACACATAAATAAAAAGACACTAAAGTAGGAGTAAATTATGTATTAGAGGAAAACAAAGATAAAGAAGAATCTTCTTTTAAACCTTAAAGATGTTTCCACTTTAGCATCTCCCTAAAAGTTTTATTATCTCTTCATCACCCTCAAATCAAAACCTCTTTGCATAAGTAACAAATTTGTCGTATATAAAAAGGTTAGGGGGTCCATCACTAATTAGTGCTGCTTAGTACTAATAAATACGGATTTTGAATGATGCACTACTATTTTTCATTATTGGGCATTTTTCTCTATATAAAGAATATAGAATTATTGAAATAGTCTCACATAAAATGTATAAATTAATACTTTAATTAGTGTAAATATAAGTTTACCTAAATGGTCTCTGTTATTGCTAAAAAATGTACACTTTAGTTCATCTTTTGACGAATACGTAATTTTAGACATCAAGAGGTCAAAATTGATTTTTCAACACTTGGTTATTTCTCGAAAATGTGCACTTTTAATATCTAATATATAATGGCCGAAGAGGTGCACTATCTATATTAGTCCATTTTCTATCAAAATTTAATGTTTTCATTAAAAAATAAATTAAGTGAACCTTTTATGATAATATTATAGACCATTTAGACAGACTATATATAAGGACTCAAGTGCAATTTACGCACAACACATTATTTGAAGGTCATTATATCAAGAAAGCTAGGGATAACTTTAATTTCTTGAAGAATTGCAGCATTATTTAATTAAATCTGCAAGCATGTGAGGTCGATTAATATAAAGACCCCCTAAAAAGTAGGAAGACTTAAATACTCCAATCTCCATCATGGTTTCTTCTTTGTGATATAATTAAATTGTAATAATGCAGAAAGTGGACAGCCCTTTTAACACAAAGTTGATCTTTTTTTCAGCCTCTTAAAGTGTACGTATTGAAGGTGAAGAATGTGGATGATTGTTCAAATCTTCATTTCATAGCTTTATTAGCTTTTTCTTCTTACCTTTAAGAATTTATGGCCAACTTTTGCATAGTAATATATCTATCGGACCTTATCGATTTAAGGAAAAGGGAGACCACTTACCACTAAGGTATATACTCCTCTGTTTTCCAAATTGATTGTCAAAATAACCAACTTATGTAGTCTTAATTAACATAAATGACTTTGAATTTAATAAATATTCTCATGTTAAATTATGAAATAGATTGGAGTTACGGTATATTTTAACATATTTTAATTTCTTGCTAATTGTGTATGCCCATCATATACACAAGTATTTGAATTAAGAAATACTTTTTTTTTTTGTAAACTATCCATGAGGTTATATTTATAACTCAAGACTTTCTGGTCACTAACGAGAGTATTTTCCACTGAGAACGGTTACAGTTCATTAATAATACCATTCATTAATAAACATATACAATTATTTTCAATTTTAAAATGGTACCATTACTAAATTATATTATTCTAAAACGCTACACATAAAATGCTCAAAAGAAATGTATCAAAAATGATATATACACCGATATAGTTTGTGTGCCAAAATCTATTAAGGAAGTTGCTGCAAATTGTTTAAAACGAAAAAAATAAGTTTTGATGATTGACATTAATGAATTTTTTTTACATAATGGTATGTATTACCTAAAATGTACCAAAAGAAGAAGAAAATATAATTTAAATGGGTACAATATGCATTTTTATGATTAATGAACCATTAATAAACGAAAAGTTTAATGAACCGTAACTTTTCACTTTTTCACTTCAATCAACTCAAAATATTAATAAATTAATTAAAAAAGGACTTTAAAATCATCACTAAAAATTAAAAGTTGGACAATCTTTGTGGAATGGAGTAAACTGTTAAAAAGGTATAGAATCACAAACAACTAAAAGTGAAAGTTAAAGTTGGACGATCTTGTGCAAAATTAAGTACATATGTTAAACGAACAAGGCCGGATGGGTCCGGTTCGTTAAGAAGGGAATCGGAATTCGGATGTACTCTCCTACCGAGTTGGACGGGCTCATGATCCTTTATGAATCGGGTTCGGACTACTCATTTACTATGTCACAAATTCACAATGGTTGTTGACTTCCCCACGCTTAAACATAATTCAACTCTAAATCACAATTCACAAATAAATTTAATTTTTTATACTACCCTCGTATATGCGGAAGTGCCCCTCTCAGACGGTTAAAGGGGACTTGGGCCCAATACCACGACCTAAGTTGTGAGTGAACGTAAAAAATTTGATTCGGCTTGAAAATATGTGGTTCGTGGTTCGGTGTATATCGACAAACATCAAATCAGATGATAAAAGTCAAGATTCGGTTCGCTGAACCAAACATAGATTTAATTTTGCTCCCATATTAATACATGATTTTGCCTTATCTATATATTAAAGTCCAAAATCGAAAGTATTAAGCCAAACTTAAATCATCAAAATCACTTCCACTTCACATCTATTCATCTTCTACTCATCTCACATCGAATTTTTTGAGAACCAGTCCGAACTTGTTCTCAAATAATTAAGGTTCGAACCCTTATAAACCAAACTTAAACATAGTTACATTTGATATAATTCGATACATTTACATTCATACCTCAACCAGTATAATCTCCTAATATAATGGTTAGGGGTTATAGAAGTTATAGAATCACAATTGGTCAACGTGGAGAATTAGAGTGTTAATCTCATCATTTTTAGGTCTTTTGATATATTGTTCATCAATTTTTTCTTCGATTGGACGTCTCCTTAATCGGTTAGTTAATACCACTAATCTAGTTATATCCTTGGAGACTCTGTCACACCAAATTCTTTTTTATTTTTTATTACAGAAACATGCATAAATCAATCATTCATATTTAACTATAATTAATGTAACTAAGAGTATTAAGGGAAAAAAATGATGCATTTTGTTTTGATTTATGCAAAAGACCACTCTTTTTGGATAATAATGAAATATCTAAAATAACACTCTTTTTGGATTGGAATTAGTAATAAGGGATTTACACTTTTAATATGGTAATTTAAACATAAATAATTCCACGTATAATCATATTCTGGTGTTAAAGTAAAGTTAATCCTATTAGTGGTAAATCTTGATAGTATTTTGTGATTTCGTAATATTTAGGTTTATAATGAATAAAATTCATCTTAATGGTAAAACATAAACATAAACATATAAATATGAAATAAGTTAACAAAACAGAGCCAACTTTGCTCACTATAATAATAAATTGAATCTTAGATACATGAAAACTAAATAATACGAGTACTTAATAAGAAAATAAACTTGTTTTCTTCACCATTAATGCCATGCAAGGTGACAAGTTGTAGGAGAAAAAGTTGTGCTGTTTCTATCAACACTCAACGGCACCTTCAAATCACAATGAATTTTCGGCTTGAAGTGTGCCGTTTTAAAGAACGAATAAGCCTTAAACCTAATCCGAAGATAAAGGTCGACGTCGATATCGTATACTCCGGAATTTCTATCTTGATTATATTTCGTGACACCCCCATTATGAAGAAAAACTAACCGCTGCCCACTAAGAACAATATTATCAAGATTGATTGTGGACTTAGTCTTCTGATGAAACGGCTTCAAATTTGTGTTAGCAAATCTCTGTCCTTCGTACAATGCCCTGACCTCAATGTTGTCGTAATATATACTCAAACGTTTGTTCGGGTTACGAATGGATAAATTCATGGCGAGGTTGTAATTGAGGTTGTTGTCAGGTGTTGTTAGATTGAACTGGGTAAGCCTAGCATCGGTGACACTGAACTTGACAGGAGTTGGACGAAAAAACAAAAAGAAAAGTACGCCAACGATTACAGCAATGACGAGAATTGTGCATATGATCTGGTAGATACATGTGCATAGGCAATCGAATAAACAGCCACAGCAACAGGTGAAGGGGTTGCAGCAGCAAGAGCTGCGGCTGCCCCCGCCCGAGCGGTTGTTAGAATTGGACATGGCAAGAAACGGGGAAATTTGGTTGAAAATAGTGTAGAAGTTGAGGGATTATTGAATGTTGGGTTGGTTGTTGGTTAAGTATATATAGTTGTAGGATATTTGCATAAGTTGAGTCGTGGGGGATTATGAGTGTGAGATTTTTGAGGGAAGTGGGAGAAGTTGGGATGGATTAGTCAACGATTGATTTTGTTAAGTTTGAGTTCTATTAGGATGTGGTTTCTTTGACCGTCAAAAAAATTGTGTTTAGTTGCACGGGAAATTTAAGAGTTGGTAGTTTTATTGGACTCAAACTCTATTATTAGTACTAATCAACTCATGTGGCATTTGAGCCTGTGAAATCCGTGACTATTTTAGAAAGTAGTACAAAAAATATAAGTTATTATGAAATCAGATAAAAAATGAAGGTCAACTTTGAAAAAAAATAGGAGGTCAAAAATAAAATAAAAAAATAGTTAAAGTATCAAAAACGTATGAAATTAAAGTACAAAAATGTCTTAGGCGGAGACTCCAACCAACTAAGCTAAAAGTTTTACTTAATTTATTTAGACATTTTATATTAAATATCTAAAAAATATAAAAATTCAAAAATCATACTCCCTTCATCTCTAAATGATTGTCACATTTTGACTGTTGTTGTCAAACTTTAAAAAATTTGACTATGAATTCTCATTAAATGATAAGAAATAATATAGTCATATGAGATCTTGTTAGATTCGTCTCAATATATATATTTGAAATATCAATTTTTTTTTATCATTTTTCCGAATGTAGAATAAGACATATTTATATTTTAAATTATATTTTGAAAGTACAAAGTCAAATTTGTGACAATCATTTACGGATGGAAGTAGTATTATTAGAAGCATTCTGATTGTCTTAATTTAGTGTACTACTAATTCTAATATTCACCTGACTTTTAGGGATGGAGTGAATGAATCAATGTAAAGCCAATTGATTTGTTGAATAGCTCGATTTGGTAGGCCGAAACTTATTCTTAAGCAGGTCCAACCCGAAAAGCACTATTAAGTTATTGCTTAAATTTAGGTTTGTACGATTCTGTCCGAATGTAAATATTTGAAGGTTCGGTTCGAGTTCGAACGAATCCAAAAATCTGAAGTTCGATGTTCGAACAAAAAATAAAAAATCGTTGATAAAAGAAGAAGAAAATTGAAAAGAAGTATTAAACATATGTGATTCGAACCGAACTTTATATTCCAATTCTTTCAAACCTAAAAATGAGGTTCGAGCTCGGTTTATATCGAACCGAACCTCAAATCCAACCCTCATATTCTTTCATAGTCCTACTTGCTTCAGACCTCCTTCACTCTTGTGTAGATGCAACAACTTTCCCATTTAGCTGGAAAAACTAAAAACAACTATCGTCCCACATCGAGTAATGGGGTGAAAACAAAGGCTTTGGGAGTAGTATTTATTGCCCATGGGTTTTTCCCTTAATTGATTTATTGGTCAAGTAATGTGTCCCACGAATGTTAGTGTTCTGTTTTGGAATTAAATAAGTATCTGGTATAGGTGCCTCTGCTAAAAGCCTAAAAGGCTATCCTTCAAATAAATAGAACCAATCAAATGATTAAAAACTGCCTCCAAAATTCTCATCGGGGGTTCGAAATTGTGATATTAACAGACCATTTGCCTACGAGGGTTGTGCTATAGTGTTGAAGTCTGAAACAGAAAGTTTCCCGAATAGCATCAAAATGATGAGGTTGACAAAGCATAGAAGATCACAAATATGGCAACCACCAGCTAGATTTGCCCGATAAGAGATTGAGTCGATTTTCATGGGAATATGAGGGTCCACAGTAACCACCATTGGCTATAATGGGATTGAGTCGATTTTTTATGTAGTGATTCGGGTAAGATCGATAATATTCATCAAAGTGGGGATGCTCAGGTTGAAATACTGGTGTCTGAAAGGGATGAGCATATCCAGGAACACCTTTTGGTTTCTCATTTTTCAAGAAAATCATTGTTCTTGATTAGTTTTCCTTCGCTCTCCCTCAAACTAGATGGAAAAAGGCGGGGAGGGAACATAACGAAATCGAATGAAATATTCATAAATGTCGTAAGAGATCAGATTACTTTATCAATAGAAAAAGGCTAATGCAAATGAAAAGATGGTGAAGGTCTAAAGATGAATCGTGATTTTGTTACATAGAAGAGTAATGATAATCTACTACTAAGTACATTCGACTCTCTATTAGTTATGTAACCTTTCTTTACGTGATAATCAGCTAACAATGTGGGGATTACATATTGTGGCAGAAATGAAATTGATCTGGAGGTAACAAAGGGATACAGAGAGTTAATAAACGTGTTAGCGAACAAAAGAATGAGCTCGATGACTTCGATAAGATATTAGCGTTTACAGCCAACGTGTATATACTATAATTGGTCCAACTGGACGGGGTTATACACGCACTTGGGTATTGAGAAGCCTGGTTAACTAACATATTGATCGACTCGATTTTGTTTATGAATCACGATCAATGCTGCAATGTGACTCTAAATTGCAACAATCTATGGATTGACAATAATCTTCACCCCCTCACAATCCCCACATCGGTTTTTACCACCAAAGTTTACTGTTTTATTAAAGAAAATAATGGTAAAACTTACAACACCTCGGGTGTGAGTCTGGGATTTCCATGTGACCTATTTAAACCCTAAACCCATCCCTTGAAAAGGGTAGTAATATTGGGGTCTTTTGCCCGGCGCTTCCCCCTCCCAAGAAAAGAATAGCCGATGCCTTGAAACGTGTGAAATCTCGGGGTCGAACCTATAGCTCATGAGAGGGATCTGGTTTGGCTGCCATCAATTCAAATATTGGTTCGCGGTTCATGTTCCTCCCCTCCCAACCACCCATTTTCACTTTTGTTTTTTACATCAAATGACATGACTTTCTTTTTTTTTTGCAAATTCTTCTTTCAAATGAGTTATTTTTCATGGACATTTTAAGAAAAGCGATAATACATGTCGAAATGTTTTCACCTTTATTACTAGGCTATCCCATTGGAACAAACTTCAAATGATTCTTCATTTTACCCCCCACCACTATGGGTTACACATCTTTACTCAAGAAATAAATAAACAAACAAATACCGTTAAGAAAATATAGAGAGGTAAAGGAATGAAGACAAAGAGAGATGAATTATTAACTCAAGGGTCCCAAAGTGTGGTACACTTGCCATGATTGATTTATTGTCAATCGTCATCATCATCATTTTCTCTTTTCCTCTTCCTTCCATTATTACTAGTACTCCGTATTAAACATTGTAAGAAAATTACACATAAAAAACCGAGTTTGATGTCGACATTTCCTCATTTTTCAGCTGTTTTATTTCCTGACTCACTTTGATGATATGCTATAATAATAAGAATGGTACTTGCATCGTTTTACATGATGTAACAAACACTCTCATTCATGCATATATAGAAATATACATACCACATCTACATCTCTCTCTTACTATCTATGTAAAGCTTTTTTGAATTCAAATATATTTGCTTTTCTGACAACATCCATCAAATGATTTGGAAACCCATTCAACTCAAAATCACTCAACTTTCGTTCTTTCTTCAATTATTCTAAGCTACCTCACTCAATACCACATATAATAATATAATATTACCATGTTGAAATAATCAAGAATTCTTATCTTGTAGTATTACATAATAAGTCTTTATGTTTTCTTCTTATTCTTCATATGTTCCATATAGTATTTGATTTTGATCCATGATTACAATTACATGGATAATGATGGATGATTGAAGATTGCCTATTTTACCCCCTCTCCCCAAAAGCTATTTCTCACCTAAAATCCTCTTTTCCTTGTCAAGAATATTTGAGGTTGGAAATACATTATAGATCTCTATATGTGATAAAGAATTGAAATGAAGTGAAGTGAATAGACAATCATCATTTCAACAAGACAACAACAGATGTAAATATTCCTGTAGCCACAATAGGTGTGTATAGGTTTTGTCTAACAAAGAATAGGCTGGTAGGTACATCAAATTTTGTATATTTAAGGACTCTGTTGTACGAGTTAATCGAATAGTTTAGTAGAAAAAGATTTTGCTACTGATCAAAAAAGTTCTGGGTTCGAAACTCACATCTATTGCTAATTTACAAAAAAAAAAAAAAAGGACTCTCTTGTAGTCCCACATGGTAATGGTGATGAAATTGGTGGTGAGGTAACTTTCTAATTGCAAATTCTGATTTTATTATCAATGTTTTTGATCGAATCTGTCGGACGAGATTTGCAGTTCAGTACGTCAGCCCTAGATCACACAGCAATTGTGATTCTCTATTAGAAAAGGACTTTGTGCCTCTCTTGAATTTGTATATTTGTAGCCATAGCTGCATGAATGATGGCATTAAATCTCTGTTTTCTTTTTTCATCAAAGTAACTCCATATTTTTCCGATGATGATGATGTCGAATTGATGATGATAAAATAGCACGTGTACACTCACATTTCCATACAATAAGGTACCAATAGTCCAATAGTACGACTTCTTACTTTATATATTTTCCCTTTAAACAAAGTTAATTCAGACAAGTAAAAAAACTATACTTTCTTTCTAGCCTTCTTCACCAAACTACTCTAGATTTAATCATAATCAATCCAACATCATACAACTTACACTTTACTATAACTAAGTTTATGAGTCAATTATTGGGTATTTATTTCTCATACTATTAAACTATTACTGATTCATTGTTTTTGAATTTCTAGGCCTGTTTCCACAAATACAAGTCTTTTAGCCACAGAAGTCAATATTTATTGCAGATCTTTCTTTTTCTTACAAATATCTTAATGCCAACTACCTACATGGGTTGAAAAACTGTTTCCATTTCTCACTCACCACAAAAAAGGTTGTAGTAATATTTATTTATCTATTTATTTATATATCCATATCTTGTATGGTAGACTAATAATTGGTAGTGGATGATGTGAAGGATAACGTAGTCTATTTTAATTTATGTAGGATCAATATTATACATCCGTTTCTAGAAGATCGTTCAGTTTATTTTGATATGTCGTCGTATTATCATCAGAATTCTGAAATTCAAGGTGGTGGTAATGGAAGTGATGGATTGCAGACACTGATTTTGATGAATCCTGCCTATGTTGGATTCTCAGACACCACCCAACAACCTCAAAATCCTCACCAGCAACCTGCTATTGGAAGCAACTTTGTTTTCTTGAATCCAAACAACCTTGGAAACTCATTATCCTTGCCTCACGCGCCTCCGTCGCCTAATCAAACGCAACAATTTGTCGGTATCCCTTTAACCGCTACCGACGGGTCACCAACTGCACAAGACCACCACCCACAACCTCAATCTGTGCAGTCCCAGCATGCCATCTCTGCTGCTTTGCATGGTTATAACATGTACAACGCGACAACTATTGATTTTACGACGGCGCTTGAGGTTCCACGCGCTCAGCAGGGGGGGTTATCACTCAGTCTCTCACCTGAAGAACCTCGTTATCAGTCTGTGGGGGATAGTTTGAGGGGTTCTTCCTCTTCAGCTGCAATGGTTTCTAATGTAAATGGGGTGCAAAATGTGTTGTTGGGCTCTAAGTACTTGAAGGCGACTCAAGAGATTCTTGATGAAGTTGTTTATGTAGTTAATGGGGAGAAAAGTGAAAACTTTAAAGGGTCTAATGGGCAAAAGAATAATCTTGGAGAATCGTCGATGGAGGATAATGTTAATGAAGAAAATAGACAGAATGGAAAGGAGGGAAATCTTAAGCGTAGTGCTGAACTTTCTACTGCAGAAAGACAAGAAATTCAGATGAAGAAAGCTAAGCTTGTTAACATGCTTGATGAGGTACGCAATTATGGTTTCACTCTGTCTCATTATTTTGTCCATAATAATACTAGTTGGTGATGATCCTTAACAGAATGACCTAACACATGACATGGGTGACTCGAGACGTCATTTTCATATAGTCTAATCCCAGTAATAAAAGTTTTTGTTTGATTTACTAGTTGGTGATCAAAGGAAAATGAGTTTAAGTCAGTGTGAGTAGTTGTGTTTTTAGGGACTTAGTTCTTGGTTTGAGTGTGTTCGCTGTTGTCCTAAAGAAAGAGGAGGGAGGTATATGAAAATCTTATCCTGATAAAGAGTTGTTAGATTAGTAATATATGCAAAAGTTGTAGATGAATTGGCTCGAATCGATTGCTAAATAAGGAATTTATGTATTTTGCTGTAATTTTGGATTTGAAGGTGGAGCAGAGGTACATGCAATACCATCACCAGATGAAAATCGTGATTTCTTGGTTTGAACAAGCAACCGGGGTAGGATCTGCTAAAACATACACATCTCTAGCATTGAAGACAATCTCAAAGCAGTTTCGGTGCCTTAAAGATGCTATATTAAGCCAAATACAGGCTGCAAGTAAGAGTTTGGGGGAGGAGGATAATTTGGGAGGGAAAATTGAGGGTTCCAGACTGAAGTTTGTTGATAATCAGCTGAGGCAACAAAGGGCTCTTCAGCAATTGGGAATGAGCCAGCATAATGCTTGGAGACCCCAGAGAGGTTTACCTGAACGCGCTGTTACAGTTCTTCGCGCTTGGCTCTTTGAACACTTTCTTCATCCGTAAATACACTAACCATATTACTTCGATGTCTCCAACAATTATTATTTTCTTGAATTGAACATTCCTGAGTACTTTGGCATTTTTATTTCAGTTATCCCAAGGATTCTGACAAGATTATGCTCGCCAAGCAGACAGGCCTTACTAGGGGTCAGGTATTACTTTTCTCCATTTCCCCACCGGGCACCCCCTTTCCATTATGTTGCCTTCTCCATTTGAATATTTTGTTTGGTATTTATAGGTCTCTAACTGGTTCATCAATGCTCGAGTTCGCCTGTGGAAGCCAATGGTGGAAGAGATGTACACTGAAGAAATGAAGGAACAAGACAAGAACAATGCATCACCAGAAAATACTAACAAAACGACCAAAAGTGAAAATGATGATTCAATGTCAAAGGCTACTGCTTCGCAAGATGCAACAAGTCCTAGCTTTATGTCAAAAGAAGTTAATAGCAGTGAGAATCTTACTCCAATTTCAATGTCCAACACATTGAATTCTCCTACTGGGAGCCAAAACCAGTCTGGTTTTAGCCTTATAACGCCATCCGAGATGGAAAGAAATAAGCTTAGGCCTCCCCCGTCAATCAACCTGGATTCCCTGTCCAAAAACGCAAATGATGATCAAATGACAATGACATTTGACAATGAGAAGCAGAACAGAGATGGCTTTACTTTCATGGATGGACCATCCAATTTCGTTGGAGGCTTTGGATCAGCATACAGTATTTCAGAACTGGGACGTTTTGGTGCTGATCAATTCCCAGCAACATATTCCGGAAATGGTGTTTCCCTCACTCTTGGCCTCCCACATTGTGAAAATCTATCAATATCAGGAAACCGTCAAAGTTTTCTCCAAAACCAAGGTATGCAAGTTGGGGGAGGACTGGAGATGGAAGTAAATCATTTCAGTAGTATAAATACCCCAACCACTAAGCATCCAACGAATGTGTACGACAATCTGGATATTCAAAACCGGAAGAGATTTCCCGCACAATTATTGCCAGACTTCGTGGCTTGATTGATCATCAGTTCAGTTTCTGCAACTGGTAAGTATTTTTTCTTCGTTATTTAAAAGGGATTGTATGGAGTGTATAAAGCACAAAACTGTTGAGGTAGTATAGTTATATATTCTGCAGGAGAACCATTTGAGTTCTATAGATAGCAGGTTAGTTAATATAGAACATAAGATTGGGGATTGTATATTAATTTTGTTGCAGCTGATATAGTTAAATTAGGTGGTTTGTTATATATTGTATGATGTGGATCGGACAATAATATCAAATGAAAGCAAAAGATGGTTTGCCTGAACGAAAAGTTTTCAGTTGAAAGTGTAAATGTTTTTGCAAAATAATACAAGTAGCCATAGCTACCATTGACGTTGGAAGTTGGATCATCTCTGTATTCACCATTACTTATCAACTCAATTGTCAAAAACCACACTCCCTTCGACGAATTACCTAATTGAACGCAAAGGTGGCTAACTCTAAGTTGATAGAGTAGATAAGTTTATGATAAAAAAAAAGTCATGAGCTCGATTCCCCTACCAACATTTTTCTTGGTTAAGTCTGTTGCACAATTACCTAATTGACCTGGTCAGATGCTAATACATCAACCTGAAATTTACCTAGTACATTCAATAATAGCGATTACAAATTCCCGTTACAGATCGATCGGGATTCATTCAAGTCTTAAGTGTACGACATGATTGACATAATTATATGGTCCACATTAGCCCTTAGGCTCGAGCAAGTACAAGAATGAGGACTCAAAGTCTGTTGAAAAATGAAGAAAACCCATGTCCGTGCCGCAATTTTCTAATTATAACTAAATATATAAAATTCAAATAGTGGTTTCCAATTGTATAGTATTACACGTATGCAAGTTGTTTTTTTCCCTCTAAATCACCTTTGGTTATGTTTTTTTCCGAAAAATGCCTCTTCTCCCCTAACCTTTCCTGGAATTCTTTTGTATGATTGAGGAAAGGGACAAATTAATAAAATCTCACAATCTTCAATTTATGATGAGCTTTAGAAAACGCACATAATGCATCAAAAGATCGTCTATACGGAACAATGTGTTTGATGGTCAGTTTCTATACATTCTTTTTCCATATGTTATTTCATTATTGTTGTAAGAAAATAGATATTATAACATTGTATTTATGTTTTGATCATTAAATGTTGCATGTTGTTACACATTTTGATCAATGATGGCCATTTTCGTATTTGTTATATTATAGAAGATATCGAATTTCTTGTTTGATTTATATGTTTCTTGAATATCTGACTTTCTGAAGCATGGTTAAACTTAGAGGTTTGAGGGGTATTCCTCTTGTTGGCGGACCGCTTGAATCTCGAATTATTATAATCATGTGTTAGTTAGGCTTATTAGCCCCAAATCATGTATAGATTGTTTGTAGGGGAAGGAACAGAATGTCCTAATTGAAATGAATGGGGCTAATATTTGTTTGTAAAATGATTTTGTTTTCACTTAATATTCCATTTTATTAGTGGCATTATATAGCCAAAAAGATTTGGTTCTTAATGATGACCATTAGTATTGAATATTTAGGTAATGAGGATCAACGTTTTTATATCTTGTACATATTTTACTCAACCAATGCGTCATCTAAAGGGATTTCTGCGTCTTTGGTGATTGAATTTGTAGGAAGAAGGACACTGAATAGGATTACATGGGGAATGCATGTGTTCCTTCGAAAGGCACAGAAGAAGGAATGTTCGGCACGCTTTCAAGGACTATGGGACTGAGCAAAAAGAGCAAAGGAGATGTCAGTGAGGGATCCACTCACTATCAATCGAATTTTGGTTCAGAGGGTACCCAGGAGGAGGCCCCCGATGTGGTAAAGATTGAAGATGTAGATAAAAAGAAGGAAAAGGAGAAGCAAAAGGAAAAGGAAAAGGAGAAGGAAATGGGGAGGTCAGTAGTTAAAGAAAAAAATAAGAAGCCAGAGAATGTCAAAATGGCGAGTGCAGGCCTTCAGAATGAGTGTGGTAGTGTGCATGAACACTTCAAGTTAGGGAAGAAACTTGGAGATGGGCAGTACGGGAATACATGCTATTGCGTGGAAAAAGCAACAGGGAAAGAATATGCTTGCAAATCGATTCCAAAGCGAAAACCTGCAACACAAGAAGACAGTGATTTGATTAGGAAGGCATTTGAGATTACACAACAGTTGTCAGGGAACCCTAATGTGATCTCAGTTAAGGGTTTTTATGAGGATTCTGAGGCAGTTCATATCATAATGGAACTATGTACAGGGGGTGAACTCTTCGATAGAATATTAAAATTGAGACATTATACGGAGAGGAAGGCAGCAGAGCTGGCTAGGATCATAGTTGGTGCAGTCCAGGCCTGTCATTCTATGGGAGTCATGCATCGGGACCTAAAGCCTGAGAATTTTCTTTTTGTCAATGACAATGAAGATTCGCCTCTTAAGATAATAGATTTTGAATTGTCAGCGTTTAAGCAAGGTTAGTTTCCTAATTATTGCACTGACCATTTAATTTATTTTGTTTTTGATAATTCGGACTATCATCTTGCAGTCTTTCTCTACTTTATTTTGGCTGATTCTTTTTCAATGATGAACTTAGGAAAAAGGTTCATCAACTGAGTATCATGTTTAGTTTCCCGTAATTAGCAGCCTAAGATATTGATGTAGGATTAGCAGCTTAAGATATTAATATAGGATAGTAAACCAATGTGAACCTACAGATTCCATAATTGAGATCATTACAACTGAAATAAAATCTGTGCATTGGCAGTCATATAACATCGTGTATGTACTACTTGCAGCATATCTTACTGGCATATGATTATATGAAATGAGAAAATGGTAGTATTCAAGTATCTTTAATCTCCCTCTAACTGCTGACGTATATGCTGAGAACTGTTTAAGGTGGTTTTAACAAAAAAAATTCTCAGTTCTCCTGGATCTAGATTCTAAACGTCATATTGGGTTTCAGGGAAATTGTTGACTGATATTGTTGGAAGTCCACATTACGTTGCTCCAGATGTTCTTCTCCAGTCCTATGGTCCTGAAGCAGAAGTTTGGAGTGCAGGGGTGATTATTTACACTATTCTTAGTGGCTCACCTCCATTTAAAGGAGGTAAGTAAGTTATAGCACTTCCTGAGCATTAAGTCCATAAGTCTAATATTAAGTATGTCGCCAAAACTCAAAGAATACCGTCTTATGATTTTTGTATTGCTTCAGAAACCCAGGAAGAAATATCTAAGCAGATACTACATGCTAATGTTGACTTCTCGTCGGATCCTTGGCCTAAAGTTTCTGACAGTGCAAAAGATTTGATGAGTAAAATGCTTGTAAGAGACCCAAAAAAGAGGATAACTGCTAAAGAAGTTCTATGTGAGTCGCCTTGTCCATGCTCTTTGAACTTCGTGATAGTATTAGCTTACAGGTGATTAGTTCAGCCAAGCATGTCATACTAAAATTGATGTTTCATTCTGTTGAATCTAATATAGTTAATCAATATCCTCATATTTATTTTATCCTTAAATCATTTGACGCTTATGATACAAATGTTGCAAGTTGGTATAATTCCAATCTTAAAACTCAAATCATGTAATCATTCTTGAAGATTCCCACACTTTCTAGAAATGATTTCCTTATTTTCATTGTTGGAGAACTTTCCTAACCTGGTGGGTGGTTTGAGCTCAAGGTTACTTATCATCATATACTTATGCTTCAAGTTAATGTTTAAGTTTTTTGTTTTTAGCCCATCCCTGGATGCTTGCTAAAGGGAAAGCTCCAGATAATCCTATTGATACAACAGTTTTGATCCGCTTGAAGCAGTTCTCCGACATGGAGAAAATTAAGAAAATGACTCTCAAGGTAAGAGATAGAAAGGGAATCATTGCAACGATAACATGCAAAATGTTTAACAGAAGATGATGTAATTAGATACTGACTCAGTTTTCATCATTTAGGTTATCACCGAGAATCTCTATGAAGAAGAAATCGCTGGATTAAAAGACATGTTTAAGATGATGGGTTCAGATGACAGTAACCAAATAACTCTGGAGGAACTCAAGGATGGGATGAAAAGATTTGGAGACAATATGAACGTGGGTGAAATGAAATCTTTGATGCAAGCTGTAAGTATTAATTTAACCTACCAATCTGAACTCATTCGCGGGTCACCTAATGTTGTTCAAATTATTGCGTTCCATAGTTTGCTTAAGATCAAGTCATATCAGGACATGATTGCCTGATATTGACACTTTTTCATTTTCGTTCTGGTCTGATTGCAAAATTGTGGTTTTAATACGTACATCCTGTTTCTGAAATGTTGGTTCCAAACTTCCAATGATTTATGATTGGCTTTCATCGACCTTTACAAAGAAATGGAAGGAGGAATTCCATCGGTACTAGAGTTTGTTTATGTCGTAGTTCTTGAATTGTAGCAACCCAGACTTGTTCGACTTTGGACACTGTTTTCAGATGTTATTGCTAGCTGAACTTAGATGGGCTCATTTCTTGTTAATAAATTGGAAAACAGGTTGGGTTTGACCACAATGGTACTATTGACTATCAAGAGTTTATTGCTACAACAATGCATATGCATAAAATTGAGAAAGATGACCTTATGAAAGTAGCGTTCTCATATCTCGACAAAGATGGCAGTGGCTTTATAAGCAGAGATGACCTTCAGAAGGCATGCCAGCAGTTCGGTGTTGATGCAGCGGCCATAGAACAAATAATGAAAGATGCTGACCAGAACAATGTGAGTGTCTAAACGGTGGTTCCATTAAGAACGTATTTCAATGTTTCTTCCATCAACTATACCTTAATGTTGAAAATGAAACATTTGGATTTCTATGATTACTTCACATTCAGTGCATTTAGCACTAACATTTACTTAATATCTGTTTCCAGGATGGCCATATAGATTATCAGGAGTTCGTCGTAGCGATGCAGAAAGGAAACATTAATATGGACAATGGGTTGCAAAGTGGTTCAACTATTAGAATGCCAGTTTGTTGAATTGGTAATGATAATGTTCCAATTTCTAGTGGCTTTAGACATCCTCCATTATGAACTCAAAGTCTGTAATTGAAGTAATATAAAGATAGAAACAATGTTTTTTTAGTTCTTAGTCCATTTATATAGTTATATACTTTTGATCTTTTAATACAATTAGGCATGTAATGACGTACTAATGAGTCATGTTGGTCTAAATCTTACAGGATTCAAGACCCCGCCCGATTCGACTTGACTTTAAATTGGAGTACTGTTTTTTGGCAAAGGAAGTTTGATCTCCACGTGTGTTAGAGGCCTCTTAGTCAAACAATCGAGAGATTTGTCCTAATAGCCTCTTCGGTATCTAATTGTGTGAAGAAATAATTCGCACAAGACACAAAACCAACAGCAACTCCTATATATTTCATCACGATATTGTCATGGATACGAACCAGCAATGTCAGAGTATCTCAACTCGGCCACTTTGTAACTTACTTGTGAACACCTGGAGGCTGAATTGCAGTTTTATTGTTTATATAATGTATGTATATAAATTTGTCAAACCAATTTCTTAACAGTTCATGTCATCCTTTTGTTCAACGTTTATTTATATCTCCCTTGCTATGCCACCCAATTGGTTATAAGTGCATTATTTATGAAGAAGAAGATCAAATAAAACTTTAGCTATTTGCAAATGTACCATTCGGAAAGTTCATCGACTCATATTATCATTATTTTAGTTGGAGTTAGTTACATGGCTCCCTCCATTACAAAATCATTGTTTTTGAATGTTTTGCACATAAAATAAGAAATTGTTAATAACACCACATATTTAGCTCTATGCCCTCATATATATCATCATTGACTTAATATTCTATGTATAATAGCATTTGAGTCCATCTTATATTCTTATTCCATGAGAAATATTAATGAGTGTAAAAAGGGAAGAAATGGTAAATTATGTTTTAATTTGTGTAAAATGATAATCATATTACATTTTGTTAAAGTGAATTGAAATATAATTGTTTTAAATTGGAGGGAGTATAATAAGTTTAGAATACTTGAGTGAGTTCACTAGCTTAAAAATAAATAAGTGTATGAAAATTGACAACTTGAGCCACATCATTCACACCACATTTTAGCTGTATAGCTTGTAATATGTTCATTAATATTTGAGCTATTGGCACATAATCACGAAAAAACAACCAAATAAGGTCATCAACAAATCATAAATTTGGTGTTGCAATAATGGAATTGAATGTGGGACAATAATAAAGTCATCATGAAGCATTAATCCTGCTTTCAATTGGATTTAAGCCACCTTTCCGTGTAAACAAATTTCAATCAAACCATGTTTTTGAAGCTTTTATTCAAAAGATGGGTCCTTTCATAGTTTCATAGATAAATTGACAAAAAGTATGTTTAAATATACTTCTCCGCGAGAATCGAACTCGAGACGTCTTGGAAAGAGATTTAGGTTCGATATCACTAGGCTAGAAGCCTTGATCAATGTTCAATTTTAAACTAAGAAAATATTCATAATTAAAAAAGTTCACTTTGAAAATAAAATATAACAATTAAAACGAATTGAACGAATAATAAATTAGTAAATATGTTATAGTTATTGATATATATACCAATATTATATCATTATTGGTGATAGGCTTGGTTGAATATATAGATATCTCTTGGTGGGCCAAACAAACTATCTTAAAAGATATGGTGTATCATGTATGTGTATGTGATTAATAATTCAATTAGGGCAGTGATGGAATCTGTCTTCTCGATTTAGTTTTTGCAATGTTATATCGAATTATAGGATCATATCGTGTCTATTATGTATATTTAATAAAATTATTAATTTTTTAATTGCCATTTTTACCTGTGTTTTCAAAAACAACGGAAGGGATTTTGTATTCACTATCTTGATACAAGTTGCACACTTGCACATAATATATATACATGTAATCATGTATAGTGTATAAAATATGAGCAAATTGTTAAAATAGTCCCTAAAGTGGGTTTAGGTTGCCTTTTGGTCCTCGAAAGTATAAAAGTTGTAACTTAGTCCATGATATTGGCTAACGGTTACAGATTGCTCCAAAATTTAAATAAGGCATTAATTTTTAACGCCCCAAGCAATGGCGATTGTAGTTCATTACTAAGCTAATTATATAATAACCGTTCTAACTTATTAACAACACGTGTAACTCACGAGGCACCTTGCCCGTTAACATTTAACATCACCATTAAATTTTGGACTAATCTGTAATCATTGGCTAATATTATGGACTGATTTGTAACTTTTATACTTTCAATGACCAAAAAGCAACCTAAACCCACTTTTCGGGGGCCATTTCATCAATTTGCTCTATAAAATCTGTACTCCCTCTTGGGACTTATACTTTAATGTTAGGACTATTTTCTTTATGTAGAAATTCCTAAATAAAGTTTTATTTGTGAAACATATTATGAGAGCGAAAATTTGAAATATGAAAGAAATTTAAATTTTATTGAAGTTTGTGAAGAAAATAAATGGTCATAAGATTAAGAGACGGATATCAAGTATCAACTATCATCATATGTTGAGCTAATTGAATATCTTAGTGAAAGAGACTTTTACCGGTAACCAAAAGATTCGGGCTTTGATATTTAGCTCCTCGCTAATTTACGGGAAAAAACTATTATCATATGTTAAAATGCATTAAAATTTACTAACTATACTTTTTAATATAAATAAGATTGTATAATATATGAGAAAATTGCCGAAATAGTCCCCGATAGTGGGATCGAATTGCACTTTAGCCCCTAATAGTCAAAAGGTTACACTTTAGTCTCCAGGTCATGTTTTCCAATAAAGTTAAGGTCAAAACACGATTTTTAATAATTATGGGGTCAAAAGACGATTTTTAACAATTCAGTCCCACTATCGGGGTCTATTTCGCGTTAAAAATCGTGTTTTGACCTCATAATTGTTAAAAGTTGTATTTTGACCCCAACTTTATTGGAAAACATGACATGGGGACTAAAGTGCAACCTTTTGGCCACTTTCGGGGACTAAAATGCAACCGTATAACTATTGAGAAGTGCAATTCGATTCCACTATCGGGGACTATTTCGACAATTTTCTCTATAATTATTATGTATGTTGTCCATAACTATTGGGAAGTGCAACCGTATATATATATATTCATTGTGATAGTTATACATAATTCATTATTATTATAATCATGATCCATGCATGCCATTCCAAATAATATACATAATTATATATATTCAATAATATCTCTTAATACGCATAATAATTGGAGTATACTCATATAATATAGTGAGAAAAGTGTTGGAAGTTTTGATGAATGTATATAAGAAAGCCAAAACGACATGCATGTGATGGAAACGGCGTTTGGAAGCATCTATTGTCATATGCAATTCTTACAAATCATCATCTGATTATCATGACCCTCTTTGTTCCTTCCCATTCAGAACATATATTTATTGTAAACAACATACATACGTTGTGTGTATTTTACGGAGTCAACATACATAAATAGGATCCCATGCAAGCAACCACATTTTTCATTGTGTCCTAACCATTATAACATCATATATATAGTCTAGATAATAATCTCTTATCACAAAAGTGAACTTAATAAACAATACAACTCAAACAATGCAGGAGCAAAAAAAACAATATTTTAAGAACATTATGTAAATTACTACTCCCTTCGTCCTTGAATGATTGATACATTTGACAATATTATTGAGACGATCCTAACAAGATCTCACATGATTATATTATATACTCCCTCCGTCCCTAAAAGATTGTCACATTTTGACTTTTGTTGGTCAAACATAATAAAATTTGACGATTAATTCTCATTGAACGGTAAGAAAAAATATAGTCTTGTAGGACCTTGTTAGATTCGTCTCAATATATATTTTTGAAATATCAACTTTTTATAATTTTTCTCATATTAGAATAATAGATATTTACGTTTTAAATCGTGTTTTGTTGACTATAAAAAGTCAAAATGTGACAATCATTTAGGGATGGAGGTAGTATTTCTTATCGTTTAATGAAAATTCTTCATCAATTTTTCTAAAATTTGAGCACAAAAGTCAAATGTATCAATCATTTAGAAACGGAGGGAGTATTAGACAATGCTCAACGAAGTGTTCTCAATATTAACCCTGCCCAAATTAAGGATTGTCTAAGCCAATACAATTTATTATTAAGCGCTTCGATGGCTATCATTTCACAAACCGAATGTTAAATGTTTCCTTATTTTATTTGTTATAACTCCTTTCATCCCTAAAGAATTGTCACATTTTGATTTTTGATGATTAAACTTTAAAAATTTAATTATAAATTCTTATTAAATAATAACAAATAATGTAGTCATATGAGATCTTGTTAGATTGGTCAATATATATTTTTGAGATATCAATTTTTTTAATCATTTTTCCGATGTAGAATAAGAGATATTGTCTTTTTAAATCGTGTTTTATTGACCGTAAAAAGTCAAAATATGACAATCATTTAGGATGGAGGTAGTTTTATTTTGTTAGAAATTGACATTAATAATCGGACTTTATGGTATTAAATTAACCTATATATTAAATGTGTATATAATCTAGAATGTTTTAATTTATTGGTCGTGTTTGTAAATTTAATGTAAATAATATAAGATCTTTACAAATTTGTTTTTAAAAATGAAAATAAATATGTTTGATGATATTAATGAAAAAATATTACCCTCGTGTTTTTTTTTCGTGTCTTTTATTATTAATTAATCAAAATGTATTTTATTGCCTCAATTATTATTCGGAGAGGCATAAGTGGTAGGAAAACCATATTATTTCGTGTCAAAAATTCCATATTTAGAAGCTTGAAGACAGCCTTGAATTCAACGTATCACCCACAAAATCTTCATTATACCAACTCAAGAAGAATCACTTTATTATAAATATATAAATAAAAACTCAACAAAAATCAAATTTTGATAATGATTTGGGCAATTCTCTCCAATAAGGAAAATGATTGGTGCAGCCGAAGCAACGGCAATGATTTATTGAAGCTATGATCTTAGCCGTTGGATGATCTAACCCAGCCCAGCACACGTTGTATAATTAAAACAGCTCATATCCTCAAATAGTGTAAACTGAACACGTTGTTGGGTCGTGCCACGTCGGAATCTGTCTTTTTTTGGCCCCCACGTTCTGAATACACTTGCCAACACAATTTGCTACCAATCAATGTAAATTAAAGACACAATTGTCTCATTAATTTAATTACTTGGATGGCAATACGAGTGAACGCAAGTAAGTATTTGCTTTTCTTAAAGATTAAGTTCATCTAGGGAAATTATTCTTCAAATACTTTTTTATGGATTTTATAAATGTTACTCATAGTTCATGTGAGGAATAAACAGTTCTTATCTTTGTGGGGACGATTATATATATTAGCTAAAGTGTATAATTACTATTCATGCAAATTAATATTCTTACCTAGAATAGTAACGACACAATAAATTTTATCAATGTTTTAAATGAACTTAACAACAAAATTTAGATATTATATCAATTTAATCAATACATTTCTTCATTAATTTAATAATAAAATATAAAAATAATTATATAATTATATTTGTAAAAAGTACTTTTTCGATTGAACGTACCAAACTAACAAAGGTTGCCGTTGTATAAAAGTATCAGCTAATAATATAGCAAAAGTAATAAGAAAAAATAAGAAAATAATATGCGATTTTTTTGGATCTTAAGCAATATATATAAATATACTATTAATTTGTAAGTTCAGCCTGTTCAGTCGAAAAAGTATTTTTTACATGTGAAACGACGACTTGATAGTCTAAGGTAATGTATATATAATTTTACTTCAAAATAAACTAACATTTTGAAAATAACTTAATCAAACATTTTGTTCTAAACTTTTTTGCATGTGAGACGGCGACTTGATAGACACTACAGTATGATTTTGTGATGTTGTCTTTAGGATGGCAATTGCTTTATTCTATTTAACCCGGTTGACTATTTGTTTTGAGTTTAAGATTCTAACCTTAAAATTAGTATGACCTGTTCGCTCTTATAAAAATATTTCTGACAACTAAATTTGATGTGGATATTAGTAAATCGGTTTTTCTAAAATGTGTCCTTAAGGCACAGGTTAAGAAACTAAAAAGGGAACAAAATTGCTACATTATTGACAAAACTTACTTGTAATTGCATCATCACATTCACATCCATCCTATTAGATTTATTGAGCCAGTCGTGCTCACGCTCCAATCACATGCATGGGCTCACCTTCATTTTTTTACACAGATACAAGTTTAGGGCCGTAAACGGATCGAACTATACCGAACGTAACTACGTTTGAGTTCGGTCCGCAGGAGCTCGAACAGTACTGAACTATTGCGAACTATGCGAACAAGTTCGATTCGGTTTGCAAAAATGTTCGATGCGATTGGATATTTGGGCGGATGAGAGGGAGATGACTCATGAGTAATGAGTAGGAAATAAAGAGATATGAAGTGAAAGTGATTTTTCAGGATTTCAGAGTATAAATAAGGAAGAATTCTCTATTGATATGCGAGCCAAACTAAATCGAACTGTTTGATTTCGAACCGAATACTGCGAGCCGGATCGAACCTTTTACGTTCGCTCACAGCCCTAGGTACAACTATCACGCTGTTAAAAATCATTAATATAAGGAACGTCAAATTTTATACAAAATTATTGTTAAAATGTACATTTATTAAAAATATGATTGATAGGTCATGTATGGAACATGAATTGTGATACAAAGATATGATTTATATCAAATTAATTCTTTTTACATGGTAATATTACAATTGAGTATTTGAACGAATCGAATAAAAATGTAACCGTGCTATACTTAATTTGACCCGGCTCTTTTCAAGTCTAGGTTCGATTTGACTAAACCCCATTAAGATTGAACTCCAAAAAATAGGTCTCGTACCCAACTTGAAACAAATGATTCCGAAGACTCAAAAAATGGGTACTCAAGGGCAGTGTTAATCGGATGCCCTAGTGGAAAAGGCTCTTGCTAGCTAGTGACCAGAATGTCCTGGTGCGAAACTCACCTCATCGCTAATTTACAAAAAGAAAAAAGAAAAAAAAAACCTTGGAGTTATATATTTATTCATTTAATAATTATTTATATTGTTAATTTATGTCTTGGAATTGATCAAGCGCAGAGTAAAAGTTTATGTTTGAGAATCATTCAACCTATTTGAGTCAAACTATTGAAGTCTACTTTTGGAATCAAATTTTGTGAAGCCTTTCTTACCATCCACGGTCACTAAAATGCGGGAAACGTAATACACACACCCAAATTTGTCTTAATTACAAAAATAATCCCTAATTTCGACCATTGGACAAAATTTAACTACCTTAATCCATTACATAGAATTTACCCCTAGTCCTACCTCTACACACATCTTTGAAAACCACCCCACCTATCTAATTCCTTTCCATCATCTCTTGAAACAAAAGACACAGCAACCAACTTTCCATCATATCTTTACAATTCCAAATCCCATAATTGTTGTCCACTTCACTAAGACAATCATCTCTTTTCCTCTTCAAGGTATCATCACTTTCCAAACATTTTTCCTTTTTTTTGCTTACTTTCTACAGTTTCCTCAACCATTCATGGTCCCTGTTCTATGTGGTCCTTTTTTTCTTGATTTTTTGCTTCAAAAATTCCTCTTTTAGTTCTTTTTTATGATGTTGATGTTTCCTTGTTTCATTTTTCAGTTACGATTTAGTTGGAATTGCTTAGTAACTGTTTTGTGTATATTCTTGATCTAATTCGACGTTTAACTGCTCCCTTTTTGTTAAATCTTTGGAAATTCCTCGTTAATGCCAAAATCCTTTCTGGGTATTTCTTGGAATTTCGTGAGTTGAAAGTCATCAAACGTTACTTTGATTTGGTGGATTCCATACATCCGACTCAACTCGAAGTTATAAGGCTCGGTTTTGTTTGCTTTAGACGTTACTTTGATTTACCATTAGTGTAGTATTTATGGTGGTGGTGTCTTGTTTTTTCATTGGTTATGTTATGATTAGTTTGATTCTTGATTTTTTATATAAAAAAAAAACTATTTTTTAATTTTGTTTTATTGTTGTTTTGCTGATAATCACTTCGATAATGTCATGATTAGTTTGATGCTGGATTTAGATATTATAAAAATGAAGAAGTTGTGATTTTGTTTTATTGTTGCATTGTTGAACTCACTTTCATTAGGTTATGACACTAGTTCGATTCTTGATTTTAGACATAAAGAAGTTTTGATTTGTTTTATTGTTGCTTTGTTAAAAAATCACTTTCATTATGTTATGATTCCTAGACATAAACAAAAAACTGAAGATGTTATGATTTTGTTCTTATTGTTGCTTGTTGAAGGTCATTTTCACTAGGAATGGAGTCAGCAGAGAATGGGGTTGCCCATGAAAATGATAAGCATGTTGATGTTGTCATCGAGAAAGGTGATGTGAAAGAATTTGATGTGGATGTGAAGAAAGATGATGAAAATGTGTCCAGCAAAATTGAAAAGTCTAGTGAGAGTGGAGTGGAGGAATCTGTGAAACAGGACAATGAGAAACTTAATGTATGTGGTCCTGAGGGGGAAGTGAGTGGGACTGTGAAGAGTAAACCATCTGTTGGTACTAAAACTTTCAATGGTGGAACTAAGAACAATAGAGTCTCCAGAGACAAGGCAAATGTGAGAGGTCCAACGACGTTTGGTCGTAGCTTGAGGCCGAGTCTGACTCCGAATCTCTCATTCCCTGCAAAAGGTGTTAGTCCTGATGCAATGAGGAAGAGCGCTGATGCATTTCCTGTCAAATCTGATGCTAGGCTGTCTAGGAAAACTGGGGGAGAGACTGGAAGCAAAGTTTTGAACAAAACTGCCTCTTCGCTTTCTCGTCTCAGCACAGCCAGGATGGCAGGGAACAATGCTGTCAATTTGAAGAGTGAATCCGCTCGCCAGGTTCGAAGAAGTACAGTAGCAGGGATTTCAAGTCTTGATGGGTCTAAGGTATAGTCTTGTCTCCACCTTCTTGCGATTGTGGTCTGATCTAATTCTCATCATTCACCTTGCGTTTATTACTCTTTTGAATTAGACTGGGAAGGCTCTTGCTGCTAAACAAACTGACAAAGCTAAAATAGAAGTGTAAGTCGTCATATTCTGCGCAATCCGATTGATTACATCTTTAGGTGAATCAGTAGACGACTATGTGTTTAGTCAATGACTTCACCTGAAATTTTCATCCTGTATCCTACAATAGCTAATGTGAATATGATAATTATATGGACTTCCAGATCAAAGGCTGAAAGGGCATTAACAGCTCGTGAGGATGAAGACGTCCATTCTACTACTTCATCGTACTGTTCTACATTATCTTAAACTGTGCCTTCTCTTTTCTCCTTCTACATGTCTAGTATTTAACTATCTTGTCTGCTTCCTTTTGCAACTTCCTCAGTAACACTACTTCTCGTGGTCAAAGCAGCACTGCCCCTAAATTTTCCTTCAGGTTGGAAGAGAGGGCTGAAAAGAGGAGAGAGGTATAATATATACTATGTGACACTCTCCATCTTGTTATTCTATTGTTGTGAATCTTGCAATGATCCTCTTAGATATTTTTAACTACTAGATATGTGAACGATGGTTTCTAAGTAAATTTTTCATTGATACTAAATATTTGAAAATTGTTTTGTTAAGTAAATTTTTACATTGATAGTTCTACTCAAAGCTGGAGGAGAAGATTCATGCAAGGGAGATGGAAAGAAACAATTTGCAGGAAAAATCAAAGGTGTGAATATCTCTTTCTAGTGGAAATGATTGTCAGCTGTTTTGATCTTGATCATAATTGTTCTGCTCAATTAGATTACTGATTCTATTATTTATTTTGGTATATAACGTAGGAGAGCCAAGAGGAAGCTATTAAGCAACTGAGAAAGAGCTTGACATTTAAAGCTACACCGATGCCAACTTTCTACAAAGAACCTCTTCCCAAAGTGGAACTGAAGAAGGTATTGTGTTTGCTACTTTTATTCATTCACAAACACAGAGCCCCAAATGAGTTAACCCCCCCCCCCCCCTCCACCCACACACACACACCCGTCTGCTCCCTGTCCTCGAAAAAAGAAAACAATACAAAATCATATTAAAAAGTCAGTAATTTTCCAGAATCTGGCATTACTTTATAAATATGTTGTTTGGGAACGACAATGATTTCATCAGTCTAGATGTCTTTCTTTTTCACAAATGTAACATACATGAGAAAAAACAGTCTATAGGGGATTGTTTCTTGACGCTTGAAAATTATTCTGTCGTTAATTTCACTTTCTCCTTAGCTCGGTTCTTCTCATTATAATCTGGATGCATCATGCATGGTCTGTTAATGTGGATCATTTATCTGTATGCTTTTCATTCTCTTTTCCATGGAATCTGGATTTTTCCCTAAGCATTGTGTAAATGAACTTGTTTACGAATCTCTAGATACCGACTACACGTCCCATATCTCCTAAGCTTGGAAGGAATAAAAGCTCTATTGCTGCTAGTATCCATTCCTCAGAAAGTGGATCATGTAATAGCCCTCCACTGTCTAATGACCACGCAAAATCTCCAAGGGCTCTGCCAACAAAAAATGACAAGACCACTACTGCCAGTTCCATGAAGACTGTGAGAAGCTCACAACCCAAATTTCAGTCCCGCAACTCAGTGGGCTCTAAAAGTGAAGCAAAGCCCGTCAAAACTAAAGCGAAAACTGTAGAAGCAAAGAACCTGGATGGCAATGCTTCCACTGAGAACCCTAAGACAGTTTCTACGGATCAGTTATCAAGCAAGCCTGATGAAGAGGGAGTCAAAATGAACCATCTGAGTGGTGAAAATGCAACTCCATACACTCCTGAGAACGCTCCTCCTGAAATCACGGTTAATAGTTAAGTGGTTATTTGATGAATTGTACTTATAAATGTTTGGAGTCTTTCAACTAAAACCAAGATGTGAATATGGTGTTTGAATGTTCTAAACTTTGATGATAGTTCGATATAGTTTGCTTCCTTTTTCGTGCAATTTTTAAACATTCAATTGTAAACCAAATGTTCTTTTGTTAATTCAAATAATAATGGTGTTTGTTATATTTGTAATATTGGCTTCTTCTCTATTTGTGTGATTTCGTTGGCATATGATAGAATGCATGGTGTCATCACTTGGTATATTTTATTGAAATGTTGTATGTTACATCATTTGTGAAACGCAATCATACTCCCTCCATTCTTAAACTTCAGTTTTGAACATCCACGAGTTAATTTTTTAATATTGAATTCGAATGTTTTTTAATATTATATTTGTTTGGTGAGCAATATAGTATTATATTCACTAATTACTAATTACCAAGTACATAATTTACATTAGACTCCCTCTATTCTTAAAGTTTAGTTTTCAACATCGACAAGTTAGTTTTTAAATATTAAATTTAAATATTTCTAATATTGGAGTATTTGTTTGGTGAGCAATATACTATTTATTATCTTCACTAATTATTAACTACTAAGTACATAATTTACATTATATATTCCTTCATTTTTATAATTTAGTTAATCGAATAGCTTAATGGAAAAGACTTTTACTAGAGATCAAAAGGTTCTGGGCTCGAAACTCACCTCATCGCTAATTTATAAAAAAGAAAAAAAAGTATTAAGGGTTCATTTTTTAGTACAAAAAAGCTAATGTGTTTCTTATGGGTTAATGATTATATAGTTTAATGACTTTATAGTGAAAGAAGTGTATAGTGTACTTAACAATTGATCAACAAGTAATGCAAAACGAAAGTTTATTGGAGCACAGTCAAAAGAGAGGGAGTTGTTTGTTTGGAGCTTGAATTCCCATTTACTTAATTTAAAAATATATTTCATATCACATGACTAATTGTAACTTCTATCGTTTAAAAAAAAAACATACATGTGAGTCCACAATCCATCATCATGTAGATTAGTCATAACTCACAATCGATGGAGTCATTAGTCATAGTCTCATTCTCATAGATAAGTTGCTGCTTCCGAAAGGGATGGGCTTAGTGAAAAGCTCAAGCCCACCTACCATCAAATTGTGGCCTCTAACTCTCTAAGTACTTAGTCAAGAATCCAACTTTTCTTAATATGTAACTCATCAAACTATCAAAGTAAATAAATAATAAATAAATTAGAGATGTATTATTAATTTATTATCACTTTTTACGGATTTTAAATATTTTTCCGATGGCTCAATAACTTAGTGACATCCGACTCAACCTTCTATGCAAGATGTCATGGATTCGAACCTTGTTGGAGACAAATTTGTCTCGTACTATACTCTAATTCTTTATTAGTTAGCAATTTTTTGTATTCATTATTTGTAATACATTTGTATTCATAATTCATCGTTAATTTACAGCAACAGAAAAAAGAAATTTTAAATATTTTATTTTAGTGATCGGCCTGTTTATTATTGGTAGCTTATCAAAGTATCAAATCAAAGCCAAGCACATGATAATAAATTTTTATAGTAAAATAAAATTAATAAATCATTTTCTAAAATGTTAGTGATTACTTAGAACAAGTAGCTAATCTGTCGACAACCCTATAAACAATCTTCAACAAAATCAAATTAATTCATTTTTCAATTTTAGAATAAAATCTAGAGGAAAATGTTCACTAGAGGAGTATTTGTCAGATATTTAATAAATAAATAAGCTAAGATTCATTTGAAAAAGTGAAAACACCATTTGATTCGAAGTGAGACAGTATATATTAATTGGATTGGTGTTTAGTTTTTGAAGGCAAGAAAAGATGGGGTATATAATCCTAACAAATTATTCGATTATGAAACTTTATGATTTTTATAAGATTTATGAGACAAAATGGTGCATGTCATTATTGTCATATATATAAAGTATTAATAGTGTTGCAATCACTCTCAATATAATAATAATTTTGAATGTAAGATCACATCCACGGCTTTTGACAAGCTCCTCCCGAAGAAGTGTCGGTGCCTCTATATATATCATCTATAGGTAGTGTTGGAAACGAGTCGGGTAATCCTCGACTCGTTAGACCGCTCGTTAGTTAAGGAGTAAGGTAAGGGTACAAGGTTGTGCTCGTTTGAACTACCCGACTCGCTCGATAATTACCCGGCTCCTTAACAAACTACCAAATTAATTTAATATGTGTGTTCAAATATTATTTATAATTAAGTTTTTGTAGAGTTTATTCTCAACATTTCAAATAATTAAGGTTTATGTAATTTATTAATGTGCCAAATATAACAATATATTCATTTTTATTAAACATAAGTTTTTCTTTTTTCATTTTACCTTAAGGAGCCGGGTAATAAATGAGTAGAGCCGGATAATTACACTACCCGACTCGTTATCATAAAGAGTCGAGTAGGGGTACTAAGTTATGCTCGCAAAATTACCAGACTCGTTACTACCTGGCTCGTTATCTTAAGGAGTAAGGTGGGGTACTTTACTACTTGAACCGACTCGACTCGTTTCCAACACTACCTATCGGATATCAAATTGCATTACAGTCTAAAAAATAGCAATTGCTTTTAATACTTACATAGATTAAACTTTTAAAGGTCTACAGTAATTGACGAGTATGTATAACTTAAATTATTAAAGAAAATTTATCACGTGATCCATTAATATTTGTTATCATTTCATATCCGACATTTTATAAATTGTATGTCAATAAAACAATTCGTAATCTACTCTATATATAATATGGAAAGGGACAATCTAAAGTAAAGATTCAACTGAGTTAGTTCGAGGCTCGAGCTCTTTGAATCAGGCCGAGGTCATGGCTCAATCAATAATGAGTGAGATTAAATAAAATTTTCTTCGCATTCAATTGTTGATGTACTAGTCCAATTATGATACTGTTTTTTGTTTGTAAACTAGCTATTTTTTAAATTAGCGATGAGGTGAGTATCGAACCATAACCTTCGGTCATAACCTTCGGGTCACTAGCATAAGCTTTTTCCACCAAGTTATTCGATTAACTCAATTATGATATTGTTGATATTAATCATATTCAATTGATTTAGTTAGACCTTCATTATCAATAATTTGATGCCAATTATTCAACCATGTAATATGTATTGTGAATATGCAAACACTGTATATATTGGATTACGATTAATTAAGTGTGATACATAAAGATTTGGGCAATCAAATCCCCATCAAGAGAAATGTATTATTAGTGTGGCGCTGTGGACTTCTATCATACAACTACTGGAGCATCGATCAAGGCTTTGGTGGTATTCTGGGACTAGTATATAAATTTTCTATTAAATTTTCATATATCGACCCGATATATATAATGATTCATCATGGATAAAAAAATATTGTTAAAATATGCAAATGCTGATAATAATGACGATACAGCAAACTTTACAAAGAGTATATTTTCAGAATTTTATACATATGATTAATTTAAAAAATGAGAAAAAAATAGTAATAAGAAGAGGTAAATAGAAATAAAAAAAACATTGGATCCCCTATTTCGAAGCTAAGGGGGTATAATTGTAGAGAGTCTGATGATCTGAAGCAGACAAATGATAGAAAAGATCCTGTAGAAGTTTCGAAGCTATTGCCAAATGTTCGATCACATCTCCTTTATTAAGTTAAGACTTAAGGGTATTGCCAAATTTTGAATTAAAGAATAAAGAGTCAATGTGCAAAATGCCCCACTACATTATTAAATTACTAATAATGCCCATGTGTGACAACTCATTCCCTCTATGCTAATTAATAACCTCACGGATGCGATCAATCATGACTCTAAGAAAAAACAACTCACTTGATAGAAATAGATGCATGCAAATTGCGTCTATTTGACCTTATACTAAAACAAATTGTACTTGTTCAGCAGCTTAATGATGCCTATTAGAGCCTAATGATGCTTTATCATTAGAAGAAAAAAATCAAAAGAAATGATTGCTTTATGATATTCGACCATTGTAAACATTTAACTCCAACTAAAATAGGACTAATTTTTTTTTGTGAGCAATGGCGTCCGAAATCATCATACATTTACAAACTCTCTACTCCATTTACTTTATTTTAATTGAGTTTTTTCATCATATGTGATAAATTGTGATCATTAATTATTTTTATGGACTATTTCAATAAATTATTTGATATAATTGAGTTTACACATCTAAGAACTAATTGATGAACAACAGTTGTACAAACATTAAAAAAGAAACCAACACATTATATTGGAGGTCGCAGTATGCTTCTAAACTGTCCTCAGAATCTACATGGCTTCGCTCTTGGAGAATCCATACCAAATGAGTATCTCATAAATTTTGCTAAAATCAACATTTTTATATATACAATAACATTATTGAAATGTAGTCAATCCTACTTTTTAACTTTTTCACAAAATTAAATTTTCTTATACTCTATTTCACACTCTAGTAACTACTACTCCCAAATTTTCTTTCTCCAATAAATAAGAAATAAAGAGAATTTTTTGAGTGAGTCACTGTTAAGATGTACCTTTCATATCGAAAGTCGATGTACTTCTGAATCGATATATAAGATTTTGAGCTACTCCCTCTATTATCAATTAGTTTTAGAATGGAACCCCATAAATTATTATCAGTCACCTAATCCACCCCTTAAAAATAATTATTTGTCCCTTTTGTAATATTGCACATATGTACTTCCATTATTCATGTTGAAATTAAACTTTACCCAAAGGTCAAAATGAGTTGGCCGGCGAATTAGAAGAGTCTATTGAAATATCCTAATTAAATTAGAAAATTGGATAAACAAAGTTCCTAAATATGTTTAGATGATGATGACGACCTTCCAACTGGCCTGCACCGTCTCTTCAATTTTGACAATATACCAACCCATTCTAATGTCTTACTCACAAAATGGAGTTATACCATTAACCATATATGGTGAGAACACGTTAAATAGCTACCGTCACAACTAATCTTAGTTTAGCTTCTTCAATCATTGAAGCAATTGTGATTATTAATCAATCATTAAAATAAATGAAGGAAAGCTCCAGAAGGATGAAAGGGACAACATTAATAGGAGTAGTACTTGTACAAACACTAGTGTAATGGAATAGAAATTGAATCACAAGCTAAATGATAAGAGTTACTTTACACACCAATACAATACTCAAGTATTATGTCTTCTGTCTTAAAATAACTGATTTTTTTAAAAAAAAAATTAACAATAATTGATTGTTTATATAATTCAATGTAATTTTGTACTCATTTTTCTTTTTTTGATCCTTGTTTCAAATGTTACTTTTCATTTTGAAGTATTATATAGGGTGTAATTATGGGGATTAAACCTGTAGACCGAATATTTAGTGGGACCAAAGTACACCCGACACACAACTATGAAGATCATTCCGGCAATTATCTCTACCATGAGTTTATAGAGATTCCCTTTGATGATCAAAAAAAGGGACCAAAAAACACATCCACCAATCATTCAATCTAAAATCCTTATATCATACTCTCTCCCACTCATAAAAAATAATGCTCAATATTTTGCACATTCAAATAGATTTCTTACCATCAATTATTAATTTATAATATTTTAATAAATATTAAAATTTTATAACTAAGTTTACTTTAAAATGGTCAAATAAGACTCCATCAAAATATACGCATAACAACCTCTGCATTATCGCTTTCCAAGATATACAAAATGTTCGATTATGCATATTTTTTAATTTCTTATTGTGTTAAATATAGATTATTTTGGTTATTATTAAGGATATTATTACATAATATCATTTTCCTACAAATATTAATTGTATCATTAAGATAGATTTTGAACTCCTAATAAAAATGCTGATTGTAATGAGTAATAGGGAAGTACTATTGAGAAACTGTATACTTTGTGCATTCCATGTGTCCACAACCAAAGTTTACATACAAATTGGAAGAAAAAAAAAAGATATAATAATTACAGTATTTATACCAAAAAATAAAAACAATACAAAACTCTCTTCTGTGGGGTGGGGTTTTTTTTCAAGGAATTTCTTCAATGCAAACACCTTGTCCTTTTACATAGCAAAAGCACATGGCTCAGCCTGATAAAACTGCACAAAAAATAAATATGAGTATTAGCTGTAAGCATATGATTCTAAAATACAGAAATTATTAGGTGAATGGAGTAGAGTACTCACCACTTGTGGGGCTTGTAATTTATGCATCTTTCTTTTTTTCAAGTTTTTTTTTTTCTAATAAATTTTAATGACAGCTACTAAAATGAGTGTCTTGTCCAATAGCCCCCAACATTCTGCATGTAGTTTCCATCAATTTGCCTGTTTCAATCAATAATTCTAAAGGTGTTAGACAGCTCATAATTCATAAATACAACCTAATATTATTACAATAAATAAATATGTTGACTATATATACCAATTCCATTATTAAACATTTAATAATGGTCCAACAAATTATAATATAAATAGAAATGAAATAAATGGGGGCCGAAAGTTGCTATCTTTGATTCTTCCTTGTTAGACTATCATAGAATAATAAGAAGCCCTCTTTTATGTCTCACCGACACTCTGGACTTAATAATTTAATATTAGTATTGAATTGTTTGTTGATTATTGAATTAAGAGAATTAATATTTAATTCAAATAAAACAAAAGAAGAAAAAGGTGAATAATAATACAAGTAGTAGCTAAATTAACACTTGTCCAGCTAGAATCCAAAGAGGGTACAACTTATATTCAGCTGGCTTCCTTCATCAAGTAGGCGCATTCACCCAAAAGGGAAATACCATGGGCAACGCGTAAACTCCATGTGACCTGTCGCCACCTCCTTCACCGCCACCAACCACCACCGTCAACAACCTTATAATTCGCGCCGGACCTACTAAATTATTTAACTTACTTTACTCGATAAAGTGTCTATTTGACCCGCTTATCGACTATACTTCGAGCCCGACTTAATTAATATCCTAATCACCAATAATTAACTCTAATCACCAATTGAAACAATAACGAGTATTAACCACTACAACAAGTCAAGAATTGGAGTTTTGAATAATTCAACTAAATCATATTTTATCAAATAAAACAATTTTTTAGTGATTTATCACTAATCATTGTGATGACTAGAGTCGAACTTTACCACAATATTTCGTTGTCATTATAAATCAATCAATCAAAACTAAATTAAAGAAATTAACCAAAACCTAATTAATCAATTAATTGTAACATACCTCTTCTTTGTTTAGAAACAACTTTAGGAACAGTCGCAGAAGGCTTAGCAGCGACAAGCTCCTCGACCGGAAACAAGATTCCGTCAATCCCCTGAACGGAGATTCTCCCATCAGTATAAATGTCTGGATCAAACAAATACGCCGTATTCTCCCCCTGTCCGAATTTGACTGACCCATCTGCCTCCTCGGCAGCCACCTTATGAGGCAACCTTAATGTATCATACTTTACTTTCCCAAATCTTCTTACAGCATTGTACATACTCTCCTCTGTCTGATACTCAGGAATTAGATGGTAATAAACGATTTGTTCCGGTGCCCCGGGTTCGGATAATTGATCGGTTGATAATTTAGCCATTGCTTCATCGTTGGGTGCTAATACTGTAATAACGTAGCCCTCGGAGACTAACCGCCCCATCTCGGAGGCGAGGGACGTTAGGTTCACTAGGATATCGGCTAGTTCATTGTAGCCACCGTAATGTACGAGGGTTTGGATGAAGTCTTTGACCTGGGCCTCCCCGTCGAAATGGTGGTGTGGGCCCCCTGGGCCGGGTGCTGGAGCTGGGGCTAGGGAGGGTCCAGGGGCCATGGCATCGAAAATGGGTAGTGCAGGGGATGAGCCAGCTGGGGCTGGTGGTGCTGGTTTCTTAAGGCGGTTGGTTCTTGGGTCGACTTCCGGTGCTCCTTGGGGTATCACGGCGGAGATTGACTGGAGGCTACGACGCATATTGAAGTCTTGTTGGACTGATTTCGGTATCAGGACTCTCTCGATTCCGTGGATGATTCCGTCGGGTCGAACGACGTCGTTGGGGTGGGTGATTCTTGCATCGCCCACTCTTTTCTCCCCGTTTTGATGTGTAATCTTCAATTTATCCCCAAATATGGATGAATGGTGTGAAGTTTTGTTGACAATTTTGGCAAAATAGTCAGAGTCAACTCGAGATGGAATCATATGGTAAAACAGCAAATTCTGCAATGAGTTGAGATTCCTGGGTTCAAGCAAGAATCGCTTGAACTCGGGGTCCAACTCGCGCTCCAAAGCTTCGTTCTTTGGAGCAAAAATGGTGATATTATGCTTGGTGACAGCGTCTTCAAGTGTCTGAAGAAGTAGTGCTTTTTCCACCAATTCTGATAGCTCAGTATATTGTGAGTCCAAAAGGGCAACAAGAACTGAATTGGAATTTATTTGAGCTGAAGAATGAGTTGAAGGTTGCTTTCTTGAAAATGTGGAAGGTGTTAGAGTGAGGAGAGTGAAGAGGGTGATACAAAGAAGATGATGGAAGCCATAGATCTGAGAATCCATGGCAATAGTTTGATGGATTTCAGTATTTTTTTTCTTCTAAAGAAAGCTCTCTTATTTTGCAAAATGCCTGAGGTTGTTGTGTTGTTTTTGGGTTCTTGAGTTTTTGAAGAATGTATAAGGTGATGCAGAGAGAAGTCTTTTTCTTGAGGAAATGTGGGCTTTGGGTTTGATGGAAGGTGGGGTGTCTGGTTTGGTGGGATGTTATGAGGAGGAAAATAACATAAAGGAGGGCATTTATAAATATATATATACTCACCAAAGAGATTGATTTTGATATCATTATACTACTACTTTATTTTAATAATCCCACCTCTTAACTTTTAATGAGTTATCTTGATCTTTTTTTAAGTAATGGATCTAATAATGTATGTACTTTCCATATCTTAAAAGGATTTAGTATTACATTTTAATTTTGACTTGTAGTTTTAATTTCTTATAGTTCTAATATTTAGTTAAATACATATTTCACTGTTAATATGATCATCTTGAGTTATGTTAAAATTGTATAAGTCAATTAAAATATAGATTTTGTTAACTATTTTATAATTGAAAGGAAAACTAGTCAATGTTTTATAATGTAGTATTAAAAATGGCATATTTGAAAAAATAATATAATGAAATATCACTGTCATCACAAAACCAAAATAATGAAAATATTATATGGTTTACTTTGACTACACTCAATTACTGTCATTTAATAAACACTCGTCATTTCATTTCATTTTAATGGATTCTCTATTTAAAGTACAAATTTAATCATTAATTATATTGTATATATAATATAGAAAATTAAGAAAAGTAATATTATGAAAATATTAAAAAATGAATTCAATAATATCAATTTTATATTTTTCAACAAATTAATAAAAGGTATTATCAAAGTTTAATATGAATTCTCTAGTAAATACTAGTATTTGTTACACATTTGTTTAATTAAGATTGTGTAACTATGAGACCTCTTATGAGACCTCGTATATGCATTGACCATTGAGACACTATATGATGTATATAACAAGATTTTATATATTACTATTATGTTAACAACTAATAATTTAAAGAAAATTAAGTTACTTGATTATAGTATGGTGAATTAATTTGTTCAAGCCAACATAACTACCAATGAATTGTAAATTATGTATGAAAAGCAAAAAAGAAATAACTACACAAGTCAAAATTTTGCGGTCATTGAAAATGTCTTTTAAGCAAGTTATTTGATGAACTCTTGAAAATAAATATTGTAATTGAAGCTACCTGAGTTTGCTTTTTATTTAGAGTATGCCTATTTTCAGAGATCGGAAAAGGGTAGAATGAAGTCATGAACGTCCAATAATTATGTGTCAAGTATGGTACTTAATTTGGTAACAAAACATTTAAAATGGTAAAATAAAAGTATGTACGAAAATAATTTAAAAATATAGAAATAGCAAATGAGATTGCTTAGAGAAAAAAAAGGTAGAGACAGGTGGTGAAAAGAAAAAGGAGGGAGATTAGGGAAAAAGGAAACGCGGGAGTTAAAAAGTTGGTTTCAGAGTAGGGACCCACTTTAGGGGTTTCGGGCAGGTTACGCTGAGAGGGACCACCGGACAACCAAGTCTGTGCCCTTTGCTCAACCTCTCCAGATGTAATTAACAACTTTCCTCTTCCTTCTAATTATTCTTGCAAATAATTAATCCTTTATTTTTAATTGTGGTTTTCGATTTTACGTGTTTTTTAACATTGTAACTTTTTGTATACATAATGTATGCCTTTAAGGAATAGTAGATGTATTCTAAACATCTTACTAAAACTTTGAATTATATATCAACGATAAAAAACAAGTACGGAGTAGTTAACTTTGTGTGATAGTATGATGTTAAAAAATTGTATGTTTCATACATAATATAAATATACTTTGAAATTATCGAAATGAATACGATTATCCTGTATGCATATTTATTAAAAAAATTGTATGTTTCATACATAGTATAAATAATCAAATTGTTACACCAATTGTTATTAACCTCTTTGGCTCGTAATACATGGTGTTAGTTAGAGTTACAACATGAACTATACACTTTCAGATATGTTTGAAATAATCATAAAAAACGAAATTGAATTGTGGACTGAAACCCCCACTGTTTATAATACAATTTTGTAAGTTATAATTCGAAATTAGTATAAATTTATTTATTTATAAATGGAATCAGGTTCATTGAACTAAATATATGATTTTGATGCATTCAGCACATAGAAAAATGTATACTCTGTTTCTCCTTAGTTTCTGCCAGCAGGGCTGTAACCTAACTACTGTGTGATATGTATTTTGTACTTGTTAGGTACATACAATAATATCGCCAAAATATATATGTAAGCCTTTTCGGTGTCTGAAAATTCAGTCTCATAAATAATGTCATTTTTCTACTCATCAAAACTTATTTATAGATTAATGCTCTGTCATCTTAATATTCATTTATAATTATGGATTCATTTTACTTCATAAGCTTTGATAGTAGTAGTACTAGTAAATGATGGAAGTACTCCTACTTGGCTACTTCTTATTCTTGAATTCAACAAATAAAATTACGTCTTATTAACTTTGCAAATGTGAATAGTATTGTTCTCTCGTAATTTTTTTTTTTAAATATAGTCAAATGAATTATTGTAGTAACATCATTTTCTTAAAATTGAAAAACATCAATTATGTTAAATTTAATATATTACTTAGGAACACTTCTGAAATTATTTCATTATTGAACTTTGGATAAAAATTCTAGAGGAATATTTTCAATAAAAGTGGGTTGTTAAAGTGAAACGAAGATAATAAAAAAGTTGCAAATATTAGTTTATTATTAAAAAGCTGTTCTGTTCGTTTTGTTTTACAAAATTATTTTTATTTGGGAGTGTTATGCATGGCAATGGTTGTGAGTTGTGACAATTTGATTTAAAATGAAAGATGATTTTGACGCGAATTTTGTTTGTAGAAGTGGACAAGCAAATAGCGCAAACACGAGTAAATATAAAAGCTTATCGTCACCGTTTACTTTGCATCTTATTTTGTACTGTTCTATCAACTTGTACTAGCAAATAGAGTAACAGTTGGTTAATGTCATGAACTTGACTTGTCAACTACTCTCATTTATACTGTCCGCAATAGCATATTATGAAATATTATATCCTATATACTCATATTTTTAAAATGAAAAATAATTTCTAAAGGGAAAAAAAATATGAATACAAAAGTATGTTGAATTCCATAAATAATCAAATATTATGAAAAGGTAATCTTTTTTAAAGAGTCAAATATTTCGAAACGGAGTGAATATTAGTTAAATAATTTTATAATTGTATATGTGATAGTCCCTTCAATTCAATTCTCAAGTTGTTTGCGATAATTACAATTTATTCGGTTTAAAGGTAGTTTTGTAAAGCCCAAGAAACTTTTCCTATATACTCTGCGTTTTCTTCCTTGTGATGGTCTTACGTTTTCCTGGGCCTCGAATATGAGACTGTCAAGTATAGGCGAAAGTCTAACTGATGAATCTGAGCTCGGTGGGACCTGGTATCTTCTCGTTCATTTGGTGCATTTGGAGTAGGACGCATCTTGGAAGCCAGAGGTCCGCCCACTGAAGGCTCAAGTACATCTAAAAACGTGGTTGGGGTACAACCACGGAGACACCGATGCCTAAGTAAGAATTTAAGCGACTCTCTAAAAGTAAAATGCTTAGAATAATAAGATATTAATTCTTTGAAGGTATTACCTCTTTCTCTTTCATAGTCCAGAGAGAAAGAGAATTAGTATTACCTCAATGAAAAAGATGGTGACACTTGTGATCATCTGACATACTTGATTGTAGGGATAAGGCTCCGCCCATGAGTTTATTTCGGTCAACATCTTTGGACCGAACCCCACCTGTATTTTGGGCTTGGCGTTAAGGAGAAGCCCGAGTAGGTATTTAATAGGGTTACAACTTACATCACCTTGCATTTGCATACTCCTTTCTACTTTTGTAAAGCTTCATACTCCCGCTGGTATGAAGAATTTCGTCTTCCTAGCTCTCATATAAATATCACTCACTTCCGAAATAAATTGAATTGGTTAGAATTAACTTTAACATTATTGATAGTAAATTTATAGTTACTAATTTTCATTCATTTATTCAAATGGTGAATGTTTTGTCATTTTTGTTGTTATTCAATCAAATTTGAAGCATCATAGAAAATAGGATTTTAATCTTTGAATTTTGACCATAAGAAACCATTTTTACATGAATAGCTAAGAAGTCATAAAAAATTGAAGATGAATAAAAGTCACAAATTCTACCATGAGAAATTGAAGAGTGGACATAACAAATAAAAAGCCATCAAATTTCAATCGTCATAAATTCGTTGCATGTTTAGAATTCTTTGTTTTGCTCTTTGTTATATAAATCAACTTCATAACTTTTTGAAAATGAGAGATGAAATAGGAGAGGAGAGAGAAGAGGGTAAAATGATAAAGTTAATTGATTAATATTTGTGCAATGGTGTAGGACGACTCCCGATCTGAATTGGAGGGAGTATTGATGTATTCATGCTCCAATTGCTAAGAAATTCATAAAATTCGTTAACCCTAAAATTAGAAAAAGTTTTAAATTTTGGAACTAGATACTTTGATATAATAAATATATTTAAAAGTAGTGATTTGATATTTATATTTTTGATTCAGACATAAGTATATGAGACAATTAAATATTTAAAACAATATTAATTATAACATTTTTAGGGACGGATTGAAGTAGTAATATGGAAAAGTTTGTGTCAGAGTGATAAATAAATTATTATCAAGATGATTAGGAATGTAAATGAATGTATTATACATTATACTCCCTCCGTCCCTAAAAGATTGTCACATTTTGACTTTTGGTGGTCAACAAAACACGATTTAAAACATAAATATCTATTATTCTACATGCAAAAAATTGTAAAAAGTTAATATTTCAAAAATATATATTGAGACAAATTTAAGAAGATCCCACAAGACTATATTATTTCTTATCGTTTATGGGAATTCATGATCAAATTTTGTAATGTTTGACTACCAAAGGTCAAAATGTGACAATCTTTTAGGGACGGAAGGAGTATATGATTAGTATTAATATATTATTCGAATTAATAGGTGCAAATTTTCCCAACGATAGTGAGTGATGAGTAGTGACACCAACTCACCAAGTTGACCGGGAGTAGTGTTATCAGCCACTGATCCGCAAACAAAGCTTTCATACATGGAAGCTGTTATTATTCTACAATATTATCTCATTTCACCATATTTTCATACCACGTGAAAATACTGCTATTTTTTTTTCTATCAACCAAATAAATTATCTTCCAGATTACAAAGAATGTAAAAGTTATGATATAGTAAGAACCGAAACATAGTCCATAAGAAACAACTTCATCTATTCTCGTAATAAGCCTTTTTCAAACGTCATTATATTTTCGTTTGAGTATTGCACAAGTCCACGTAATAACTGAATCATGTATGTAAATGAAACCAAAAACCTCCAAACCACGCAGTATTGATTCAAGAGGATTAGAAGCGATAACCTTGCCCGCTAGACCAAATGTTATTAATAAAGAATAATTTACAATTGAGCATTGTAATTTGTTCGATCTTAATGACTGTTGTTCATGATATAATGCATTTGTTATAAAAGTTGGTCTTCTAAAATTATTGTTGCGTAGTGTGTTATATTGAGGGTAAAATATTCAAAGATAATATTCTTTTGGTCCAAGAATATCAAAATATAAAAACATAACTTTTCCAAAGGAATAAGTATAATACATTATATTGTAGCATTTAATTTAATTTTACATATAATCTCAACAGAAATACACATATCGTATGTATATATCTTTTGATATTTTATTGGATTCTGAGATAAAAAAAGCAGTGTAGAAGAGAGGACATGTAGGTCATCTCGATTATGGAGGGTCTTTAATCTCATGAATCACGATAGCCCACTGTTGGTTGTGTTGCTCATTAATTCTCAATAAAGCTTAAGAGTTAAGACCAACCAAATTTTGTCGGCAACAAATTAAATAATTCATTTTTTGCAATTTAAACATGTGGCCTATCTGTTTTACAATATTCTCTTTATGTTTTGAGTTGAAAGCGTAGTTTGTTGCTAAGTATACATCACCGCTAATTCATTATCAAATAATTTATGATGAGATGTAATTCACCACTTGAAATAAACTACTTGTGGTTGATACTACTTGATATTTATTATAATCTGTTGTTTTGGTATTAATGTATTGTTAATTATCACCCATATTTTATTTTTCCATACATATAACGATTTAATTCTACAAATTTTTTATATGCTTACCCACTTGAACAGTTATATATCAACATGTCATAATGTATTTAAACAACATCTATGATCAAAGGAAAGGATAGTAGAAAACCTTATCCCTGAGAAAAAGATAGGCTGTTTTTCGATTTAAGATAAGAGTAAAGTGCCAACACCCTCTTTTACTTTACAACCTACAATAAGTGTAGTGTAGTAGTGACTATTTGGTCTATCTTATTAAGGTAGACAATGTAAAAAGAAATGATTTCACATTATCACATAGCATAAGAGTATTAATGTTGATATATTTCTTTCATATCCTTTCAAATTGCCCATACTTCAACTTGGTATTAAGGCAAATTTGAAATGGAGCGACAATTATATTTGGAAATAAACCTGGTAAACAAATCGGGCCCAACCAGGCCTCCAGTGGGCCCGGCACGGTAGTGTGCCCCCAGCCCGGTCCCCAACCCAGCCCCAGCCCCAGCCCATGGTGTGAGATTTTTTTCCAACTTACGTTTAATTTGTTCAAATTACATCCAACAAAAGTTAAAATCAATATTCGTTAAGTTGCCATTAAAATTATCAAAGAGCCTATTTGTATGGGCTTTGGGAATTAGGTCTGGCCTGGGAGCTAAGCACCAAACCGGGCTTTTAAATAGGTCCAAAGAGATTTTTTGAAAAGGCCATCAAAGATCAATATTGGCCCTATTTAGCTCACACCGTTGGATCGAAAAATCTCTTTGGACCTGTTTAAAAGCACGGTTTGGCGCTTAGCTCTCAAACCCAATTCCCAAAGCCCATACATATAGGCCCTTCGGTAATTTTAATAACAACTTCACGAACAATGACTTTAACTTTTGTTGGATGTAAGTTGCAAAAAAATTCAATGTTGACACGAATGATTCAAGATTTACTAAGGATTTTAGGTTTTAAGAGTTAATCGAATAACCTAATGGAAAAGTCTCTTGCTAATGACATAAAGTTTTCGGGTTCGAAACTCATTTCATCGCTAATTATTAAAAAAATAAAATTCAATAATGCAAGAATAAGAGAATTCTATAAATAGTGTGCTTGTTTTTTAAATAGAATTGGAATGGAATTGAAGGAACAATTTTTAATAAGTTTGCATGGAATTTCTTCTAGTTACATGTCAATTTTAATTTCATTCTAATTCTACATGAAAAAACAAACAAACAAACAAACACAAAGAAAATTTTAGCAATGAATAATTGTTCACTTATGAGCTCGTGAATCACAAATTTACAATTAGAGAATGTGTCAATATATACGGTCAAACAGAAAACATATATTTCTTAGAAAAATAACAAAAATATAGTGACTTTATTAACTTATCCTTTAAGTTTTGTCTTGCAATTGTTTGTTATCCAATGAATTATATTTGGTGACATGCCACAACAAACATATGTTAGCAGCGAGAAATATGTTATATGGCATGAAAGCATCACATTAGTGATCCTCATCCACATTTGTCTTTGAGTACATGAAAAAGTCATATGTTTGAATATGTTACGTTGTATATTATACTTGTTTTAGTTGAGCTCAATCGAATATATGACCACCCGCCACTATAAGATCGAATGTATAATAATGTAAATTTGTGAAAACAGAAATTGTAAACGAAATAAAATTAGAGTAAACTTATCAGTTTAAGTTGCGCCGTGGTATAGAAGCCAATGCCTTGAAAGCTTTATAAACACGACCTCGGTGAGAATCGCAAGCGTCGGAAGCTCCCCAAGGTTAACACAGCACAACAGCCGCAAGACACGTCCACTCGTGGCTCGCAACTTTGGAATTCGCAATAATACTTCACCCATGAATATAATTAAATAGACAAAGAAGGCTTGATCGTTTCTAGTTTTTTTTGGTGTAAAAAATGTGAAGCCATGTGTTTCTATTTATAGCTCAACACAATAACTAATATAACTGTTGTAGCTAGAGAAAACAGATGCACATTTAATGGAGCAATAAATCAAATGTTATTATTGCATTTGACTAAATTAAAAGTGACCGTTGTTTGCTCGATAAATTTGACTTTGAAGCCTTTAGTTCCAACAGCCACCACTCTATTACACAAATCAATTTATCTCGGAACTAAGGACACGAATGAGTAGCTGCGTATAGTAAATATTTACATGGAGGAATCACTTCATTATTATGAAGTCATTTTCCCCCCTTTTGCAAGTGTTTATGATTTTCAATTAAGTTTGCTGAAATTTTTGAGCAGTTAACAATAAATAGTGTAGTAGTGTATGAAGTTGGGCAGACAGTAGAATAGGAGCACGGATGCATAATAAACAGGTTTCCATGCATAAGCTTGGCCTTGTCCATTAAGGAGTCATTTCAATGTCCTTTTTCATGTGAAATCTGAGGTCTGATATCAGACAAGGTTGTGTTTTTGCTCAGCTTGTGGTCCTAAAAGCTTAACCCACTTCAACACTATTTCCTACTGGGGACCTTATTCCATTTCTATCACCTCAATCAACCACACCAAATAAAGAAGGAGACTATTTTTGTAGCGGACGATCGCAATTGCTATTTGTTGAATGTGTATTGGTACACCTCACACTAATAATATAATAGATTGTAAATCACGTTAATAGTGCAAACCATACTAACAAGTCCCGTGGGATAGACACGATAAAAAAAGCTTTGATAAGAAAAATTGAACTCATGATCTTACGATCACAAGTTCACTTATTTTATCAACTTATCCATTATTGCTGACGAGATTATTGCTGACGAGACGATAATACTACTTGAATAGGAATGAGTGAGACGATAGTGAATACATTTGTTTACTTTTGACAAGGGGCAATTTGAGGACAAAGATGACTCACAATAAGTGGAGATTGATTCAATAAAACCTCATTATCCTCCATTTCTATAACCTTTTTTAAGTAAGCGTTACTGTGTTACGCAAGGGAAAATTAAATGGTAGTGTGGTTAATGGTTATTTTCATCAGTTGCTCAAAGACTTGCTAATATTCTACTTTATTGCTGATTGACTTCAAAATTTGAATCTCAAAATAATATGTATTTTATTGGAGTTAATCGGATAGCTTAGTAGCAAAGACTCTTGCTCTTGATCAGAAGGTCCTGGTTCGATAATCACCTCATCGCTAATTTATATAAAAAGAAAAATATGTATTATATTCGGTGAACATCAAACTAGACAATCTTTAACCGTAGAGTATGATATTACTGATTGTTTGGAGTCATTTATGCGGATTTTGTACACATATGCATGATGCAAGATAAGAGGGGGTGGTCTATTCTTGTAGTTAATCTGATTAGAAGTTTCACATTAAAGATCGGACAATGGACATCGACTCAACATCAACCATGTTATGTTATCCTTATGGAGCACACAACAGACAACATCTATTCAATTGGTTATCATCACTAGATACAAGAGAGTTTTGTTGCTACTATTCTGCACTCATCATAGTCTGTCATATGGTGGAACATCAATAAATAAGCACTAACATTGATTTTTATTGTAGATCGTTAAGAGTCTATATAATTTCACTTAAAAATTAATTGATTATAGAGGGGTATCTCAATATCTTATATATTAATTCGAGAGGATATGACTTTCGATGTGGGATGTGCATATCAACACTCCCTCACTGTAACCCTATCATCAGCTGAATTTTTCCTCGCCGAAATTACTTGCTAGAACGACATTGACGGGCTTACAAGTGTCTCATTAACTTGGGGTTGACTCATGATACTAAGTTAAAAGTCTATGGAATTACACTCTAAATCCAACTGATCATAGAAGAATAATCCAAGATCTTATATATCAACTTAGGAGAACATCAACTTTCGATGTGTGATGTGCATCTACACACATACAAAAGAGGAATTTGAATTTTTTACCCTCAAACGACAAATTCTCATGCTATAGAAGTTATTTGATTCTTCTTCTTACTTTCGATTTTCGATTGAATTTGATGTAATAATAAAATAGTTTTTTAAAGTCACAATATGGTTAAGGTAATACAACATTTTGGTATAGTTTTTTTTTAGATAAAAATTTCGTTAATTAATGTAAAGCGTAATTTGTGCATCAAATCGTATTGAAAAGTTCTCTTCCACATTGATAGAGTCACGCCTTCTTGATAGTTATTAACATTCTCTTGTTGCCAATTTATTTTGTCAAATTGATCCATCGATTTTGATTATATAAGTTTCTAATACAAAAAATATGTGATTGAAATCATGTGTATTGCTTCTAATTTTTTAAATTAAACTATAACACATCAAAATTTGAAGGAAATGCATGTAACAATAATCCAATATTACTCTCTTGCAATGTTATTGTTGAGTTCGGAAAACAAATCACCTTCCAATTTGTTCTTTCTCATTTCATTATCTATTAGTAAGACTAAACACGCGTGCGGGAAAATAAGAAATCGTCAATTTAAGCATTTAGGACAATAGAATTGAAATAATATTACATTTCTGCAATAGTGCTATCACATTTTGTTGATAAACATTAGTAAAATAATATTAAACAAAAAAAAAATACACATTTGTTGAATTAACATGAGAACAATTAATAAAATTTTATATTCACCTCTTCTTTACAACAAAATTCTCCGAATCGGAATCTCCAAGCAAAACAATCAAGTACATCACTAAAATCCAGAGATAAGAAGAGGCACCAATTATTACAATGGCCCTTTTCTTGAAACATATCCATATTATTTTATAGTTATATTATTATGTGTATATAAATATAACTATATTTTTATTATAGATTGATAAATGTACTTACGCAACTAATTTTGTTAAAAGCCTATTATTTGGCTTCTTTCAACAGCAAGATGCATGCTTCCATCATTTTTCTGAGAATTGCTTCTCCAAAAACCAGTACTCAAAAAATTTCCCCACATTTCCTCCTCCAAAGCAATAACATCTTTATCCTTACGATGATCGTCTACCAGATTCATCGGGAGCGGCGCCGAAGAGGTGGGGAAGAACACCTCCGGCTCATCAGAAAGGAAGATCTTGCCGGAAGGAGCCCCATTCCTGATCAGCTTCTGGCGGCGTTTCTTCTTCAGGGCCTTCTTATACAGCCCTGCCGGAAGCTTGTACACGGCGAGTAGAAAAATGTTTACCAAACCAAATGGACAACAACAGCAGATTGCAGCACATCCTGCAGTGGTCCCTCCTGCCACCTCCGCCGCCCTTGTCCCAAAGGAACTTGCTGAGCTGTTGGCTCTAAGTGTTCTCCTTGTGGAGAAATCCAAATCCTGCCCCTGCAACAAGGGATGCCGTCGTCGAAACGACGGCGAATTCGCATGGAGGGATGTCTGGTGGCTCAATATCAGAGCCTCCATTGGGCTTTTCTTCCTCCTGGTTGACACGATCATTTTTGTTCTCTTGTATTAGCCAAAAATGCTATCAAGAAATCCTCAATGAAGTGTCAAGAACCAGGCCCATGCCCCGGAGGGTTGGGTTGGGGGGTCGGGTGGGGGTGGGTTGAGGAAATGACCCTCTGCCCTGTAATCAAGAAAACGTTGTATTCAGGGAGGACATGAATGAGCTCTATTTCATATAAGCCAAACTCTAGCTAGCTAGGCTCCTCAAAAATAGGGAAACTTTTAATTTGAAACCACTAAAACTGAAATTGTTTTTTTATCATTAAAATGGGTGATTCTCCTCAATATTAGGTAGTGAAATTGTATTTTGTACCATCAAAACAGAATCTATTTGGGTTAAAAAGGAAAACAATTCTTCCAAGATTGGAAACAGAGTGATGGAGGGATGAGAATTTAGAAGATATACATAAATGTATAAGATTGTACGGTATGATTAATGTCGATCAATTAATGGTATTATTATATACTTTACGAATTAAAAGCGAAAAAGATAATCAAATAAGCTCGTTTTTTATCTTTTAGATGATATACATTAATTTGTTCAACCAATTTTGATACGTATAGTCATTAGCTTATAGAATAATTTATTATATGGAGTACATTTTTTTGAGAATTTTCTTGTATGCTTAGGAGGTCATGCTCACATGGTGCTCACAACCATCTGAGCCGTTAGATTAAGAGTTTAAGTGGTATTTTAATCCTATGGTTCATATTTAATTGGGTATTTTTGTCCTTACATCTTTAAGTGGAAAAACAATAATAATGATATTTTGGGTATTAATGATAGAGTAATTAGCAATTAATTGAGATTGGAGAGAGGAAGCTAAATGCAATGATTACTTCAGCTCACCAATGTCGAAAATATGAATTCTAGTATTAATCTCATTTAAAATAAATTGAAGTATAACTTTTTTTTTCCTAATTTTAATTATTTCATTAAAAAACCAATGAATTTTCTCAGTCTCATGTCAATAACACCACTGAATAATAAACATTGGTGTTGCATATTTCTTCAATAACACCATATAGAATTTATTTATATATCTTTACTAGAATTAATCTCATTTTAGATATATTTCTTCAATAATAAACAATTCTAGTATTAATCTCATTTTAGATATATATTTTTAGTGACACCATTTACTAATACACACTGGTGTTCCGTTCTTATTCAATAACACCACCAAATAATATACATTGGTGTTGCATATTTCTTCAACAACACCACATAAAATTTATTTATATATCTTTACTAGTATTAATCTCATTTTAGATATATTTCTTCAATAATAAACAATTCTAGTATTAATCTCATTTTAGATATATTTTTAGTGACACCATTTACTAATACACACTGGTGTTCAGTTCTTGTTCAATAACACCACTGAATAATATACATTGGTGTTGCATATTTCTTCAATAACACCACATAAAATTTATTTATATATCTTTACTAGTATAAATCTCATTTTAGATATATTTCTTCAATAATAAACAATTCTAGTATTAATCTCATTTTAGATATATTTTTAGTGACACCATTTACTAATACACACTGGTGTTCCGTTCTTGTTCAATAACACCACTGAATAATATACACTGGTGTTGCATATTTCTTCAATAACACGACATAAAATTTATTTATATATCTTTACTAGTATAAATCTCATTTTAGATATATTTCTTCAATAATAAACAATTCTAGTATTAATCTCATTTTAGATATATTTTTAGTGACACCATTTACTAATACACACTGGTGTTCCGTTCTTGTTCAATAACACCACTGAATAATATACATTGGTGTTGCATATTTCTTCAATAACACCACATAAAATTTTATTTATATATCTTTACTATTCATGCTTAAAATGTATTTTGGTATCTCTCATTATCTCTAAACACAAAATTAACTCTAACCGCTTAAGAAATTGTAATATAATTACTACCAAAATTGGTGGAATAATTAAAATACCAATTGAATTTGTCTTGACTAGACTTAATGCAATACCAAACCAAATTATATAAATCACAATAGAAAATAAAAATTTAATTCGAGTACACCAATCAAATTTGTATTGTTTATATGTGTTAAGTATTCAAGTTTAATATTGTGAGTATATTTTGTAAAATTTCATAATTAAGATCCAGATTTGGGTGTTATTTTGGTTAATAAATGGTAACAAAATTTGGAGTGCAATAAATTTGGTGTTACTTTTTCACATTCCATAAAAAAAATATTTCTTAAATGACCATGAAACCCTTGTGAGCATGGTGCTCACAAAATAGTTGTAAGCATATAAGTACAGAATCGTACCATATCAAAATTAATGAACCACATAACCTTTCTCAAAGAGAAGACGAAGACCTTTTTCGTTTATTTATTTAATGTTATTAAAGGACGGAAAATTTATCATGTCCAAGATAAAAAAAGCTAATCATAATATGATACTATCTCCGTCCCTAAAAGATTAATATAGTCATGTGGAATCTTGTTAGATTCGCCTCTATATATATTTTTGAAATATCAACTTTTTATAATTTTTTCGGATGTAAAAGAAGAGATATTTATGTTGTAAATTGTGTTTTATTGACCACCAAAAGTCAAAACATACCAATCTTTTAGGGACGGATAGAGTATAATATATTTTTGAAATATGGAAAATATAAATAATCAAGTAAAATATTTGAAAACATTTTTTTTTTTTGTAAATTAGCGATGAGGTGAGTTTCGAACCCATAACCTTTTTGGCAGGGGGAAACCAGGATGAAAATAGAGAGGAGGCCAACTTTGAGAAAAATAAAATAGAGGGGGCCAAAATAAAGTTTGAAGCTTAGAAGGCTTGAACACTTAACCTCTACCTTTGAAAATATTACTCCCTCCGTCCCTAAAAGATTGTCACATTTTGACTTTTGTGGTCAATTACAACAAAATTTGATCACGAATTCTCACTAAACGAAAAGAAATAATATAGTCTTGTGGGACCTCGTTAGATTCGTCTCAATATATATTTTTGAAATATCAACTTATTATAATTTTTTTGCATTTAGAATAAGAGATATTTGTATTTTAAATCGTGTTTTATTGACCACCAAAAGTCAAATGTGACAATCATTTAGGGACGGAGGGAGTATGATTTAATGCATTATCTATCAAAGAAAAAACCTCTACCTTTTGAAGAAGGACTTAACCATCTAAACTATACTTCAAATTGGTTTAGTTACACTTTTTATTATATATATCACAAAAATTTAAAAAATCGTATATACAATATAACGATACCAAAAAATTTAAGGGGGTCGCCTACCCCTAGATCCGTTCCTGCTTTTTTATCATTAGTAAGAGACTTTTCTATTAGATTATTGAATAAGTATAATAGAATAATAGATTGTACATTTTCGTTTGAAAAGTGTAGTGATTGTGTACTTGATTCATCTTTGATATGTTGATAGTAACATGTGGAATAATGTGTTGTATTCAACGATAGAGAAAGCGTTTTGGATTGACGGATACGTGTCGACATATTAGTGGACAGCTGTTAGATTCACATTGTCAGCAGCTGCAGACGTCATTTTTGTATCAGGAGGAGAATTTGTTGCTCCACTCGCTATTGTCGCGACTATACATTGGCAACAGATGACGTATTTTGTATTTTTCTAATAACCATTTATTTATACAAAGTATTAAAAATACGTCACATGTTACTTAGATATAGTAATTAATTTTCAAATCTCACCTAATACGGAACATAACGTTATTTAATTTATTCTTTAATCATCAAATTAGCAAGTTAGCGTCATTATCTAATTCTACAAACACATGGTAAAGAGAGAAAAGGCACAACTATTAACAAGTTACACAAAAAACAAATGGCAGAACAAATTTTTGTTAAGTATTGATAAAATTGCAAGAGGAATATCGAAGAAATCGAAGAAGCTAGTAATAAGCAATCTTCAAATGATCACATCAAATAAACATTGATCCAAGAAGAGAAGTTACCTATCTCCCTATTTTGAAGTTAGAACTTTACATTTGTATAGTAAAAACAAAGATGAAACTTTGCCCATCCTTCTGCAGTCTGCAATGCTTGGATCATCATAACAATAATATCGATTCTTGTCAACTAATTCTCCAAGTCTGATGGTTAGCCTCAAAGGATGATATTATTTATCTGCGTTGGAGTTTAGCACGCCATTATTTGAATATAGTATATGACTCCGTTATGGAAGATACTTTTAAATCTCATGGCGACGCACTGTGGCTCAAACATGGAATTTGCAGATAGAAGAGTCCTCGTTGATCGGGGATCCCTGTCCTCCTCCTTTAGGTACATGAAACCTCCAACTCCATCTTTAAAACTTGAATCTATTTTGAGAAATTTGAGACCAATATGCAACACTGTCACTCATTACTTATGTGTTCCCATTTTGCCAAAATTTGTGTCTTGCATCATAGTAACAAATTCGCCGTAATCAATGAGTCCATCCTGAAAGTTCAAAAAGAAGAACAAAAGGTTTTAAATGTAATAAGTATGCATGTAAGTTGATGTTATTATGTTATTAAAATTTATTGGAAAAAAGCGCCATACATTGTTCTGGTCAACTTCGTTTATCATATCTTCCAGGTGAACGTCTACAAGACCAAACTTCTCACAGGCTTGCTTAAGCTCATCATGTGTAATGTAACCACTGCCGTCCTCGTCAAAAAATGAAAAGGCAGCAAACATATGATCTTCTTTCTGGATTTTGTTTAAATGGAGCATGGCTGCTACAAATTCACCGTAGTCTATGGTCCCGCTGTTGTCGATATCTGCCTGCATTAGTGAAGAACATTAAAAGGAATTTCAAGATAACATCAAGAAGTGAATCCAGTCGCAACCTCAAAGGAAAGTTCTATTTAATAAAATAATGAATGCATCAGGCTTTGGTTTGACATATACTTTCCTCCTAATTATTTTAAGGGAAACGTTCACTTTCAAAAAAAGATTAAGTGGTTGACTCAGAGTAAATGTACTTTTATACCCTAGTTTACTGTTATTTAAGAGTATTAAGAAAATACGGATAGACATATAGAAGGTGATACTAGTTTGTAATATTGCACAAAAATGAAAAAGTGTTGTTAAAATAAGGGATTATGTCACAGTTTACTCATTTATAAGATATGAAGTATGTCATTCAAATAAAAATGGAAGTAGTATTTTTAAGTAATAGGTAATAGTTGAATTTACTCATAAAATGTCAGCTTCACTTACTGCTTGCATTAGATGAGTTATCTCCGAATCTTTCAAATTAGCACCCACTTTTTCCAAACCAGTTTTGAGTTCCTCCAACGTGATAGATCCACTATTATCTGCGTCTATCATTTTAAACATTTCTTTTAGTCCAGCAATTTCCTCCTCGGACAGGCTTTCAGCAATGACCTATACATATGGTACAATGGATTAGTTAGTCTAGTCCAGGAAAACTCTTTAGGCAAAGAATAAGAAGTACACAGATATTCCTAAACAAGTATACAGTGTATAACTACATTAGCAAATAAGACATGAAATGTTCCAATCTCACTATAACAGAAATCCAGTAAATTTAAGATCAGGAACTAAACAAATAATTAATGTTTCTAGCCATTCTGCTAATTAGGATTATGATTTTTATTTATTTATTATCAATCTCCTAGCTCTTGAGGATTTCGCGAATTCATGTATTACATAATTTCTGGATAAGTGAGCAACAACCAAGACCGTTTTCTAGCCCCAAGTGTATTACGGATGCAATGATTAGAAGACCCTACTCTTATAGCCATCTTCTTCAGCTTGTTCATTGCAGAAAATTGCTTCAGACGAGTGAGTACAGCAGAATCAAGAGGTTTGTCTGGAGCAACACCATCAACTCTCACCCATGGATGGCCTGCAAACATGTTATTAGTAAGTATATCCAAGTACGGGTCACTAGAGCTAATTATCAAGTTAATCACTTAATTTAACATCGAGCAGAAACAACAAGTTAATTTGTATGTAAAAGTCAGTTTAACATGATCTTTATATAATCTCATTAAAAAGTCACGACAAGCGACAGTCATTTGTCTACACTTGCCCAGTTTCCCTCCTCTGATAATATCAATCTTCCCGTAATGATGGAAATCTGTCACTAGATGACTTTGGTCTAAGGAAATGATGGGACAAATGCAGGATGTTTCTGTAGAGAATGTTGGCAGACTAAAGAAAGATCCTAAAGTATGAAGGAATGATGGGCAAAGCAGAGCGACCAAGAATTAACTATTGGTTAAAAGATGTAACTCACGCTTGTTAAAACAGGCTCTCAGCAAACTATTTATCCTATTCAACAGGATTTTGTGCTACATTTCCTTCTAGAGTTGTCTCTCACCCATAGACTGCAATCAAGGAAAGATCCACACCATGTTTAAGATGTGTTCCATTATAAAGTGGCTTTACGAGATTGAAGATTACCAAGTCATGAAAATTTATATCATATTGTAGAAATGATGGGGTATCTCTTGTTATAAACACCATTCACTGAATACCAGTTTTTGCTCAATGTACAATATTCAGATTATAAAACAAACATATATGAATTCAATTATGAATTATTGAACTCACATAGAACTTCATGGGCTGTTATCCGCTTTTTGACATTTCTGTCAAGCATTTTCCTTACTAGATCTTTTGCGCTATCAGATATCGTAGGCCAGGGATCTGATATTAAATCTAGTTCCCCCCTTAAGACTTGCTCAAATATTCCTTGTTCAGATTCTGTTACAAAACTTCAACTGTGTTAAAATACAATTTAACAGTTAAACAATATATTACAGCAATAGAACGGAATATAGAAAGTCATGCAAAAACCTCACCATCCCAAAAAGGCGGAACGCCGCTAAGCAAAATATAAATGATAACCCCAGCACTCCATATATCACACTCTTGACCATAGTCCTTCCTCAACACTTCTGGTGCGACATAGTAAGGACTACCAACCACCTCAGAGAATTTGTCACCTGAGTGCAACAGTACATATGCTCAATTAGAAAGAAGCAACTTGGACGGTAACCAAGACATCAGAGTAACAAATGCAAAAAATTAAGCATACAATTAGAACAAATCCAAGCAACTAAAACATATATTACGATAAAAGAAAGTCACCAGACACAACACTCTCTGAGCAAATAAAATTTTAAAACAAAGGAGTCAGAACTGACATATTCCAGACTCATATTATTATTCAATTTAAAAAAGTGGTTTTCCAGTGTAATACGATAGATCCTGCACCAGAATATACTACCAAAATAGGGAAAACCTTTTCGAGAATCACGATCATAGACTTTCTCAACTTACAGATGTATGAACAAACTTTGGATCTCATGTCGAAGACAAAGAAACATGTAAAATAATGGCACAGAAGACGCTGGTTGTAGAGCCTTACACTTTAACCTAGCATTTGAACATAACAAAGACTGCCTACTGTGCTAGGATGTCTACAAGATATAGTAGGAATCTTAAATGCTAGGATGTCTACAAAACATACCTTCCTCTTGAATAAATTCATTCACTTTGAGTAGATATGTATTAGGCTAAAATTTAAAACCAATTAATGGAATTTCTATGTTCACTTATTTTGTGCAATAATACCAGCGTCAGCCTGCCTGTAAAATTTGGAAAAACGTGAAAGTGGTGTAGCAATTATGTGAAGTCTCTAGCTCAATTCATGATAAACTTTCCCTTGTGTTCTTGTTTGAGCTACCAAATCGCTCCCACAAGAATCTAAATTATGCATTAATTGCAGTATGATTTTAGGTACAATTAGAAGCAAAAGTTGAAAAAAATTACCTGGCTTGAAAAACACTGACAGTCCAAAATCAATAGTTTTAAGTGGTGCTTCCTCTGTCTCATTGATGAATAGAAAATTCTCAGGCTTCAAATCCCTATGCATAACTCCTAAGGAGTGGCAAGCTTGTACAACACCAACGATCACCCTAGTAAGTTCAGCTGCCTTCCTCTCCGTATAACGCCCCCTTTGAACTATCCTATCGAACAGCTCTCCTCCACTACAAATCTCCATCACTGCATGAACAGCAACAGCATCCTCATAAGCTCCCACAATTTGAATCACATTAGGATGTCCCGCTAAGTGATGCATTATTTGAATCTCTCTTCTTACATCCTCTACATCATCCTCGGTAGTCAGCTTCCTCTTAGCAATAGATTTACAAGCATATTCTTTTCCAGTACCCTTTTCTATACACAAGAAGGTTGTCCCAAATTGGCCTTGTCCTAACTGTCTCCCCAAAGTATAAAAATCCTTTAAATTCTCTGTTTTCCTCTGTAATACTGAATCAACTTGCAAACCTGCAGTGGACGTTCTCCTTAAATGAGTCGGTTTAGCCTCGCCATTATCCTTACTATTCCCATCTCCCACCTCCTCATTATGTTTCTGATTTTCTTCCCCAACCGCGGTTTTAACTTGGGCAGGAGTTTCGCTTTTTACATCAGATCCTTCTTCTGGAGGCGGAGGCCCCCTCGGCCTCCAAACTGCAGCGGTAACAGATTGTACGAAGCCTACTCTAGCGCCCCCCGGATTAGGCGTTGCATTCTTGTTCCCCATTATAAAGGTTATCCCAACCTCACTTTATCGATATTGCACTCAAAACATAACCTCATTGATCTCATCAAACATCAGTTTCTATGTGCTATGAAATTTATATATCTAAAAAAGAAAGATTAATTTTGATTTTAATGGGGATCAAACTAAAATGAAAAATCTCGAATTATCTGGATGAAGCAATCCAACAAACACCTAGACGCCAATGTTAAATCAGACCACAAAATTAAATTCGATGATACTGGACAATTGAGAATGGACAATTGAAAATGGACAATTGAAATGGGAAAAATAGCAAAAACAGGTGGAAAAAGAAATGAAAAATGGTGAGAAGGGCGTGAGTCGGTCGGAGGAGATGCAAAAATCGGATGGTATCAGAATATGAGTGGGATTCATACGATAATGTAGGACAAGGGAGTTTATGTCCATCCATTTTTATTTTTATGATTATAATACAATAATCTGGGTAATAATTAAATCATCATTCTTACTTTATTTATCGTCATTTATGCATGCATGCCCCATCACGTAACAATACACGTAATATGAGTGGTTTAAAATAATCAGTGCTCATATCATTAGGCTAATCACCTTGAATGTAATAGATTGAATTCACATTATTATTAGTATACTCCCTCCGGCTCTAATTGATAAAGATGTTTTAATTTCTTTTATCAAACTTTGATCATAAATTTTCATAGGTGATAAGAAATAACATATTCATATGTGATATTTTTAGATTCCCCTACCATCAGTTCCGACCTCTCACCATCGCCCCATCCAGGGGCGGATCCAAGGGGGGGGTGGGGTGGGCACCGGTCCCCCCTAGATTTTTCGGTATCGTTATATTTATATACGATTTTTTTGTATTTTTGTAATATATACATTAAAAAGTGTAAGTAAACTAAGTAAAAATGTAGCTTAGTTGGTTAGAACCTTCATTTATTGGGTAGAGGTCATGGATTCAAGCCCTCCAAGATTCATTTTTAACATTTTTCTTATACTTTAACTATTTTTTATTTATTTTGGCCCCCCCTATTTTATTTTTCTCGAAGCTGGCCCCCCCTTTATTTTCATCCTGGTTTCGCCCCTGGTCCCATCACCATTTATCCACTGATGCCGTCATCCCCAACCGTTTGAAGCCAAATCTTGCATGTAGGAATTTAATATTTTGATTTATTTCAATTGAGCTTAATCTGAACTTCAATCTTATTTTCTCTTCTTCTTAATTTGGAACGTTATGATTAATTTATTAGGGTTAAATTTTTTATGATTTTTGGATACATTCCATATGAAAAGTCTTTGACTTTAGGGCTGTATAGGGGAGGGGGTTGTTGTGCAAGGGGGGCAATGGTGGGGGGAAGTACAAGGGTTAACGGAGGTGGAGGTGGTTGATGGCTATGGTGGTAATATGTAGTGGAGTGTTCTTGGTGGTTGGTAGTAGAAGTGGTCGTAGTAAAAGTTGATAGTGGTGTTGTGAGTAGATGAAGAAGAAAATGGGCTAATTTTTTGTTTTATTAGTATTGATTATAATTAAAAATTAGACCTTTATCTTACATTGTGTTCAGATAAACCTAAAAGTATATTATTTATGAAATTCCATTTTTACCCTCTGTGTTAAATAAATTTTTGTTATTTTTAGACAAAAAAGTACATTTTAAGGGGCAAATTGAAAAATGGGAAAGTTTAATCTATTACTTGAAAAATGGGAGACCCTTAATAGAAATGATGTCAATACTTTGGGGGGCTGTAAAATATTTAGTTAAGAATAAACATTACTTTCAGTCTAAGTTGAACCAGTCCACAGAGAGAGAGAGCAGATTCTTCTTGATAATCTGAAGCTCTCTAAAAAGAGAAGAACAGTCATGAATCTGTTCAAAAAATCATACAATAAATTCGTAATGTACAGAACGAACACATCTGAACTGATTATATTTATCTTTACAACTATGTATACACAACTTTGTTAATCAACAAAGAAAATACTCATCAAAGAATCCAACTCTAACATTGACGTAAAAAATCACTACTCAAATGTCCCATTCACAAATTCTGCAGAAATGAAAACGAATAGGACAAAAAAACAAAAGATAAAAATCAATTTCATATTGAAATTGATATGTATAGCCTTTGTAGTTAGAACTTAACGTGTATTTCTTAGTCATATTTGTGTCCTCGAAAAACATCTCCATCTCCCAGCCGGTGTTACCTTTTCCAAAAGCATCAACAAGCCTGTGCTATGGGCTGACATTCCACATGTGTACCTAGAACAAAATATGGAAGTTAGTATTGCGGAAAGACCCTTAGTATAAGCATGTAACTGCAAGTAATAGATATCTTGACAGTCTTTAATAGAGTCCTCCGACTAAAAATCCATTTTGTTTTCCCCTCAATCCTCTTACTACAACAAAAATGAAAGATGTGTAGAAACAAATTTACTTGCCATGACCACCAACAGACTCAAATATAACAAGACACATGCTCTGTTATAACAAATTGACTTTCTATTGCCAAAAGCTTTATTACAATCTTTGAAACAGAAACATTCTCTTAAAATGATATCATCAAATTATCTTTCAAAATAAGAGGATGTGAGTGGTGAGAGTCAAGGATGAGATAATAATAGATTTGAAGTCTCCAACATGAAGACTTTCATGCATGAAAAAGCTTTGACCAAATGAATAATAACATTTCACTAACCTGCATCGCCGTGCTTTATTTTTCCACAATACACATGCTACAATCCACTGAAATAAACACAAGATGAGTCATGTTAGCAAGTATATATAGCATTGAACCAGAGATAACGGTGCATTGAGCATCAACGTATTAAGAGATTTCTTTATTTTTAGTTAATTCAATATGTTCTCGCCACCAAAGTGGGCCTATAAACTGAGGCAAACAGAAAATTGGAAGATCTATGTCCCGTTTTAACTTCAATTTGTCAGTAAGGAAAACATAATAATTGGTTTGAAATAAAATAATGCAACTGTTCACTAAACTGCCTTCCAGATGGTTTCACATAGTACTAAATAATTCTTCGAGTGATTTATTAATCAAAATTATGGTCATAATACTATGTTGTTGATAACATACTAATTTTGAACTATGCATAAATTAGATCCCTTTTTCTTTAGAGGGAGGGGGGTCATGATTCATAACGAACTAATCATATTGAGGATAGTTAATTTAGAAGTCACAAAAAATATTATTCATTGCCTCGTCTTAAGCATGAAAATATCTTATTTACGATCATGGAAAACAGTTCAGGACTTCAGGCGCAATGACAATCAAGGAAGAAAGTCATTAATCTGCCTTCTCTTAAGCAAGATAGAATGGGAAACATGCAGGAAAATTCATAATCAAGTAAACAATATCAGTTGTTGCATTTTAGGTTAAAACAAAAGAATCTGAAAGAGCTGGAGTTCGTTGATATATCCTCATCAAGTTACCTTGCAGACGGAGATGAAGGAGAATAAACCAAATAAAGATTTCTTTGCAACAATTGCGCTTTTCTGGGGTGGCATTTCCTTATGAAACTGCTGAGCTATCTCTTTCAATAAAACTAATTGTGCTTTATCAGTTCTCATAGATATGAGAGCCTGTCTCATTGATTCTCTGTCTGCCTCTAGAGCCTGAAGTCTCATATACATTTTCTTGACCTCTGGATCTTCGAAATCTGAGTGATTTAATGAATCTCTAGGAGTCTTTATGTGATCATCAAAAAACATATTAGACACTTTGGGATTGGAAATATTGTTATATGGTGCCTGGTGATGTATAGAATCAACAGTGTAAACTCTGTCAGTCATATCGTTCCCGTTTTCTGCAGCATAATCCACTTTATTCAGATTAGAATACTCCCTCAGTTGCGAATCATATCTCCTATTTATCCTGACAGAAGTTGGGGAATCGGTAAATTCAGTTTCTCTGGGAGAAGTACAAGCGCTATCCGCTGAGAAATTCTTTAGATGCCTGGAATACCTTGGAGATTGACCATCAATCACCTTTTCTAGGACATTTTTTGTACCAAAAAGTTCTTCTGATTGAATACCTCTAGGTGTCCTTTCAAGCTGATTGATACGGAACTCCAAATCTCTCAAGCGACGGCGAGATCGTGGGGTCTCCCCAAAGGCATATTTCTCAACATCATATGGAACTTCATCATCAGCAGCAGAATATACATGATTCTCGTCCAGGCTGCACTTTAGTCGGGGGTAATCGTAGGCAGGGAAATCAAATTGATCATCAATATTATTATCATCGAGGGCACTATTGTTCCGGCTCACCCCACGACTGTCAAGACCTCCACTACTTTCAACCTCAGTCTCCGACATCCCGTAACTCATCATCTTATGTTTATAAGATTGCACCTCACATGAAAGTGATTGAATGTTATGTTCCCTTCTGTACAATACATCTTCAAGTGTCGAAATCTCCTGCTGATCATGTGCCATTTTCTCCTCAGCAAACCTCTGAAACTGCCTAGCATCCATTTCAATTTCAGCTTTTTCGTTCTGCAATCTCACGATCATAGACATAGCTTCATTTGCAGCTGAAGATGATGCATTCCTCTCCTCCTCCAACTCACTACAAAGGTTTTGAATTGTCTCTTGCTGGTTTTTAACAGTTTCACGCAGCACATCAACCTCATTCCCAATGTCAATACGCACAACCTGAGGAACACTGAAACCGGGGATCGAAAACTTCCCGTCTTCATAATTCTCAAATTTTCGCTTGACAGACCGGATACATGTCCCGGAAAGTGATCTATTCATCTGTGGGCTACAGGAACACCCACACGCACTACATTTGACCAAACTGGTCGACGGCAGTGAACTCTCAAGATCCATAACCAACGCACATCCAATCACACCCTAACGTCTCCAACAAACTAAAACAATCCGAAAATGCCAAGCGGTCAACTAATCAACAATTAATTACAAACCCTCCCCCCTTCAATAAAATTTTCCTTCTTCCTTCAAATAAAAACCCAAAAATCAACTTTCCCCAATCACAAAATACTCTTCTATATTCTCCAACTCCGATAATACAAATAAATTTTAATGATATGAAAGAACCTGCATTCAAGATCAACATAGAAACATCAAATCCACAAACTTATAAATATAATATCTAATTCTCGCACATGCATTCATCCATATTAATATAATGACCTAGTTTCATCTCCATTTTCCAAAATGATCAAATGTTATATCCTCAATTCACATTAGAAAAATACTACCATTTGATATATTTTTCACCAACTTTTAATGTATTACGCAGCAAACATAAAAACAATTGACTTCAAATGAAAAACAAAAATCAACCATGAAAAGTCAAAATAGGACAATCATAAAAAGTTAAAAATTGGACATGCAATTAGAAGCAGAAAATGGAGAATTGAGGGGGGAAATAGAAGAGAACCTGAGGAGGAGAAGATAAATGAGGTTGAATTTGGAGATTGAGGAAAAATGAGGGAAGAAAGTGGAAATTTGGAGGGGAAGAGGATCAAGTTTCTTCCTGAAAATTGAACCCTACCAGGCTACCTACTAATTGTGTCTTTTTCTCTTATCTCATTCCTAATCTGTTTACCAATTATTCGGTTTTTTCAGTTGAGAGGGAGAGAGAGGGAAACAACAAATCCAGAGATTTTTCCGTTAATAATTTGGTTTTATGTGCTATTTTATATTTTATTAATTAATAAATTGGATAATGGATAGATGTGTATTATCTGAGAAATTAATTTTTTCACATGTGTCAACATTAAACTATAAACATAAAAAGGGGATGGGATTTGCTAACGTGAGCTTCGTTGTAGGCAAACATGCTTAAAATGATTGTACCTTGTGCAGAATTTGTGGTACCTTCGGCCGAAAATGGGTTAAACCCGGATCCGACGGATCCAAATGCGCACTTCTCCACATCCATCATGTCAGTAGCTCAAATGATTTCATCAAGGCCGTTGGTTTAGCTTTCACTGGTCCGTTGGACGATGATGGTGGGGTCGTTTTACTCCAGCTTGCAAACTTTCCCGAAAATTGTGGGATGTTGTTGCCGTAATTTAGGGCTTTGTTGTTCCAGAACAGATATTCAATTGGTAAACCTCACTGTTGCAAATCTTGAGCATTAATTGAGCATGGCCATATCATATTCTCAAAGATTTGGTACAAGCTCCTCTTTATATCAATCATTTTAGAGTGTTTCCTTCAGTGGTTCCCTATTCTAACAAATCTTTCTTTCAATTTAGTTTTGGGTTTTGTAATTTGATTATTGTTATCATGTGGTTAGGATTTATAGTTTGTTCAAGCTTTTATCAAATGTGTTTTGGTTTAATATTCGATTTTTTTGTGAAATCTTCTTTATTGACTCATATCTATCTTTGGAATTTCTGATTGCAGCCGAGATTGTAAATGGATTGGATGGAATTGAAGAAGTTGTTTCAGGTCGAGAGATTGTTGGACAAAAAAGTTTGGAATTCGATACACGATGGAGGGTCTTATACCTTAGGGGAAAAGTTTGAAGTTATTTCAACAAAGCTGGGTGCGTTCAATCTTCTTTAATGCTTGTTCAAATATATAACCATCATCTTTCTTGTTCTAATTATTACAGATTTGAATCAATAATATTGTGTAAAATTCATTTTTATCCCTATCTTGTAGTTATGTTTAATAGATGTGTTGGTGTATGTTGTCTGAACAGGAGAAAAGGAAGGCTATGAATTCAGAGTTATGGCATGCTTGTGCTGGCCCATTGGTTGCTCTTCCTCTGTAGGAAGTCTTGTTGTCTATTTCTCTCAAGAGCATAGTGCGCAAGTATGTGATCTCGATCCTCTTCCGTATATGTTGACAATCCATTCTTCTCTTTGTACGACTAACAAGTTCAATTTTAATTGCAGCTTGTAGAGTGGCCGTCAGTTTATGAACTGATGGGATCTCGAGATTTTCAGTGGCAACATGCTCCACTTCTAGAGGTATGGAAGGAGAAGAAGTCCGGCAATGGTGATTCCACTGTAATGCTCGAGTCGTTTTCCCCTTCTGATGCTGTATCAGTCATATCTCAAGCACTTTCCATCAATAAAGTAAGGGACAAACCTACAACTCTGTGTAAATGTCGTCTTTATTCTAGACTGCATTTGATAGTGCCATTGTGTCATACATTGGATGGAATTGAAGAAGTTGTTTCAGGTCGAGAGATTGTTGGACAAAAAAGTTTGGAATTCGATACACGATGGAGGGTCTTATACCTTAGGGGAAAAGTTTGAAGTTATTTCAACAAAGCTGGGTGCGTTCAATCTTCTTTAATGCTTGTTCAAATATATAACCATCATCTTTCTTGTTCTAATTATTACAGATTTGAATCAATAATATTGTGTAAAATTCATTTTTATCCCTATCTTGTAGTTATGTTTAATAGATGTGTTGGTGTATGTTGTCTGAACAGGAGAAAAGGAAGGCTATGAATTCAGAGTTATGGCATGCTTGTGCTGGCCCATTGGTTGCTCTTCCTCTGTAGGAAGTCTTGTTGTCTATTTCTCTCAAGAGCATAGTGCGCAAGTATGTGATCTCGATCCTCTTCCGTATATGTTGACAATCCATTCTTCTCTTTGTACGACTAACAAGTTCAATTTTAATTGCAGCTTGTAGAGTGGCCGTCAGTTTATGAACTGATGGGATCTCGAGATTTTCAGTGGCAACATGCTCCACTTCTAGAGGTATGGAAGGAGAAGAAGTCCGGCAATGGTGATTCCACTGTAATGCTCGAGTCGTTTTCCCCTTCTGATGCTGTATCAGTCATATCTCAAGCACTTTCCATCAATAAAGTAAGGGACAAACCTACAACTCTGTGTAAATGTCGTCTTTATTCTAGACTGCATTTGATAGTGCCATTGTGTCATACTGAGAGCATATATCACAACATGAACAAGGCAAACCCAAAACCATGGATCAACTGTTTTTCAGTTTGTCTTGTGTACGGCCGAAGTTAAGTACACAATGTGATACTTGTGGATTTCTGAATTTTTCCTGCAGATGATGTTTGATGGTATGGAAATTCCTTTACCATTTAACTTTGAGATCTTAAAGTGGGCAAATGAAACTCGGGAGATTTTGGATTCTGCAAAGCTTCCAGATTCAGTCAAATTTTACAACATATACGGGACAAGCCTTGAGACTCCTCATAGTGTTTGGTAATACCTGGTAGTACACGTCTTTAAATTGTATGGACATTGTTTCTTAACCTTATATTCTGTTGCCTCATGCAGTTATGGAAGCGAGGACTCACCCGTGACTGATGTGCATCAATTACCGTTAATGCTTGTAATCCTACTTGATTTGGAATTGTTATTAATTGGATCCTTTACATTAGTCTTTACTAAAACTTATCAATGCAAATTTAATCAATTGGAGAGCCGGGTACTCAATTAACATTAAGAACTTTTCATACCGGTGGATTTTGAGTTTCATTTGATTCATATACTTCTCTCAACCTAAATCTAAATAATAGAATTGGATTAAGTTTTTTTATTAGTTTTTTTATAAATATAACATTTTTAAAAATCAAAATTTTTATTTCCTTAAAAACTTTTCGAAGTAATTTTGTAATCCTACTTGATTTGGAATTGTTATTAATTGGATCCTTTACATTAGTCTTTACTAAAACTTATCACAAGTCTCCAAAAAATTGCGAAGGCCTTATTACATTTTTATGGTGTCTAGACCTCGCCCATGGGCGGGGTTTTCCCGCTAGTATTGACTAAAAAACCAAAACAACAACTACCACCCTCCTCTCTCCTCAAACAACACTCTCCCACCCCCCAACTGCCACCTCACACTCGTCTCTAATCTCCTTACTAACAACAATCTTTGGGATCATGAGCTCATTAACCTCCTCTTTCCTCCTGATATTGCCAAAGACATCCTAGCTATCACCCCTTCCCCAGGTGAAGACATTAGAATATGGCCTGATAATACTTTCACCACAAAGAACACATACAACAGACTCAGAGCCTCCCACAACTCCAATATCCATTGCCCTGCCAATCACCAAATTATCCCCTCCAATGTTTGGAGGAAACTGTACAAAACCCCCTTCCCTGAAAAAATTCACACATACTTGTGGAGACTGATGCTTAATAGGCTCCCTACATTGGACCTCCTCAAAAACAAAACCAACAAAATCCTTTCCCTTGACTGTCCACTATGCAAGCAATCTCCGGAGAGCATCCAACACCTCTTTTCGGATTGTCAATTTTCTAAAAACATTTTCTCTTTTTTCAATATTTTTATTTCCCCCTCTGACCCTTTTGAGCTAACGGTTTCCCGTTGGATTTTACAAAAATGGAACCAAAATAACATTAAGGAACTCATTAATTTCGGAAGCACACTTTGGGTTATCTGGCGTGCTAGAAACGATTGCGTCTTCAACGAAGCAATCCCGGATACCCAGAGATCCATTGCCCTCGCCACCACTCTTAGCAAGGATTGGCTCAAAGGTTTTGCTAGCAAAATCAAACCCTCCAAAACTAAGAGTACTGCAAGTGTGAACGAGACTGGATCTAAAAGACTATCTCCTACCTTCAGCATGGGACTCAAGATTATCTTCCACAAAGATTGTCAAAGACAATGCAGAAGAAGAGACAATAAAATCCTGATTGGAATCACCTCTGATCCCAATCCGAAATGGACTATTCTCACGTCCATTTATGGCAACCACACTACTATAGTAGGACCAAAACCATTAATGGGCACCTCGGACAATAAATTGGATCTCAAAAGCTTCTGCTCTGGAATTATCACTTCTATGATAATTGCTGGAAGCATTAACAACCACAATATCTTTATTGTCTCTGACTGTCTTATTTCTCAGATTTGGTCTAGGTACTTCCATTTTTTACACCAAGATGATGAAGTGAAGTCTCTGCTTAACATGGATTCAAGAAAATGCTGCAATATCTTTTGGAAACCTACAAGCGCGGGATGTCTTTCTACTCTTAAGAACACTGTTATTAAGGATTTTAATGTTTTAGACAATGCTTATATTCTTAATTCGGTCTGTAATGGCTCTTCTAGCCTAAACAATAGTTAATTTTAATTGAATCACTTATCAAAAAAAAAAATATAAGCTACAGTGGTATGTATAAAAATTAAGTTTTATTTTAGTTCGATCATTGATTACTGCACTTTCTTTTTTTAATATAATTTTTTACTGTACTTTATAAAATGAAGTAGTATAACTAACTAACTATTAATATTTGAAAATTATAAATCCAAGGATATCAAACAGTAGACTCTTGCACATTCCAAACAAAATTATATTGTTAAACAATAAAAGTTTTATTAATAGTTTTTTGCAATAATATTTAATCGGTCCACACGTATTATTAAAAAAATTCTTAATTCCTCCGAAACATATTCTTTAAAAATCTTAATTCAGTATCTGCTCTTAAAAGAAATTAGCTTTCCCTTAACATCTTACTAGTATATTACTTGAAACACTACAAGGCCAAGTTGTATTATTCTTTTCAATATAAATAATTGTCACTTTCGTGTAATAAAGTGAAACATTAATGATCCATTACCTTTTATATAGATAGAAAAGATATCAGCAACTTCTATATCATGAGATTAAATCTTCAACATTTAGAGATCATCTTCGTGGATTCATGGTTACTTTACATTTTTCAACACTCGTGGCTATTCATTTTTAATGCTTTTATGTCAATTTTGGGAACGAGTATAGTCAAAGTATTAATTATTAGTGTTGGTTAGCACTCGGACTATAAATCATCTAGAGAAATGTCATGTGTGATGACTACTTATACTATATCAATACAAAATCAAGTGATATTTATTTTCAGTTTCCTTCGTTTTTATTAATCATCGATTACTAGTTACTCATTATTCTAACAAATATGAAATTCATAAAATTAGTTTCATATTTAGAACTAGTTTTAGTATAAGTTTATAGGAGTATCTTTTAGAAATATAGTTTAAAAATTATTGATAATGTAAGTGTCAATTCAATATTTAAAAACATCACGTGAATTTGGTGGGAATAGAAAAAGAGTAGGAGAAAATGGTGAAAATAAAAACAAAATAAAAACAGAGGGTGGTTTTGTTGTGGACTGGTGACCACATCTTATTGTTGTTTATTTATCGTGTAATCACAGCTTGGATTTTGATGAGATGTTGACATCATTATGGGATAAAACCTTTGTATAAATGATTGCTGGCAGATTCATTTGGAGATCCGTGGGATCAACAACAATATGGAAAACAAAATCAAAAGTAATTGATTGGATCATATATTATTCGTCGTCCACCTCAAAATAAATATACCTAACTATGTATTATCATTACATTTGTTTTATGAATGAATAAAATAGTAGTAGCTTTTTAAGAGAATGATAGAAAAGGGAGGAATTAATTTGAATTTGAACTATATTAGTGTCTTTTATTCGAGATCAATGATTTTATAATATTTGATTCTTAAACAAAATAAATTATATTATTATAATACGTATAGTCGTAAATTGTTTTTACTTTTCATCTTCCTGAGGTTACATACAATCCAATGTCCCTTACTTTGGGTAAGTAGACACTTTATTGACGGATCAACTAAGGTTTTAAGAATTTTTTTTATTAAAATTTCTTTTAATGCATAAATTACACTTAATCTTAAATTAGCTTAAACTCTTCACATGATAGTCATCTAAAAAAAAATCAATAAAAAAAAACTTAATAGAATCATAATTTTCTACCTTTTATTGAGTAGAGTAATTACCCGTTTGTTTTGAATACAAAACAAGACTTTATAATTAAGTCCAACTTAAAAAAATGAATAGTGTGTACGAATAACTAATTTAGGTTGAGTAAACATCAAGCTGGAATAGCTCAGTTGGTTAGAGCGTGTGGCTGTTAACCACAAGGTCGGAGGTTCAAGCCCTCCTTCTAGCGTTTCTCCTTTTTCTTTTGTTTTTTCTGCCTATCAGTTTTCTTCCTCTATGAAATTATAAACAAACCTTTCTCTTTCATAAAATCTTCTTAGCATGAAACTAATGATAAAACATCTCAGTGTGTTTTTCACTCTACTTAAAAGACTAAAAGTAACCCAAAATAAACTAGCAAATGTCTAGACTTTCATTATAAGTGAATCCAAATTAAATAGTATTATGTGATTTATTTGCGTTTTCAGTTACATGATCCAGTGCCAGCTCTGAGCCACTCTGTTTAACCAAAGCTCATGTTTCTAAACTATCATTCAAATTCTGATGTAGGAGAAAGAAAGGTTAAAGTCCCAACAATCCTGGCACTTGCAACTCAAAAGGTTTGTATCTGCCTTTCTGGCCGTCGACTTTGTTCTATAAGCTGGAAGTCTATTAGCAAGGTCATGTTGAAAAACCTCCCTTATTTGTTATGTTTCCTACGTCTGGATGGATATATACAGTCTTGCAGGCCCAGGATCAGGAGGAAAAACTTGCTCACAGATATTTCAATGAGCCTAAGGCAAGTTTTATTGTTTACATATCTGTTGAAGTTTCTTCTTAAAATGCAAATTTTGCTCAACACTCTATAGTCTATATTATCTCCAAACATCTGTCCATATGAGCTGAACTTCACAGGTTGTAAGGTTTCAATAACGTCGTGTTGACATCATAGCATATAAAATCCATAAAAAGAAAAACTATATTTCTATTCTCAAAATTGTCATAAAGATTACATGTGTGCAATAAACAAGTTCTCAGAAAGTGCTTATAGAGGAAGATGAGCCATGAAAAAAAAAACTCATATGACTAATAAGAATAAGAATAAGATGATTCCTAAAGTTGCAGATCACTTATGAATCTCGATCAATTGCTATTTAAGACAGTGCCTTTGGTAGGAACAAAATATTCCCCGGTAGAATGGGGCACAAAGAAGGCCAGATTTATTTAGCGTCTCCGTATACTGCTGTGCTGGTTCTGCATCGAGTAACTGGAACTTAGAAAATTGTATTTCCTCTCCGTTAAGGAGTTTATTTGTTCTGTTTTTTCTGCATACAGTTTTCTTCCTCTATATGAAATTATAAACAATTAAACAAACCTTTCTCTTTCATATAATCTTCTGAAGTAGACAATTATTTCAAGTAATTGAAGAATTGGTTCAAAACATGAATATGGAACTTACATGAAACTAATGATAAAAGCATCGGTATAATTTTTTCACTGTACTTAGAAGAGCAAAACTAACCCAAAATAAACTAACAAATCTCTAGTCTAGACTATCATTATAAGAAATTTGCTTTGTGCCCAAGAATTATCTAGTTATCCAACATTTTACATAATAATTATGGAAAAGAGACAAGCAACAATATAAGTAGATCTTAATACTGGAAAGAAGTCTGCGTCCAATTGCAGACTAGTTTCCATATCTCATACAGAATGCAAAAGATTATTGCACAATTCAAAATTACATTTGTTGAAACTCAACATTAGCTCCGTGCTTGAGTGCTTCCACAATAGAAATGTTATCTCAGACTGACATACTACTGTCTTACTGATATACTATCACTCACTATCCCATTAATAGATTAAATGGTTTATGGTTAGCACATAGAACTCGAGAAAACTACAACATATCATATGATTTTGAATCACTTATTAAGCCATTTGCGCGACCAAAAGAACGTATTAGTAACCAATCATGTTCTTAGTCTGCATATCCCAATAGATCTTGGATTGCTTCACATTCTCGGCGCGTTCTGCTACAAGTCTCTCCTTCCAGTACTCATTGCACCTATTTAATAAGGAAAAAATGACATCTCAGACTCTTTGCATTCATCAACTTACATGAATTTTATTTTGATAAAATAGTAGTCACCTGTTCTTCAGGAGCATATGCAACTCTACCATATGTACTGCTTTAGCGCAAACTCCAGCCTGCTCAAGACAACATTAGTCAGAACCAAAGATAACAAAAGTCATATGTAAGAACTAGCTAATTTATTTTTTTAACATATGATTTTCAATTAAGATTTTTCTAGGAGGGAGAGGTACACTATATTGATTAATTTTGCAAATAGTCATAAGCCATTCAACCCGAAATCGTGAAACATACATATAGGAAATAGCTGCTTTATAACAGACTTACGGTTTCCTACTTTAACCAAAATGTGCATCTAAATCTTGAACAGATGAAACACTAAGAACAATGACTTTGGTTTGTCACATTTTGATAAAAGTGGTCCATCTGGGAATAAAATTGTGGGCTATATTAGGTGTCATTATTAAGAAGTTGACAGTGTTTCATGGCATATGGAGTCGAAGACTTAATATTCTATGACTCTTGGATATAATAAAATAAACGGAACAATTTGTCATTAAACTACCTATACTTCTTATATATGATCCGGTCCATTCGGAAACAGCCTCTTGATCATCATGGGGGTAAGGCTTCTTACATTGCTCATAAGTTGGACGGTTAGAGTGCATTAAACATTAAGAGATACTTACTTCTCTACATATAGGACATTTTGACTCCGTGCTTGCAGTCTTTATGCCTTGGAATAACATTACTGAGGCAGCTGAGCAAGCACATGATTTGCAGAAAATGTGCCCACAACTCAGTGCGAAAGGATTAAAAACAAGATCCTTCAATATTTAAAAGATATAGTGAGTGAATTTGTGGATCAATGTTTATGATCATAAGAAAGAAAAGTAATCTTATACATTCAAACAAACACATCTTACCAAGCAAACAGCACAAGTGAGATTATATTCTAATTTCACAGGACCAGGTAGTGTCAAGGTCATTAAAGATTCCGAAGTGTCAAAATCGCAAGAAAATGAGTCGAAGACCCCAGAATTTTCGTCAACTGATTCATCCGAGTTCAAGTAGAAAGCCCCCAATTCTATTAGCCAAGGTGATTGCAGCAATTCTACATGTTGAGACCGTAGCTTGGATTTGAATTTCATACCATTCGCAGAGCAATGTACCTACAAGCAATCAATCATCATTATGTTATAATGAAGAAGCTATCTATAACATATGGAATGTAAGTACGAGAAATATAACAAGATATGTTTTCACAAAGTTCTAAATTGGTTGTATTTCCTACATCAAAATTGTGAGCGACTTGTAATCAGTCATTCACACGACAAAGATCAATCATTTGAGAAATATGTAATTACCTTGTCATACTTTTTCAAGATTTTTCGCATAGCAGTAGCATTCATAGCGACATATTTAATTAACAACCCACATTCTTGTACCATGGCTTGATGGTCATTTCCGAAACATTGTCTGAAAGGTAAAAGGCACCGTTGCATTCCATTACCAGAATGCAAATGAAGTAGTCGTCTGACCCTCGAACGAAAGCATCCAGCTACATCTGAAGCCTCTTTCATCAACTGTGAGAAAAACGCCTCATCACAAACTGCAAGCAGACATGTCAATCAAACTCATTTGACTAACAAAGGTCGTGCATTTACTGTCTAATCAATCAAAAAAGAGTTTGCACTTAAATTGTGCTTCAATTCTGAAACATTTATATACGTAATCCTTGCATAGTAAGATACATTAGGCCATATTGTTGTTATTTGTACCTTATATTTTATACACAAACATTAGAAAACAAACTACTAATAAAAAAGCACCAATTAATTAAAGTCTTAAAACCCAAATTCGGACTATTATTTTACAATAGCAAAAACATACATTGGCACGAGTGTTGATCAATGTTTTGGGTGTCGGATTCATTGATCAAAGATCTGCATGTTTCGGTCCGACAACGTTTGAGCACTTTCTTGAGCCTCTTATATTCGACATGGGAACATTTGTCCAAGAAACTCTCCTTTTCTCCCTCAAGGTACTCTGTAAATGTTTCTCCGAATTTCATCTCCCATACACAACGTTACAAATAAATATTTATAATTGAAAATCTATATAAATGGATTTATTAGGAGAGATTTTGAGTTTGATTTTGAGAGAGATAAAAGAGGTTGAAGATGAATAGAAGTCATAAAAAAATATTACTACTCCCGATTGTTAATTAATAGGAAGGAGGATAACCAATGAGAATTGATGGTAATTAATGTCAACTAATTGTGACAAGTGTATTATTTTTAAAGTTTTTATGTAAATAATAAATATTAATGGTCGACGTGTAACTGATAAGTTGGAGCCGTCTTTATAAGATAATATCAAAATATATTTGACAGTTGTACTTTTCCTTGATATCGGAAATAAAAGGAATATATGTGTATTTTCTTTTTTAATGCGTCTTCATCCATAGTCACACCATACATGCTTCATGCATGTAATAAGTAGTGATAGGTTGTAGGGTGTTGAATAATGAACTTTGATGTAAAATGAGGTTTCATGGGCTAATACCGTGTCATAATATGACATTTAAATTAAAAACTTAATTGTGCTAAAAAAATTGGTTTACGTAAAATTAGTAGTTAGTACTCATATAAATGTTGAAGAGGTGTTCACTTATTGTATAAAAAGTAAAATAAAATAGTACATGTAATAAAAGTATTGGAAATTGAAAAATGGAGTAATGAATGTTCAAGGGAATTCACAATACACATATACCCAAATAGTGACTTACTATAATATTAAATGAATATTTTTGTCTCCCATTTAATTTTCTCACCTACTATATTTTTAAATAAGGAAATATAATTGTTATTTCATGCTACAAAAATTCACTATTAGGTGGGTCTTTGATTTTTACACTCCAAAATTCATAACCACACTCCACTTTACCACTTTTTGTAAATTTTTATAGAGTAAATTGAAGGGTAAAATAGAGAAAATGGAGTGTAATAATCAATTTTTGGAGTGTAAAAATCAAAACTCATTTAGGTGTGTATAACAGATCAGATGCTCAAGCTATTGTAAAGTACACTAAATACTGTAAGAAAATCTCGAAAAAGGTAATGTTATAAAGAACATCCACCCAATGTTTACTTATTTAGTTGACTACTTGACTTAGACTATTCACATCAGGGATATTTTATAAAACAATTGTCCTCCGTCACATTATGTATATATTATCAAATACCTTCATTATCTATTAGTACACTTTACAATAAAAAATAATTCACTTTCATAGAAAATGATAAGAAAAAGGAAAAAGAGAAAAAATATCAAATATCAGATTTATTGTCTTTATAAGTTTTCTCAAATAGTCACTGGTATGCTTAAAAATTACAACGTATATATTATTTCAATTTATGTTAATTGATATTTTATTTTTTTTCCTTAATCAACAATTCAACAATTAATCAACAACTGTTTTGTCGTTAATTATTTTAATAAATATAGATGTGACACTATTAAATTTATCTCTTAATATATTTTTGATAATTTTCTTGTATCATTGTTTATAACATAAATAAAAAGTATTTGTTGGTTCAAGATTGATAATAAATGTAGAATAAACAACTTCGTTGCCTAGCCACGAAAACACGAAAATCGAACCCGAGACTTTTTGAAAAGAGGCTTGGACCCGATACCACTAGGCTATAAGCCATGAATAAAAATTAAACATAAAATTTCAATTAAAAGGAATTAGAAAAAGTGAAATTTAAAATCGATTAGATACACCTCCTAGGATAAAGCTCACCAAATTAAATGTATAATAACGTTACTGTCAACACGATCAATAAAGGAAATAAATTTCACAACATTAAAATTGAGATATCGTTTCTACTTTTGTAGTTTCTTTCATTTTTTTTTTTACTTATCATTAAAGTATTAGTACTATTTTTATTTTATTTTAGGCTTTTTTTCATCTAGGCCCCTGAACTAATTTAAAGTTCCCAAATTAGTCTTTGGTGGGTTTTTTTTCCCAAATAGGCCCCTGTACCTAAAAAATGGCACTTGAACTTTTTTAAAAAAAATTTCTATGATTTTAAATATTAAATAGAGGACAAATTAGTCTAACCATATCTAAAACTAACTCAACCTAATTATAAACTAACCCAACCTCAAATATTTAACTCAATCCCATTAATAATCAACTTTAATTAATTAAATACAAAACATCATCTTCCACATTCCACCCCATCCCACCCTAACCATCCCAACAAATATGCAGATTATCAATCGCTATCCTCCACCAAAATTTCCTCCTGATTCCGATTCCGTTGAGCCACCAGATTTCCGTCGCCATCCTCCACCAAAATTCTCTCCCGATTCCGATTCCGATTCCGTTGAGCCACCAGATTTCCGTCGCCATCCTCCACCAAAATTATGATATGGGTGGGGGGTGGCTGTTGGTCTTCATTGTTGCAGGTGCAGGTGGCGGGGGGGGGGGGGGGGGGGGGGGCTGTTGGTCTTCGGTTGTTGCAGGGGCAGCTGTTGGTTGGGGGGGAGCATGTCGGTGCAGATGTTAGGGGGGGTCGGTTGTTGCAGGGGCAGCTGTTGGGGGTGGGGGGCTGGGGTGGGGGGGGGGGGCTGTTGGTCTTCCGTTCTTGCAGGGGCAGCTGTTGGGTGGATAGGGGGGCTGTGTTGGAAATTGATGTGTCAATTTCCTCAATTAGTGCCCGTGAACTATATCATCTATATATACGGTTCAACAACCGATAGTTATCTGAACTATTAGTAGTCTCACCCGAGATAATGCCGGGGGTCATCGAATGGCAGACTAGGCTCTCACGATGATCTTCGGGATTCGTATATACGGTCTTATACGTTGAATCCCGATGCCTTCGTTACTCGGGCTATGAGGTCACACACGTAACAATTACCGAAGATACTTTCGAGTAGTGACCCGAAAGTGAATAAGGGATTTGATCCATATTGAGGAATTTCGGTTCGATCGAGATCGTGTCCCGACCGAACCGATGGTGCGCCCGGAATTGGTTCCGGACACACCATTTGGGGTTTATGTATATATATATGTGAGATATATATATATATATTATCATTTATTGAAATGATTTAATTAATTAATGAATTAATTAAATAAGATATGATTTAATTAATTAATTAAGATTAATTAATTCCATCATCATGAATGGTTGACATCTTGGTGGCTACTTTATGCCTTGGGAAGGCTTTGTAAGTCTTGGGAAGAACTCTTGTAAGAGCATCTTCCATGGACCAAGAGGCATTAACCATATGGATGGTTAATGTGTTTGTTTAGTGTGCAATATGTTTCATCATCCATTCTATATCATAAGATGATATTGAATGTGAAGAAATCAATCTAAGTCTTGCACATCTCTTGCTAGAGAACACAAACAAACACACTTCATCTTCAACCTCAACCCTCTAGCAAAACTCTAAGTGTAGAGTGTAGAACTAGTTCTACATTTTTTGCTATAGTAGTAAAGACTACATACTCCTCAATAACACACACTAGTCCAAGTGTGTCTTATTGCTATCTAAGGTATTGGTGTGGACTATTTCATAGTAGTTTCATATCACCTTGGTGATAGACATTTCTTCAAGGAGAAAGCAAAGGAGCAAGGTGTGGGGATAAGCGCTTAAAGATTTACAAAGCTTCCGCTCACGCTTCAAAGGTATAACTTTGTAGCACTACTCTTTTATATGTTAATTGTAGCATATTCACACTACCTTTGAACATATACTTCTATGAGCTAGTTTCATTGTGTAAATTCTAACGATCAACGAATTAGGGTTTTCTAGACATATGAACTATCGTAGTTCATTGTGTCTTGCAACCCCGGGATATTCCAACATGGTATCAAGAGCTATATTACACGTTTAACATGTTCTAGAAGTGTTTAAAGTAGTACCATATAGTATATATGTCGATATATGAACCGTAGCCGATTTTCGTATTCGGAAAACCCTCCCCGACAAAACCTAAGTTTCGCGTGAGTCCAGGAAAGCCAAGGACACGGCTCCAATGGAACGCGCACCCTCGGCTTTCCCTGGATAAGGGACGCCTTGGCCCGAAGCCTGGTTCGGCCCCCCTGGACGCGTCCATGCACGTCCAAAGTCATTTGATGATTTCGAAACAAAACAAATCGATTAAGTCCAAAGTCATTTGATGATTATGGACGTTTTCGGTTTGTTATGGGTGACTTAGAGATTGTTTTCATTCCGGAAATAATCTTATAAGTCCAAAACATTCTTTGAGAAGTTTAAAATAGTTTAAAATTAGCATGTATGTCAAAATTTAGCTCTTCCAACATAAGATCGTCTTATGGCGAGTCTTGTGGAGGTAAGTGGGAGCACTTTGATTTTATCCAATCGGTACTAATTAAAGTGATTAATTGAGTATCGAAAGGAAGTTTGAGGTTTGAATTATTATGAATTTCAAACCTTAACAAATATAACTTATGCTAAGTCTCTTTGAATGAAATCGGGTTATTAGTTCAATATGTTGAACTTATGATAGAACTTCCTAAAATTGGCTAAGTTAGTTGTTGGACAACTAAAGGTTATGATATGCATGTATGACTATGTTCACATTATTTGAATGTGAGTATGTGTGTGAGTTGTGTGTTGCTTGTGTGTTTTATTCCATTCCTAGCATGTTTATGTGATTTATGTATAATGTGTTATGCATATATAAACTGTAGTCTGAATGGAATGGGGATTTGATATGGCCTAGTATTTATTCGAAATACAGTCTGCGTACTGTCCTTGATATTGAAATACGACGCATGTGTCGTTTTACATTCTTGTATTGTCATTTCTTTTTCGCGGCGCATGTGCCATTTAATGCGAAAGTTGATTATGTAACAAGACATGAAGAGACGGACTTGGAGCATGGCGATGTCCAAGAAGACGGAGACCAAGGACTTAGTTTAGAACTAGTTAGACTAGTTTTATTTAATGTTCTTTAGGCCATATCACGTCCCTTTAAAGTGTTTATTATTCATGTCATGTTTCATGCTTACATATATTTTCTTGACGTATATGTACACCTTTTGTGATATGCATGAAATGTGGATTACATGTTTAATCTAAACCCCTCCACGTTATAATTAAGTGTTTGCCAAACCTTAAGTTCAAAGTTGTCAAACTTTCCTACGTTTCGGGTGGATCATCCCTAGATGGGCACTTTGATTCATAGGAATAGGAGGCAATGGGATTACATGCGCTACAGGTTAGCCCATCGAACCGGCAAATGTAATCCATCCCTTTATGGTGAACTAAGGTTACTTAAAACGTGGCTACAGGTTAGCCCATCGAACCGGCCCGTTTGGCAAAGGAAGTCTATAGTGTCATAAAACGACTAGTGATAGACGCCAAGAGTCATATATAATCATTGGATGATTAATATATGATAGTCTAGTAGGACTTACCCATGGATTGGACTATGAGGATGATTGCGTGTGCCGCTCATACCCAAGTCCGTGGGGTCTTGGTATACTTGTACACTTCGAGGGGTTGTTGGTACTCGTATTATTATTTCAAGCATGCTTTACTTGTATCGTATGTTTTACATATAAATTAAACTGAATGTCGTTTCCTACTCGCATGTTTTTAGATGGCAACTGCTAAGAAATCAACTTCAAATTCACTCCGATCTACACTTGAGAAGTGTAAACTCAATGGCAATAACTTCAACGACTGGTCTCGTAACTTGAGAATCGTTCTCAAGCACGAGAGAGTCGAGTATGTTCTTAAGGAAGAACTTCCTCCACCACCCGGAGATAATGCCGATGAGCTAGAACGTAGTGCATATGATGTACACGTGGATGATGCATTGGATGTCCAATGTCTTATGCTGGCCAACATGGAACCGAATCTTCAAATTCAGTTCGAAAATGTGGCAGCATATGACATGTACTGCAGACTGGAAGAGATGTTCCAGAAGCGGGCAAGAAATGAGCGGTACGAAGCTGTTTGTGCCCTCATGGATTGCAAACTATCCAATGGTCAACAGGCCAGTCCTCATGTTCTCAAGATGATTGGGATCATCGAGAGACTTGAGTCTTTGGGAACTCAGTTTTCCAAGGATTTGGCCGTTGACATAATCCTCCGTTCCCTTCCTGACAAGTTTGGTAACTTTGTCATGAACTTCAACATGCATGACTTCGATAAATCGTTATCGGAGTTACATAACATGATCAGCACGGCTGATACTGCGTTGAAGTGTGGGAAGAGCTCTACCCCTACTCCCTCTGTTCTGATGATTCAGAACAAGAAGGCCTTTAAGAAAGGCAAGGGGAAATGGAAGGGAAAGGCCAAGACTGGATCTATCAAAACAGTCAAGGCCCAGACTTCCAAAACTCCGGCTAAAGGTCCTAAGGGGACTGACCAGTGTCATTATTGTAATACACCTGGTCACTGGAAGAGGAACTGCAAGAAATACCTCGAAGACAAGAAGAGTGGGACTCTTCCGGCAGGTATATTCGTTATTGAAGCTTTTATCACCTCTAATAACTCTACTTGGGTACTTGACTCAGGATGTGGTTCTCATATTTGTCGAAATATGCAGGTACTACAGGACAGTAGAGCTCTTCGGAAGGGAGAGGTGGACTTGCGGGTGGGCAATGGAGCAAAGGTTGCTGCAGTTGCCGTGGGCAAGATAGATTTAAAACTACCATCCGGGATGGTCTTAGTTTTAAATAATGTATATTGTATTCCCGCTATTTCTAGAAATATTATTTCCATATCTGTTTTGAACAATGATGGTTTTACCATCCTTATGGAAAGAAATATGTGTTCTATTAATCGTGATGGTTTACTTTATGCAAAAGCTTCAAACCAAAATGGCCTTTTCATACTAGATGAGGATCATGAGGTATATAACGTAAATATTAAAAGGAACAAGCCTAACGACTTGAATCCTACCTACCTATGGCATTGCAGACTTGGTCATATAAATGAAAATCGCATCAAGAAACTCCACGAAAGTGGAATTATTGAGTCACTTGATTTTGAATCATATGACCAATGCGAATCATGCCTTTTAGGCAAGATGACCAAATCGCCTTTCACTGGAACGAGTGAAAGGGCAAGTGATTTATTGGGGATAATACATACCGATGTATGTGGACCAATGAACACTCCTGCAAGAGGTGGTTTTCCCTACTTCATTACCTTCACGGATGACCTTAGCCGTTATGGCTATGTCTATCTAATGAAGCACAAGAGTGAAGCCTTTGAAAAGTTCAAAGAATTCCAAAATGAAGTAGAGAATCAACTCGGCAAGACTATTAAGACTCTTCGATCCGATCGAGGAGGCGAATATATGAGCCACGAGTTTGACGCTCATCTTAAAGATTGTGGAATTGTTTCACAACTCACACCGGCCGGAACACCACAACATAATGGTGTGTCCGAAAGGAGGAATCGCACTCTGTTAGACAGTTTGCGATCCATGATGAGTCGAACCGACCTACATGTCAGCTTCTGGGGTTACGCGTTGCAAACTGCCGCACTTACCTTAAATAATTGTCCAACCAAGTCAGCTGAGAAAGTACCATATGAGATGTGGTTTGGGAAACGTCCCAAGATTAGCTTTCTCAGGGTTTGGGGTTGCTTGGCCTACGTCAAGAAATTGAACGTAGACAAGCTAGGCCCAAAGGCTGACTTGTGCCATTTCATTGGTTATCCAAAGGAAACCAAAGGGTATTATTTCTACCTTAAGCCAGAAAATAAGATTTTCGTGGCTAGGACAGCGCATTTCCTTGAGAAAGAGTTCTTATCAGGAAATGTCAGAGATACGGTACAACTTGAAGAAGTTCAAGATGATGAGCCAAATGAGTTAATGAACTCATTCGACACGTTTAATGAGCAAGTTGAGTTATCGAACTCAAGAAACTCATTGAATAGGAGAGTTGGGTTATTGAACTCAAGGGTCTCATCAAATGAGCAAGTCGAGTTAACGAACTCGGCAGGCTCACTTCAGAAAGTAGATCCTCCATTCATGGTGGATCCTATCTTGGACCCTAGATCCACGGTAGATGAAACTCCTGAAGAAGTACCGACCCTTAGGAAATCCAATAGGACTCGTCATGTTCCAGATAGATGGTATGGGGAATCCTTCTTGATAGAAGACGACGAGCCTTATACTTATGGAGCCGCAATGAAAGGGCCAGATAGCGAGTCATGGCTTGAAGCCATGAAATCCGAGATAGACTCTATGTACCAGAATGATGTCTGGACATTGGTTCACTTACCCGAAGGTGCTAGACCTATCGAGTGTAAGTGGGTCTTTAAGAAAAAGCTTGATAAAGATGGAAATGTCCATGTTTACAAGGCTAGACTAGTGGCGAAGGGTTTCAAACAAATTCATGGTATTGACTATGATGAAACCTACTCACCGGTAGTCATGTTCAAGTCTATTCGGATCCTCTTAGCCATTGCCGCATATTATGACTATGAGATATGGCAAATGGATGTAAAGACCGCTTTCCTTAATGGAAACCTTGAGGAGGATGTGTACATGACACAACCTCCAGGCTTTACATGTCCGAAAGGACCTAAGAAGGTATGTAAGCTTCAGAGATCCATTTATGGACTCAAGCAAGCTTCTCGCAGTTGGAACCTCCGATTCAATGAAGCAATTAAAGAATTTGGCTTCATTCAGAATGAGGAGGATGCTTGTGTATACAAGAAGGTAAGTGGGAGTCACATTGCATTTATAGTCCTGTATGTAGATGACATACTGATAATTGGAAACAACAAACCACTCCTTGAGTCAGTCAAGACATGGTTGTGTAAGTGTTTCTCAATGAAGGACTTAGGAGAGGCGCAGTATATCCTTGGAATCAAGATATATCGAGATCGAGCCAATAGGTTGATTGGCTTGAGACAGGACACTTATATTGATAAGGTTCTGAGACGATTCGATATGATCGATTCCAAAAAGGGAATACTGCCTATGACAACTGGCACTATTCTCGGCAAAAGTCAGTGCCCCACCACTGACGTCGAGAAGGAGAACATGAGTAGAGTCCCGTATGCTTCAGCCATAGGATCTATCATGTATGCCATGTTGTGCACTAGACCAGACGTATCGTACGCTCTGAGTCTGACCAGCCGATATCAAGCGAATCCAGGCAACAGCCATTGGACCGCTGTGAAATCTATCCTTAAGTACTTGAGAAGGACTAAGGATATGTTTCTGGTATATGGCGGAGATGAGGAGTTGATTGCGAAAGGTTTCACCGATGCCAGTTTCCAAACCGATCGAGACGATTTTCGTTCTCAAACCGGGTTTGTATTCTGCCTGAACGGTGGAGCCATCTGTTGGAAGAGTTCCAAGCAGGACACAGTTGCAGATTCTACTACGGAGGCCGAGTACATTGCAGCTTCTGAAGCAGCCAAGGAGGCATGTTGGCTTAAGAAGTTTATGACTGAGCTTGGGGTAGTTCCTAGCGCTGATGGTCCAATTGAGTTGTTATGTGATAACACTGGAGCCATAGCACAGGCTAAGGAACCCAGGGCTCATCATAAGTCCAAGCATGTCCTCAGGAAGTATCACCTCGTCCGTGAAATGTTCCAGAGAGGTGACATCAAAGTATCCAAAGTAGATACAGACGACAACGCAGCTGATCCCTTGACTAAACCATTGCCTCAGACCAAACATGAGTTCCATACTTCAGCTATTGGACTTAGACTTAGGTCCGAGTGGTCTTAGTCTTAGTGAGAGCTTTATTTCAGTTTATTTGATTTATATGTATGAAGTATACTTTTGTAAAACTCTTATTCTTGAATAAAAGTATTACTTCTTGTTTATTGATTGCCTATTCTTTTATAGCACTTGAATAAACAATTGAATATTTAATCATAGTTGTATGATAGATATTTTAATTCCCATGTAATCACGAGTTCTTGAAGAGGAGCCAATAAGTGTATTGGCTAAGGAACCCCTTTTTCAAGACAAGAACTGTGGGGATTACATTGTCCCTAGTGGTGTGTCCCAGCATTTTGGGAACGGACACAACCAAACTAGTGTGTAATGATTCGTTTGACTTTGTTTCTTAAGTCAAAAGGATGGTCCAAATCATTACATGGGTTCATTGTCAAGAGAGTCTTGACATGGTACTGGACAGTGACCGTTGTGAAATTATAGAAGAGATCTTGTGTCCTATATTTCACACGAGCCATATGATAGAGGTTCTGAGACCTACATGCATATCATTCTCATGCTACGTGAGCATGAGGCTTTGACTACTTCCGGACCCATCCGTTACTGGTGGTAATGGGGTACGTTGGGTCTTATGTGAATGTGGTGGTGAGATGATCGGTGATGCATTGGTAGGGTCTTTGTCCACCCTGGTATACAGGGAAGGTTTTTCTGGCCACTCGGAGAGTGAGTCTTACTTATGAATTCACCCGTTATGAACGGGAGTGAGACTATCTCGTGTTCCGAGAAATTATGTCATAGGAGTTGGCGACACGCTTTCTTGCTTTAGCCTATGACGAAAACCGAGGACAAAGGGAATCATGTGACAAGGATGCAAGTGTACATCCAAGACATTGGTATTAGTCCAAGGGCAAGTGGGAGTGTTGGAAATTGATGTGTCAATTTCCTCAATTAGTGCCCGTGAACTATATCATCTATATATACGGTTCAACAACCGATAGTTATCTGAACTATTAGTAGTCTCACCCGAGATAATGCCGGGGGTCATCGAATGGCAGACTAGGCTCTCACGATGATCTTCGGGATTCGTATATACGGTCTTATACGTTGAATCCCGATGCCTTCGTTACTCGGGCTATGAGGTCACACACGTAACAATTACCGAAGATACTTTCGAGTAGTGACCCGAAAGTGAATAAGGGATTTGATCCATATTGAGGAATTTCGGTTCGATCGAGATCGTGTCCCGACCGAACCGATGGTGCGCCCGGAATTGGTTCCGGACACACCATTTGGGGTTTATGTATATATATATGTGAGATATATATATATATATTATCATTTATTGAAATGATTTAATTAATTAATGAATTAATTAAATAAGATATGATTTAATTAATTAATTAAGATTAATTAATTCCATCATCATGAATGGTTGACATCTTGGTGGCTACTTTATGCCTTGGGAAGGCTTTGTAAGTCTTGGGAAGAACTCTTGTAAGAGCATCTTCCATGGACCAAGAGGCATTAACCATATGGATGGTTAATGTGTTTGTTTAGTGTGCAATATGTTTCATCATCCATTCTATATCATAAGATGATATTGAATGTGAAGAAATCAATCTAAGTCTTGCACATCTCTTGCTAGAGAACACAAACAAACACACTTCATCTTCAACCTCAACCCTCTAGCAAAACTCTAAGTGTAGAGTGTAGAACTAGTTCTACATTTTTTGCTATAGTAGTAAAGACTACATACTCCTCAATAACACACACTAGTCCAAGTGTGTCTTATTGCTATCTAAGGTATTGGTGTGGACTATTTCATAGTAGTTTCATATCACCTTGGTGATAGACATTTCTTCAAGGAGAAAGCAAAGGAGCAAGGTGTGGGGATAAGCGCTTAAAGATTTACAAAGCTTCCGCTCACGCTTCAAAGGTATAACTTTGTAGCACTACTCTTTTATATGTTAATTGTAGCATATTCACACTACCTTTGAACATATACTTCTATGAGCTAGTTTCATTGTGTAAATTCTAACGATCAACGAATTAGGGTTTTCTAGACATATGAACTATCGTAGTTCATTGTGTCTTGCAACCCCGGGATATTCCAACAGGCTGTTGGTCTTCGGTTGTTGTAGGGCAGGTGGGGCGGGGGTGGGGGTGGGGGGGGGGGGGTCGTGCTTACCAAGAATATAAAAATAATAATTTTTTTGTTAAAATTTTTAAGTTATTGTTAATAATTGTATTTATTTTTAAAAAGTTTCAATATATTTCTAATCTAAAAAGTCGAATTCGAATATCGAATACAAATTGAGTATACAATTTAAATACAAACATGAATTCGAGTTTCAAATACGAGAATGTCAAAATATTTTTTTTTGTCTAGCACCTGAACTTTTTCTTCAACTTTGACACTTCAATGTTTTTTTTTTCCGGAATGGCACCTGAACTTTTCTGTCAATTTTCCCTCCAAAAACTCATATTTTCAATATGACTAACTTGCCCTTGGGTTAATGATTTAAAAAAGTCAAAAATCTGAAAAAGTCAGCAAAAATGGAAAAAATGAAAGTTCAGGTGCCATTTTTGGGGTCCAAGGGCCTATTTAGGAAAAAAAAGTCACAAGGGCTGATTTGAGAACTTTTAATTAGTTCAGGGGCATATATAAAAAAAGCCTTTATTTTATCATATTATACATTTTAATCTTTTAGGCATGTTTAAGTTTTTTCTTTTCGAATATTGTACGAGAGTTTACTCTATTTTTCAACGTCTCATTCTCCTATAATGAATTACACAGGTGGAAAGAATAACATTTCTTAATTAGTATGTTAAAGTTTAAAAATGACAAGCCAAAAAATTGAAAAGAGTACTGTAAAACTAATTATTCTCCGTCTTTCTTTGTTAACATGACATACAAATTTGAGTCGTCTCTTATATGAATTATGGTCTCTCTGTATTAATGTGATGCGAATCTAGGATTTTTTTTGGGTTTATGAAACGATTTTTTTAAAGGATAAAAGTAGTGTTGGAAACGAATCGAGTTGAGTCGAGTCTAGTTGGGTACATAAATAATTCACTCAATTTGCTTTAAGTAACGAGTCGGGTAATTTAGGGAGCATAATTTTAGTACCTTACTCGACTCCTTATGATAACAAGTCGGGTAATAACGAGTTGGACAGTCTATTATCCGGCTCTACTCCTTCCTTACCCGGTTCCTTATGACAAAATGAAAAAAGAAACTTATTTTTAACAAGTAAAAGAATACATTGGTATATTTGAAAAATTAATAAATTACATAAAACTTAATTATTTTAAATATTGCCAACAAAATTTACAAGACTTAATAATTATAGATATATAATAATTGAACACATATATTAATTTTTTTTTTTTTGTAAATTAGCGATGAGGTGAGTTTCGAACCCAGGACCTTTTAGTCACTAGTAAGAACCTTTTTCACTAGGCTATTCGATTAACTCGAACACATATATTAAATTAATTAATTTATTTGCTAGTTTGTAAAGGGACCGTGTAATGACCAAGAGAGCCGCATATTTCAAATGAGCACCACATTCGGCTCATACCCTGCTCTTAACTATCGAGCTGCATATCGAGTAGAGTAGTCGAGTCGGGTGCTCGCGCGGGTCACGGGTTATCCGACTCCTTTCAAAAGATATGCAGTACAATCTAATTGTTTCAAAAGATATGAAAGTATCTTAATTATGTGAGGGTAGGTGTGGGTAGGGGTGGGGTGGGATGTGTTGAAGAAAAGAGGGCAAGGGTTTAATTTTAATTATTAAAATATGCCCCCTTTACTTTATATTATTATAAAATAATAGTAATTTTGTCTTATAAGTTGAAAAAAACGCGCTCAGGGGCAACTGAGAAAAAGAATAATATAAGGGGTAGCGCTGAAAAGAACTGATAAGTGGAGGACCACGTAAAAAATTAGCCGATAGTATAGGGGGAAAACGACTAAAAAGCCTAGTTTTTATTGGAGTTTAATGATAATATTACCTTTTATTGGATTTTATCAGTGCCACATCAACTTAACACCCATTTACAGTCACATTTGCACCCAATTTTCACAGTAGGGTGTTATTCAGGGTTTTATTCACCGTCTTTCACTGTCTTTCTCTTTCACATCATTTTATCCTATACCTACCATATTTTTTACTTATCTTCATTAGTTTTGCATTATTAAAATTGTAATCTCTATATTTTTTTTTTTTTTTGATAATTAGCGATGAATTGTGACTACAATGATATTACAAACATGAATACAGAAATTGCTAACTAATAGAAAGTTAGAGTATAATATGAGACAAATATGTCTCCAACAAGGTTCGAACCCATGACCTCTTACATGAAAGGTTGGGCCGGATGCCACTAGGCTATTGAGCCATCGGCAAAATTGTAATCTCTATATTAATTAATTTTTATAATATCATACATCAAATTTGTTTTATTTGTAATTAACTAACTAAATACAATAAAAAGTTAACATTTTTATTGAAACATCACACAATATTATTAATAACTTGGTAAATCAAAACATACATAGATTATTGAAAACTTGAAAACAAACAATAAAAAGCACACATTAGACATTGAGAAACTTGAAAAATAATTATCTCAAATAGAAAAAGATTGAAGAGGAAACTATTGCAAAGAAGGATTGAAGAAACGCGGTAAGAAAACTCGTTTTTTTGTGTCCAAATGAAACAAACATAGGCTCTAGTTATAAATCTCGAAAAATAAAAAATAATGATATATTTTAATCCCGGAAAAATTTAATTCTCACATTTGCACCCCATGATTTAGTCTCCTACTGTACTATTTTTTATAATCCTCAATTGTGCCTCAACTTACACCTCACTTAAACCCCTCTTGTGGGTGGTCTTACTCCAATTGAACTTAACAACTTGAAATAAGCTAAGTGAGCTAGCTTTGGAATGGCTCAGCTCGAAGAACTTTATCAAGCCGAGCCAAAAATTATTAAGCTCGGGGCTTTGCTTGGCTCGTACAACTCTATTTGTGGTAAGGGGTGTGAGGAAGAAGGAAAGGTTCATTTTTAATGAGAATGAAATGACTATAATGCTTATGTAAGAAAATGTAAAAAGCGAAAGAAGTGTTTTTCTATACCAAAATATTGCTGAAGTGGCTCGTTTCCTATACAATATTAAATGTGATTGATCGAAAACCTTCAAAGCTGAACCACGGCGATCGAACGCGAAATTATGATAAATATGAGTGATCGATGATATCATTTACAGGTTTCCATATTTCACCTTAAAGACATCCGACAATTAACTTTGGCAAACCAGCAACCAACCAAAAAAGCACAATATCTTGCTTTTGATAGAAAATCTTGCATGATTGTAAACATCATTTTTGGTAAGTGTTGTTATCATTCTGGAGAGTGAGCTACATATGCTACATCACATACCTAGGAAGCTAATGCTATTCCCACTCACCTTTGCATCAAATATTATTTCCTCACTATGGAATATATAATTATTATAATATGATGACGACGAGTATTCTTTTGGAAAGAGTTCAAACACAAGTATCATTAGGATATCAGAATAATCTTTGATTCGTTTCTTTCCATTTCTACAAATAAAATCAAGAAAATAAAGTTCACCATCTTTATTTCATCCACAACAAATCCCGCCTCTTTTGGTGATGTATTTTTAGCCACTAATTAATTTGTCCATTCCTTTATCACAATATGATCTTCATGTTGAATATCATAATCCAAATCGGTAAAAGGAGTAATAATAATAATAATTTGTAGTGGAAGTTAATTAGATGAAAGATTATCATTTGACCAATAAATTAGAGTCAACTGTCAACTTCTCCAAAGCCTAGCTGTTACGCAGCCATGTCCATAATCACATTAACAATCGGATTTAATGAAATGGGATTTTAATATAAATATATAATACGCACCAAAGTGTGTTATCGAAAAAGATTTTGTTGTTTAGCAACATAAAATTCTCTAGTCTTCAAAATGCTTACTATTCTCTTAAAAAGAATCTCGACTTTGGACTTTGGACTTTGGAGGGGTATTGTTATATGTTGATTTGATTCTTCTTTTGGAGAAGCAAAAGATTCCTTTACATTTCGTGCTTTGTCTTTGTGCTAACTCATAATGAATTTAGCTTATTAATAAGTCACTTCTTCCAATTCAGAAAAAAATGTACTTCTAGAGATTTCAAGAATATAAAAAAATAGTATATTTTTATATAAATCAATGCATAATACAACACTTTTCCCCTTAATACCCCTATTAGTATTAAAAGACTCAAAATAAATAATGATTGTCCCATACTTAAGTGGATAGTTGGAGGATTAATTAAATGATACGCTCATTTAAGGCGCCCCGCTTGGCTAGCCCATCGTCCTACAGAGGAGGTCAATTTGGGATGTGCCTCTAGCGGCTCGGTACTCCACCTCAAGAGTGCCCAGAGTAGGCTGGGTAACCACCCACAAGCACATCCTCCCTTGAACAAATGCAGAGTTACTCATGTGAAGCCCCATACCATTTGAGCTATGCCTCGTGGGTAGTTGGAGGATTAATGATTGCCTTTATAGGGATATAAATAGAAATTTTGAATGTATTTAATATTTCTTAATTTGTGTGAAATATCTAGAAAGACATTTTTTTTTATGGGAGGGAGTATAAGTTTATAGTTCATATATATGTGTAATTTTTATTTGAATCAAAACTATCGCGTTAATTATTAGTGGCAACAACAATCACTTATATTAGCTATGTGTTATTAATTAATCGCATGTGTTTTAAAGTGCTTCTTTCAGTCACGTATTATGGTGAAATACTAGTACTATATAACTATATATGACTAATAATCTTGCTCTGAAGCTTTCAACATTATGCAGAGACTGAATTCATCACCCTCTCTCTCTCAATAGTTATCCTCTGAAACTTCCATTTCCTCCGTTCCCAAAATGCCCTTTTCAACCATTCCCAAAATGCCCTTCAGACCCAAACAACCATGTAGTCTCTTCATATTCACCCTATGCCTCCTCACTCTCTACACCACCCTCCACCACCGCCCCTCCACCCTCCCAAATTCCCAAACTACCCTTACCCATGAAACCACATTCCTCTCGTCAGCCAACAACGCCACCATTGCCACCTACCTCCGCCAGCTCACCCTCCACCCCCACCTTGCTGGCACCCCTGCCGCCTTCCAAACCGCTTTCTACGTCAAAAACCACTTCCAAACACTCAATCTTTCGACTCATGTGGACCATTTTACCCCTCTTCTTTCTTATCCTCTACACTCTTCACTCACTGCTTTTTTCGAAAATGGAACATTTATATCTCTACCTTTAAACGATTCAATCAAGAACGACGTCGTTTTTCCATACCATGCATATTCTCCTTCAGGTAGATAACTGGCGGAACTAACGGAGATATACATAGGGGCGTTACTTAATTAAAAAATTAAAAATTAAAATACCCTCTAAAAATAGAAGTTTATCATCTTTTTGTTCAGATTAAGTGATTCACCCTCAAAATTTTATCATTCTAGCAATTTTTACGGCAGTTGAACTGTTAAAGATGAATAGGCCAACAATTAAGTGAACGTAATGGTATTTTCATTTGAATGCACTAAATAGGGAGTAAAATGATATTGGAAAACCATAATTAATTTAATACTACAAAACTAGTATTGGATGACAACTAATAAAGGGAGGATTATACTTTTTCTTACGCATAAAAATCATGGTTCCCCAAATGCAGGTAGAGTGTTTGGTAAAGCTGTGTTTTTGAACTATGGGAGGATGGAAGATTATGGTGTGTTGAGGGGTCTTGGTGTGGAGGTGAAAGGATGTGTTGGGGTTGTTAGAAGAGGGGGCAGAATGAGCCGGAGCGCGGTGATGGAGGTGGCTGAGGAGAATGGGGTGGCGGCAGTGGTGATGTATACTGAGAGGAATGTTGGGGTGGAAAGGGGGACTGTGATGAAGGTTGTGGGGGACCCACTGAGTCCTGGGTGGGGTGGGGTTGAAGGTGGGGAGAGGCTGGGGTTTGATGATCCACGAGTTCTTGAGAAGTTTCCGAAAGTGCCCTCAATGCCGGTTTCCGTGGAGGTTGCTCGGACTATACTGAGGTCTATCGGGGGATGTGTGGTTCCATTTGAGTGGAGGGAGAGTTTGAGGAATAGTGGGATCGGATTTGTAGGTCCTGGTCCAACTATGCTCAATTTTACGTACGAGGTAAGCATCATGGTTAGTAAAATTTTAGGCATGTAATATTTGTTGGTTGTTACACGTGAGTATATATGTTGATTTGTACATATGGGTATTCTGTTGGTTCTTACATACGAGTTTAGTTCGTAGTTTTGTTGGGAAATTAGGGAATGATGTGTTTTAAATGTGTTGGAAAGTTGTCCTTTTGTTGTCGAAATAGGGAAGTTTTGTATATAAATTTGTGTTTGTTGTGTAGTGTTTTGTGTAAGAAGTTGGGTTTGTGTTTGGTGTGTGAGGGTTGAGGTCCACATACTTTTGACTTGTATTTCTTGGTGTCAAATGTTTGTGGAATATCGAGAGATTTAAGGTTGACATCCAGATTTAAGGATAAGGGGATATTTGGGGCTTGGCAGTGCTGTATATTGTTGACTTCTGGTTTAGCCAGAAGTAAAAAATAATACTCCTTATGAACAATTATCTGCAGAAACTGATAAATAGCAAGATCAATGAGATAAAAATTCTGTATCTTCAACCACAATCATGTCATCTAATTGACTGCAACAGTGAAGTATATATTAGACTTATAGGAAGTAGATGGTAGGCACTCCTCCGAGGCTACTCGTTATAAAGCAATCTTACTCCTTTTGCAATGGTCTCGTATGCATCTCTTCTGTTCAATTTAATTTGTATAGAAGCACAGTTTTCTAATTAACTTGGTGTTAATTTGTTGAACTATTATGGGTGTCTCTAGCTGCACGTGAACTAAACAGAAGAGTCTGGGCTTATTTGAGTACATTCATCTTGATTTCAGAGGCATATGTCTGTCTGTTTTTATTCTTTTTTTTTTTTTCTCTTACAAACAAGTCACACGAGGCATAGTATGGTGGATACTTCATACCCAAAGGTGTTTAAATGGGTGTCTTTAATTCTAGCAATCAACTACTTTGTCTTCATAGGGAGAGAGGAAGGTTGCAACAATCCACAATGTCTTTGCAGTAATACCTGGATCGGAGGAGCCTGATCGCTATGTCCTACTTGGCAACCACAGGGATGCATGGACTTATGGAGCAGTTGACCCTAACAGTGGGACTGCTGCCTTGCTTGACATTGCTCGACGCTATGCCCTTCTTATGCGCTCGGGTTGGAATCCCAGGAGAACAATCGTTCTCTGCAGCTGGGATGCAGAAGAATTTGGGATGGTAGGTAATATTTTCTACGACCCTATGGTCTTGCTGCCTGCTGTGATCATAATCACCCGATTAAGTGCTTATAGCATGTATGCGATATGCCTATCTGAAACACTCGTATTACTACAAGCTTAGTTTTAATTGCAGTATTGATTTCATTATATAACATATTGTATCAGAAACATAGATGAACACTATTTTTTAAACAAAATGGTAGTTTTTATAGTGGTCAGTTTCTAACAATTAGTATAGATACATACATGAACTCTTAAGTTAACTCTCAGGACACTTCATTTAATACATATTATGAGCTTAACTATGGCTCGCCTGATCTAGAGCATTTCTAATCGGATCATGCTTTTAATCAAGACAGTTATCCTTTGTCACTTAAAGCATGTTTGTAATAGTCAGTAGGAAGCTAAATTCGGATTTCTACGATAAGTAATACTCCATGATATTCATCTGCGGAACTTTTCGGATGAAAGTGTCATGTAACTATTATTGCTTTCAGATTGGATCATCCGAATGGGTAGAGCACAACTTCGTTAATATTGATTCCAAAGCTGTTGTGTACCTTAATGTGGATTGTGCTGCTCAAGGCCCAGGATTCTTTGTAGGTGCAACTCCTCAGCTGGATGATCTTGTGAGACTGGTTACGAATAAGGTAACACTTGAGTACTTCAGTTTATTGGTTAGATTACTGAACTTAGTGAGCTCATATATAGGAACTAATCCTAATAAATTTCCATTCTTATTCTGAGCGAAGGTTAAAGATCCAGACTCTGAAAGCACAATATCATATGAGAACTGGAAAGCTTCTAAAAAAGATGGCATGGTAGATTTTACACCTTTCCTGAGTATATACTCTAGCCCTACTCTCACTAATTCTATCTTCCCAAAACATGTATCATCAATAAATTTGGATAATATGCAGGTTCAGAGATTAAATGGAGTAGATTCTGATTTTGCTCCATTTCTGCAACATGCGGGTGTTCCATCCATTGATTTATACTATGGCGGAGGTACATCCTGTGATGCTTAGATTTGTTGTATAATAATATACAAATAATAAATAATACTATGGCTCAAGATGGATGGCCATTTAAAGCAGAACCTTTACATATTTCATCATCTTTTAGCTAACCGTTTGCAAATGCTGAACAGAATTCTCAGTCTATCACAGTGCTTTTGACTCTTATGACTGGATGACTAAAGCTGGAGACCCACTGTTTCATCGGCATGTAGCTGGTATATTTGTTACCTTATTCTCATTTGAGTATAGTTTAGAGAGAATCCTCCTATCTTTTGTGACCTTTTTAATTAAGACTGGTGGTACCTTTCTCCTAACGCAGTCACTGGAGTATGGGGACTTCTTGGACTTCACTTGGCCGATGACCCAATTTTACCATTCAATTACTCCACTTATGCTGAAGAACTGCAGGTTTTCTGTTTTACTCAAACTCATTAGAGCTTGAAAAGGAAACTACAACCCTTTACTATAATGATGAAGAATGATGTCATTTCCTCTAGTCATAGAATGATGTCATTTCCTCTAGTCATCTTTCTTGGTCTCATCTTATCTGATCTTCTAAGTAATTTCCTCCCTTACCATTTCAGCTAAAAATACACTATAATTTTCTTCAGTAAATAAAGTATTGTCATTAGGATGTGCATACAAAATTGTCCAACACTTTATGAAACATTGATATATAAACTTTAAAAAAAAGTAATATAAAAGCTAACCATATCAAGAAACAATGATACACCATATAGCAAGTTTTCTCTTTTGAATATTCTGTGTTTGAAGATGAATTCCTACTCCGGTTTTGTCTTTCATTCGTTATGTTATATTTTGTTGCAGGTATATGCAAATACAATGAGCAACTTGCTAGAAAAAGGCATCTCTTTGCAACCTATTTTTGTTGCCATTAAAGACCTCTTTTCTGCAGCTAAACAAACGGAAGAAGAAATAAAGGTCAGCTGCAACTTCACTTTTTTCTGGCACAAATTTTGGAAGAACAATAATGAAGCCATTTTGTTTACAATTCTATGCAGCAATCACCATCCTTTATCTTAAATACCGAGTCAACTTCCTTACGTTCTTTTTCCTGCACTTTAGGAATTGAAAAAGCAGGAGACCTCAAGTGGAGCTTCACTGAGGAGGCGCATGTTAAATGATAGGCTAATGCTTGCTGAAAGAGGCTTCCTAGATCCCAAGGGACTACAACGAAGGAAATGGTTTAAGCATCTAGTGAGCAATCTGTTTTAACTCGATTTGGTAGATGCTATTCATGATTTAACTGTCTTAGAAGCATCATTAAGCGTACCTGATGTTACGCATTTGCATGATACATACGAAGTAAAATTGATGAGTGAGTGCTCTTAAAAGAAAAGTTTTTCTTTTGTGTTTCCCTTTCTGCACAATTGCTATTATGTTGATGATCAGATGAAAGACCTTTCTTCTTTTGCTCCAGCTACCAGAGGAAAACAAAACTACATTCTGTCACTTGCATTATAATAAAAGAAAGAAGCTTGATTTCTTGCTACAAATGATCATTATTGTGCACATGAAAATCTGATTGAAACTCATGATTGACTGAATGATATTCTTGATTGATCAGTTAGTGTCTGTTTAATCTCTTGTGCAGATTTATGGACCTCGTAGCAACATGGAGATGCAGTTGGATTTTTTTCCTGGCCTGGTTGATGCTGTTTCTCGAGCTGCTAAACTCAACTCACAACAGAAGAAGGCTAAAATCGAGCATGAAGTATGGAGGGTTGCCAGGGCTATTCAAAGAGCTGCTCGTGCTTTGAGGGGCGGTTTCTCCTAAAACCCATGCTCGTTACCTTTCCCTCCCAGATGGAAGGAATGCAAGGACCTCAATGGACAAACAATATGAAAAGAAAAATTATAAATAGAAAATCGACATTTTCACACGCATGACTGTACATAAAATTTGTGGTATGTCTTCAGGAATTTAGACCAAATTGTAATGTGTACCTGAAAGCTATTACTTTAACTTTAGTAAGATCACCTATGGTAGAAATATTACCAACGAAGTGCTAATCTTCTTTCTAGTGTAACATTTGACATAGAATTAGCACTTAATATTATGTATAACCTTGATGATGAAGTTAAATTTCAAGAAAAAATTATTGTTGGTTTCATTTGTGTACTTACACTTGGAATGTATATTTAGCATAAATATACCTTGAATTATGAAGAATAAGACATATATTTAATATCCTTGGCAAGAAATTATTCTTTTACAACCTATACACAAACTAGATACAAAAGAGATAGTTCTGAAAACAAGAAATTGAAAAAGAGAGACAAAAGGGGAGGTGGTCCACTGATGTCCAATCTGTATAAATACACCATAATGGGTCCTATGCAGAGACATATAACCTAGCTAGAGAGAGAGGTTATATCAACACATCTACTAATTAGAGAAACCTCCCCTTTCCACCACCAAATCAAAGAAATACCATACAAAATCAAATAAATAATTGTAGCCTGCAAAACCATGTTCTTTCATTTGGGAAAGTAAGTGCAAATAAGAGAGATGGCCTCTTGATATGACACCCCCTTCGCTGCCTTCCAATCCTCTCGTTGCATCAGGCATTCAAAATCTTGCACACTTCACTAGCAGAGAGTGGTAACCCAAACAGATGTCACTGAAGCGCCATCGCACCAATGATCTTATATCTGTTTAATTGTAAATCTTGACTGGCTTCTCGTAAGTATGACGGTTCTGCAATTATTAGAATATTGGAGTTAGAACTTCCAAACTAAAAAACATGACTTCGTGATATATTTCATATTTGGTGTTGCGGAAAACAGACCCCTTTCATTTGTTCAACAATTCGAACCTTAAATTCATAAGTATGCATACAAAGAGAAACGGAGAAACAACATTGCATTCCTGAGTTTTTGCTCAAGCGAGCAAAACAATACAATAAAATAATTTTGCACGTGATATGTTGATAATCACACTTCAATCAAGGGGATAATTACATTAATCCACTTAATGGCCCCTAGGTGGTGAATTGAGTCCATTGATAACCATAAAAAATGGAGTGCACTATTAATAGGTAGAGTGTAAAAATTATTATCGAAATATAAAAATGTTTTAAGAACACTCAACCTGATTAGCTGCATAAGCCCTCTTAGGACCAGTATCAGCATGCTCCAATCCGAGGTATTGTTCCCATGCACCATATCCATCTCGTCTCTAAGGAATGGCATGAAATATGATAAATAATCACTTTTTGGGAAGCATTAAAGAACGGCAAAATATCAGCGTAGAGGTTACAATCTTTTTACCTGGAAACGAACTGACACAATATCGGAGTCCTCCAAATACTCTGGCCTTCCGAGAGACATAAATGCGAACTTCCACTGTACAATCATGGACAACAAGTTGAACAAACCCAAAACAAATGGAATCATGAGTGTGCATAAAATTATAACAAATACAACACTGAAAACTCTCATGAAGCATCCTAGAGCACAGAAAAAGTACCTTCGAGAATTCCTCATCTGAAACTTGTAACTTTTTCTGAATGCGTTTTTTAATATCTGCTAAAGTTTCACCTTCATGAATCACTAAGAAAAAGGGATCCCCGAAATTCTGCACATGCTGCTAAATAAAGCGAATGTTAATTATTGTTAGATTCTTAATTTAGGTAACTCTCAAGAAATACCAATTACCATTGGACTCTGAGCCGTATCTTTAGTGAAATGGTAGACATGTATCAGGCGATTATGAGACCCAATATTCTTCTCTTCTTCTGGAATCTGAAAGTAAATAGTGTAACAGGTGTAATGAGTAAGTGACTCTGTTCAATTCCAAAAACCACAATAGAGCCTAAAAGTATTCTTAGCAACAAGACTACAAACTGAATATTAATAATTAATTACCAGAAACATTACACAAGTTTTTTTGTTCATTATAAATCCTCATGAATCACAGAAATATCAATATCTCAAAATTAGAATGAAAATTCGAACATACTGGTAAGTTGTCAATAAAGTTTATCTATTTCACAAAGTATTGTTTCCCAAAGTACATAAGTTGGGTGCTATAGCTTCTAACAAGATACAAGTCAAATTCGAGTATCAATGAAGGAAACCGACAGAAAAATGGAGAGAGAGATAGAGAGAGAACCTCTTCTGCTCGCAATGTCCAATATTGGTCATTTATATTTTCTATCTTTTCAGTGAGAGGAAAAATCTGTAGATATAGAGCATAAGAATGTCAATGATTCTCGTATCAAGAAACAAATTGAAACTAGATCACATAACTAAGAGCCAACTGCTTATCGAAATATGACATATTTAGTTAAGATGATGTGTGAAGATTTAATTTTGAGTTTTAACTTTTAAGACAATTGCATTCACGTAAGAAACACCCAACAATATTCAGCTAGTATATGTAAAACTTTATTTCATTAAATTATGTTGACAACAATTGCATGACTGAGTTGTTACCTTATAAATCTTGTGGTAGAAAACCTCGAGCAGTCTAAGTTCAGCATCTGGGTGAGACAACTCAACCTGCTCCACAAGAAGAAACACAGAATGAATTCAGTTATGAACATCACCGAATAAAAGCTAAACCAAATCGTTATATCGGGCAATCAAGTCATTTTATTCTGAACTCTCAAGGCAAAAAAAAGCCAATACAATGCAACCCCCAGATTGTGGTATTTCTCTATCTATTTGTGCATAAACAGCCAAATTCCTCTGAGATAAGTGCCTTAAAAATCCGACTTCTGAGTGACTAAAAAGAACAAACCCCACCTTAGATTTGATTTCGTCGAGTACATCCCCAACAGTGCTCAGTTTAGGCAATCGAACATTGTGAATTACAACCTAGAAAGGAAGTATATATTATCATATGAACTGAAGTTAGGAAACTTGAACCAGAAACAGCAAAGGTAGGAAAAAATACCTCATCTTTTGTAGCATGATGAAAAGCAACTTTCAGAGTTTTTAAACATTGCAATTCTGGCAGGGGAATATCCAGCACTTCATAATACAAAATGTCTGAAATCTAGACCAAGAAACAGACAATGTAATAGCATATGGCATCTGCAATGACATTGAAGAGATAACGAGAGGAGCATGGTAAAAACATTAGATAGGTACCTGATTGTAATGAACAAGCATATCCATCAATTGTTCAACAGACCGGTATTTAACTGGATGGGGTTTAGGTTGTTGTGAGTAACAGTTGTGAGGAGTGAGCCTAATCTTTGAGGGATCATCCAACCCAAGTTGCTGGGCGACCCTCTCCACTACATCGTCATAAGTATGAGTTTTTGCCCTGTGAAATTAAAAAAAATCATCATGAACAAGATAGATTTAAATACAATCTCACCACCAGAGCACGAAAATAATCGCACAGCACTCACAATTCCAGCACGAAATCATCCTCCTTAGGCCTCTCCAGGGCCCGAAAACGCACTATCTGCGACAAAGATGCATATGAATGAGTCTACATATATACACCATTATTTCGACATAAGTGTAATATTTGGGAGTGTGACACTCTATAAAACTCTGAAAGCATTAAATGCCATATGATTTAACAACTTAGGAAAAAGTATCCCTCGATATTTAAATTTACATTTAATAATTGACTATCAAAACTATCAACTAGCAAGAGATTTGTTATCTTATCCCAAGTCTGAGAAAATACTGCGTAGATATGAATAAGCCTCAAATCAAGCTCCACTTCCTCATATTGATAATTATAATAATGCCATCCATGACTTGCAATACACTCCCTCATCAATTATAACATGGCACATCTGAATTGCAATACATTCCCTCATCAATTCTCCTATTATGTTCCATAAAAGGAAGAATGTACCCTGGATGACTGGAAAAAGGATTGAATATGGAAGGCACGTCTCTCAAAAAACTAAAATTAATTCTCGAGCTTTCTTCCGAGTAAGGGAAATGGGTATCCTTTACAACTGTGATTAATCGAGACTCAATGATTGATAAAACCTATCGAAGCTCAAATAACTAACACATAAAATGAATAATGATCTCCTTTGTTCCATAAATGTTGTGCCAAGGCCCCCGTCTATTTTGAGGCATGAAGCATACGACAATATTATTATCCAAACCCAAAATTCGATAGCATGTATTCCTTCTTATATTTTCAATACCAGTCTATAGGCCTACCTTTTTCACCTAAAAAATTGGCATCCCAATTTAATGTTAGCACATAATTTATAGATCGAAGACATTGGTGGTAACCCATGGAAGAGATATAAACAAGCTACATTTGTATCTGCATAATACTATCGAACAGGATAGAAAAATCATTCACGACATACTTCAACATCATATTAGAAGAATTCTCAAGTGTTTACCTGTCGATTTTTCACGTACTCCAAATATGAAGGAACATCAGCATATCGCACTTGTTCAATTTCAGGCGCAAGTCGCTTTTGGAAGCAAATAATGTCCCCCACTTCAATCTGCAACAAGGATAGGTCAGCGTAAAGGAGGAGGCATAGGTCGGCAGGATATAACCAAACATCTTTGCATGAGCACAAAGCCTGTATGTAAATTATACCTGGCTAACTCGAAATGAAGCTCGTTTGTCAAGACGTTCACACATGACACTAGGTTCAAATTTGATCTCCTACAAAAAGGTGAGGGATCCGGATTAGTAATATATCTCTATATGAATGGGAAAGGAAAGGAGAAAAGAAGACGTAAGTCAAGACCAACCGAAGGATTAAAATCTAGAGAAACGAACGACATAAACCAACCTCAAAAAGCTCAATTTCTTCATCAGAAGCAAAACCAGCCATCTCATTTAATATGGTCAGTATCTCACTAGGCTTTCCAAAACTCTTCACAAAGAGCCTACCAACATATCTGAATATTGCGAACACGGTATGAGTGCCCACAGCATAGGAAAGAAAGCACACCATGAATATGATTAAGGAAACTCAGTACGTAGAAAGGAAGATGCAGATATTACCGAAGTTCTTCTTTAATAGGGTCATAAAGCTTAAAGAAAAGAAGTATATCTTCTTTAGTACTGACGGGTGGAGGAATAGGACAGAGATCCTACAATATTACATGCAATCAACATCAGAGGGTACAAAAAAGAGAACTTTACTAGAGGTTTAAAAGACGTAGTTCTAAGTTGAGTTTAATACCTGTCCAAGCTCCACTTCCAGAAACAACTTCAGCTCTGCATTGGGTGTCTTGGTGAAAGTATCTCTCAACTGTCCAACCTACATTAAGTATTAAATATAACCAGGCTTTATCAGGAAAATGGTCAGGTACAACATCATTTTTAATAAGCAGAAACTGTTCAGAATATTGTCAGTTACACAGATGAGGAAACATATCGCAAATCCTAACATAGAATTCACATGCATAATAAGAATATCACAAAAATTACTTAGATCAGTACCAAAATGTAAAAGAACTAAAGGACACACATCCAGAATGCTGTAAGTTAAAATATGAATCATTATGTTTCAACAAAATAATCCTACAGGCTCAGAGAAAAAGAAAGGATTCAGGTCAAAGAAAAAAGTTACAACAAAAATAGAAAGAGTGCTACATGGCATAAGAATACCTAGGCCGTTCATATGAACTACCAATAAAATTTGGTTTCATGAATTAATCTATACCTAAGCAAAGGATGCCTAATACCAAGGGTTCACATTAGAAGACCAGAAAAATAAACATAAAAATCAGGATACATGAAGTGATCCATAGCAAAAATGCACTTACAGTTTGTGTTTCTTCCTGTGGTGTCAATGGCCGATTAGGACGGAATGTATGGTTTTGCCTCTTGGCCCAAACCCAAAATCGTTGAAATTCAACTGGTATACCAAACTCTTTCGCCACCTCCTCCTGAAAGAACTTACAACTAGCTTAGGAGACTTCCACTGCTATAGAACCCAAAAAAATTCACATTACCATAACCTTCCAGCCCCCAGCCCCCCCCCCCCCCCCCCCCCCCGTTCATAATCAAATAAATAAGGTAAAGCTAAAAAGAGTATACTACGGCATGTGACAATGGAGAGGCTAGAGCTATATACTTCAAAAATAAAAGGTTAATCAAATGTTGTCTCAAATGAATAAACTCCCTCTGTTTCATACAGATTTATCAAAATAGCTTTCACGTTTTTGTTTCACAAGATAGAGTTATTTTAATGGTAGCAATTCAAACCAATTTCCCTTTTACACACCTATCAATAGTATTGTTTATGACTTAGTTTACATAACAATTCATATCATAACTCATTGGGGGCTTTATTAAGTGTTTTATTGTTGATTCAAATCAAAATTTGATCTATCTTTTGGAAACAAATTGAATAATTACGTAAATGATCCAAATTTTTCATATACTACATCAAATACTATCATGAATCTATTTACATTAACTTTCATGTTGGAAAGAACGCAAAATGGAGAAAACAACAAGTGTAAAAAATAGAAGAAATCACTCAATGAATTCTACCTTGAAAAGGTTAAAAGTCATCTGCTTTTGAATCCGGAAACTGTGAACTTTATCATGGTCAACTAGATCAAAATATATATCCTTGCCAACCTGTTCCCGCAGATCCTCCTCCCGCGCAACCTAGAAACTTAATAATTTGATTAACTGGGGTAAAGTAAGCGACTCATCTTAAAAATGTTTCAGATGTTGAGTTCGTCGCTTCATCAAAAAGGCAAAAAGATAAGGGATAGGGCAGACGATTTAAGTCCAAAGAAAACCTTGATAATAGTAAAGAGATGAGCCTGAGCTTTATATCGTCTCTTATCCTCTTTCTCTTCCTGCTCTTTTTTCAATCTTGTCTGGAATGGGAATGAACATTCCTTATTTATATACCCAAGAAAGTCACACCATGCATTTGAAGTATAACTTGGAAATAGAATGCTTACACGAAGGTGTTCTGCAATGTCCTTCTCATCAACATCACAAATTATCTTATCCTTGTCACTTTCACGTATATAAACAAGCATGTAGGCATTCGAGTATTTCGTGAACTTAAATGGGCTGTTATTAATTCCAGGGTTTGTCTGTGGCAACTGCCAGAAGATAATAGAGAATGAAATATAAGTCAATCCAAATTATGCCAAAAACAAACAATGCTGCAGACTAAGGGCCATTAGAAAAAATACCTCTTCCTCACCACCATATTGTTCCTCTAAAGCCCTCTTCATATCTTCTTTAGTAACCCTTTCATCATCAAATTTGTACCTAACAAAAATCACAATATCATATGATTGCACCTACATCTTTGTCTATGAAAAGCCAAGGGAAACTGAAACAGTTCAGTCACTAAATGATATGAATAACACATGTTCAATACCAAATTTTGTGTCTGTAATACGGCTAAGACCTATAAGAACGCATGACACTGAGAGAACTACATAGGTAAAACATGTAAGGAAAAAATTCAGATACAATAAGCATACCACTGATCAGAGAGAGTCGGCCTGATGAAGGCATAATAGTGTCCACCATGCACACCACCGCTATGAACCAAAACACTGTGCCAAGAGGAAGGAGAGATAAATGTTGCAAATAGTTGGAATAAAAGGAAGAAAATAATACATAATATGAAAAGAATCTACTGCAAGCCCTAACCTAAATGCCCAAGAGAGACATCACTTTTACGTTTCATCCCCCATAAATCACTAAATTGTCCCTAAGAAGATTTTTCTCCAAGTCTCCAATAGTTATCACTTAAGACAATTCATCCACGATGCATGGATTCTCAACATCCGCTATTTCTAACAAAAGTATTTTCACTGATCAATAGGAAAAACTAAATAAGAGATTACATTAAGGAGACTAGGAGCAAAATACTCACTTCCGACCTGTTATGCTTAGAATTTCTTCACTACATTAGGGATGGTGAAAAAAGGATAAGACAGTGAAAATTGGTATTTTCTCCTTCTTAACTTTGTGCAATGTCAAATGATAATTTACACCAACTCAGCACCTCATACCAATCTAACCACTGGCAAATTAGGTGTAGCATATTCTGTATCTTCTTTCTTTTTATGGTTAATAGAGAGTCAATATAAGTACCATGAAAGGTAGCTATAATCCCTGTGCATCCACTGTCCTGATCAGTATTCTTACAGACATTGTGGAGAACCAGTAAATAAATAGGTTAATGTTTTTCTTCTGAAATTTTAACCTTATAACATAAGTTACAGAGCAAGCTACTAAATAATTCATACTCGAACGAATCAGTGATTCTACTTCAACTCCGTAGGACCAGTTTCTTTAACAATACTATTAACATATTACACTTAATTATATGCGACTAGGAAGACGAAGAATGGAATTGAGAGCATAGTCTCAAGAAAAAGAAATTTAAACCGGATAGGCAGAATATAATCCTAAATATCCAATTACCAACAAGCAGGCCTCCACTCAAAATTTGAAAAGAAACCTTAACTCCATAGTTCAAACGTGAAGCGTTATTCATTTTGAATGCATTTGAACTTCAAAAGCCATTGAAAATTGGTCAATCCCAAGAATGAGACTAGATTCAACAAAGGCTCAATTTGAATAGTAATTCTTCACTGACAACCATTGTCACCATGCTTAGTGAAGTTGAACTTACAAGGCCAGCACTCTGACTAACTCTCACAAACTTAGCTTTTAGGAAAAGGATCCACAGTTCGGTTCCAATCATCAATTACAGAACTTCATATAACAATACAACTGAAAGAGCATCCAATAGATAATGTGCTTTTATTTATTTTTCAATTGCTTCTTTAAGATCTTAACGAAGCAAAAAATAAATTCTACATACAAAGCAAAAAAGTCAAGGCTATACATCCTCCTGGTGAAACTGGAGTGCGAGGAATAGATATTATACATACATAGAGAGAGAGAGAGAGAGAGAGATCCCAACCTGTGAAGTATATAGAGGTTGCGAACACTCCTATCTGCATCTGGCGACAAATATTTTCCATCTTCTCTATCAAGATCAAGCTCCAACGGGAACTCGTAGCGGTCATTTATCTATGTAAGAGAAAAGGGAAATTAAAGATTCCAACATTAGAAAAATATATACTAGGTAATAATATATAAGTAAAAATATATCGAATAGACAGACACTGAATTGTCACACGGGTTGGCTTCATTACCAAAAATTGCAATGTTATCAAATATCCTAAACTTCAGACCCTGTCCTGTTCTGACCACAAAATTGTGGTATAAAACACAAAAAAGATTGGCAAAAAAAGAGGCAAATTCAATTATTATCCCAAGTTCATTTCAAAAAGCATGAAAACGTTAGTAAATGGTAACCAATAGGCAACCAGGGTTAATGTTCATATGTCTTAAATACATCCTAATGATTTTACAAGCAGTGATAGTTATAGCCACACACAACAATAATGATACAATATTAATATAACTAATAAGTTTCTCCTGGAAATGCCAAATATGCATGCAACAAGAAGCTGCTAACATTGTTGCCCAGCATTTCTAATTTTGTTTTTATCTTCATTCTCAATAGCTAACTCTCACTTGCTTTGAAACCTTAATTGTTATAGACCCTAACCAAATCCTTTCAATAGTTCAAAAAAAGGAATTATCTAAAGTGAAGAAACCTAAAACTATATGCTGCAGCCAGGAACCAGGTACAAGGCCTTTAGATAATTAACAACTCCAATAATACACAGAAGTGGTAAATCCATAACATATCGATGCTGACCTTAACCATTGTGTCACGCATGAAATCATATTCAAACCGCTTTAGCTGAAGCTGAAGAACTGGAGGAAAATCAATGAAGAGAACACCTTTCTTGGCATCCTGAAATGAAAAATCAAACCATCTTCAAAATGATATTTTTTCCAAGGACTTCCTGATTGAATAGATATCAACTCAATTTTATATGTCATTGCAGGAGAATATACAGCAGATTTAAGCTATGGAAGGAGAATGTAAAGAAGTTAAATTTACGTAAATGTCTAATTTCCTGAGTGATAATTTCTCATATAAGATTTGCTGACCAAGAGAAATTCATCTGCTGATGGTGCTATAAATTCCAATCTGTGTTCAGGCTCAATACCTCAAGTCTACTAATGCATCAATCCCTTAATTTAGAAAGCCCATCAACATGCCGGCCCCAAATATTTGAAAAATGTTTTATATAGCGAATGAATTTTAATTTCTTATATTCAGCTCTGATCCATATTATGCCACTAAAACCCGTGACGCATAGTGATAACACTTCCTAAAAGTATCAGTTCCATCTCTAGTGAGTAAACTTCCAATTGGTCTATAATTGAGTGCCATGGGAAAAAGATAACTTCACTTAAAATAGAACATTACATTAGAAGGGTTGAATGTGAGGCTAAAGCTTAGTGTTGTATTGTATAAAGTAAATGTTGGAAAAAAATATATAGCTGAGTCCAAAATTTTCCAGGGGAAAATCCTATATAGTTTCAAAGAGTAACTGTGCAAGCTGGAGGAAGTCAAACAACAAACCAAAATCTTCACTTATTTTGATATGGTTTCTACTGAGGCAATAATTAAACTTATCTTATAAGAAAATAATTGTAATTTGACAATGGACTAATTAGCCACGACATCCCATCACGGTAGATGCACTTTCGTGCTAGCTACTAGATTAAATCTAATATAATGCATGTACCTGCTTATGGATCTGTTAACAGTAATGATACAGGATTCTCCCGTGCTTTATTTCCATGGTTCACAATTGAAACATTTCATGAAGCGTAAGGATTACAACTGCCAGTAGTTATATGACAATCGAAGTTTACCTGCAACCCATGATCTTCAGCATGGTACTTGTTATCACCTTCAAGCCGTTCAACTTCAACATACTTGTCAAATGAAGCATAGACATCTCGACAACCTTTTACATCAAGCTGAAGGTCTGCAATATTTGTTGGCACATAAGTCCACAAATAACAAAACAATATAATCAAGCCAACACAATGAGGAAAATACCATAAAAAGACTCTTTTCTTGTAGACTTGTAGTCCACATTTATGCATTCAATGTAATTCATATGGTGCCCTTCAAACAACTTCTGTATTGTGCCTTCAACAACTGTTCTCTATACAAGAAAAGTAATTGTAAGATTTTCCAAGAACCCCACTAATCTGGAAAGGAATTCCAAAATGAAAATTAATCAGAAACAGGTTGATGGTTTACCTTCATTTTATCTTCTAGTTTCTCACATAACACTCTATTAAGTTCTTGCACGTCATGTTGCATGAAAGAATCATAGGTATCCCACCCAAATGATTTTGTCAACTCTTTAGTTGCGACACTGGTGTCACTATACTGCAGCTTATAAAATAAACTCTGAAGAGCTAACGGAATACTTCCTGAGGGCATATCATTCTCTGTTGTAGGCATATGATACACAGCCTGAAAAATTAACTCAGTTGTTAAACAAAAGCCATTTAACAAAATATGAGCTGACAGTGGCACGGAATTTATCCTCACCTTCCTAAAATATGGAATATGGTATAATGTTTGCAAAAGTGAATTCATGTAACAAGTTGCCCCCTGATTTTTAAGACCAACGTAACCAGTTTCCTTTTTTGAGTCATATGTCCAATAATCTATAACCTTGCGAACGGCAACATCAGCTTCGAGAATGCATGTATCGTTAATGAGAAACCCCTTATTAGGGTCATAGAGATCACTTAGAGGCATAAAGGAAGTAAATCCCCAATCACTCTCCCTTTGATTGAACTGATGCTGGGTGTCTGCAGAATCATATAGGAGGTCAAAAGAAGAGTGCAGAAGGGGGGGGGGGGGGGGGAGGGGATGCAGGGTAGTTGAACATTAAAGTTTCAGCCCACCCCTACAACTGAAATTCAGGATAAAAATTCAGCTTAGTAGCTGCAGTTTCATGCCCACTGCATATGACCACAATTAATAGGAAGGAAGGAAACTTGCTAAGCGTTACTTCAGTTCAGAGATAATAACTACGGTTCTGACTCTGACATTACCCATAAAAATATCAGAAAGCTTTTAAATCAAAAGAAACTAATCTAAACAACCCTAATTGAACATTCAGCAAACGTAAGAGCTCGGAGTCTATGGCTAACTTTCAAGTCCCAGGGCTAACTGTAAGTGGAGAGAAACCCACATCTAAAACAAAACAAAAAAAGAATTATTTCATTTCCTGACCTACCAAAACACTATTACAACTATAAGGGGTAAATAAAATCTGAATTCGGAGAATGCAATAACAAGGCAAGCTTCAAAGAAAACAATCTAGTTGCTCAAAGAGACCGCAGTAAAAATAAATACTACGTTGATATGGAAATACCTAGAGGCCGATTAAGAGTAAACACTGATCGGCTCACGTGTTAATTAATCATGTTCATACATAGAGCTTTCGAAAAGAAAAAGAAAAACCTATATTAATGAGTTTGGAGCAAAAATGGAGTATGAAGCATTACACATGTAATCAGTTCCTTATGAAAATGATTCATATGAGTCTGTGAAATGAACCAAATAAATCAGCCTGCTGAAGAATCCAAATGACTTGTTTACTTTATTTTAAAACAAACAGGACAGGATCAGAAGGTACCCTTTTTAATTGTGTACTTGCTGTGAATCTGATTTACAACGGCTAAACTGAACTGAGCGAATCTACTCCAACCATACGGCAAGGCGTTGGAGTCTGCCACATCCAAGTACATAGACAAGGAGTCCACATTATTTCCTTTCGGAAATATTAGAATCCGCCTAACAGAGAATATCCCAATTAGAATATCAGCTCAATATCAGATGCAAGCACATCAAACTTGTGTCTTTGACTAGTACACTTCCTGAACTGCCACTTACCATTTGTAACCGCCCACAACAAAAGCATCAGAATAAAGCTTTTTCTGGCTGACACGGGAAAAGTTTTCAATGGTCCATGTGAATCGTGATGCCTGTGGCTCATCGACAGCTTGGTTCTCTACTGTACTGGTATTATCAGCTTGTGCGACTATTATAAACACAAGAAAGAACAAAAGAGATAACTCAAAAACTTCAATGCTGCCAAAATAGGAAAAAATGAAAAACAAGGACATAAGAATGCAATCTACCAATGCTACCTATCAACACAATAATACTGCAAGTGAAACACAAAACATTCAGAAACGCAACGACTCTCACCTTCCATGGGCTGTGGACCTTCAACAAGTGGCATAGGGCCTTCTACTAATCCTGACTGAGGCACTAGCATCTCCTCGTCTTCTTGTTGCTGCATGAAACAGAACCAGAACAACAATCACACTACAAAACACATATAACAAAATATGCAAAAGAACCAATTTGATTTGCTAAAACCATAGTCTTATCCCGTTCACTTAAGGTCCCTAATTTTTTACATTATTCGACTGAAATCAGTAAAATCTAAAATCAACCCACTATCCAGATTTTTGCCCGCACATACTCTAAATGATCACAACTACAACTCCACCACACTCAAACACACAATACCAAAACATATATAATCAAGACTCATATCACAAAAACAAAAGAACTATTGTGATCCCCTTAAACCCTAGTCTTATCCCCCTCACTCAGAGACCCTAACTTTCATCAAAATTCGATCAAATTCAGCAAATCTAAGAACAACCCACTTTCCAGATTTCTACCCCCGCCTCAAAACCCCAATTGATCACAATTACAACTCCACCACACAAATACACAATCGACAAATACCAACATACATAACCAAACTCATAGTCAAGAATAGACACCTCAAATCAATAAACCCAACCACATGCATACATACCAAGATGCAAAAAAATCACCTAGCATACAAAACACAGAAAACAAGAAGCTTATAATTTCGATGGATAAATAACAAGAGAGAGCAGAAACTATTTTAAAACATTTATTACATCTAAAGGCTGCTGAGTCATCATAGTCATGAATCGAAGAAGAGGGTATGGTTGTCTGAATCTGCGAATCTGACTATAAAACAAAACTACTGTTTGAGGAGAGCTGTAAAAACTGTTGGAAGCTGTCTTTTGGGTTATGTCAAATTTTTCATTTACTCTTTTTTATTGGTTTTAGGAAATTATTACAATTGAATTGGGAAATTTTGGTTGCATGCGGATTCACTAATAACTCGTCTTTTGTCCTACTCTAGTATTGTCCAAACAAAATTTAGGGTTTATTTATATATGAAAATTGGAGAATTGGGATATAGTTGCATGACAAATTAATGATTACTATTAAAATTGGATAATTAATAAATCTGTGTTGACTTTTAATGTGTGAAATTTCGTTAATTTGTAGATTAACTTATAAGTCAAACAATACATTCTTCTATGACAAATGGCTAAGTTATACCTGGTGTATTATTAAAAAGTTATATCGACTTTCTATATAACTTTAAAAAGCACTCTACTTTCTTTTATTATTTTTAATGCAATATAACTTATGTGGATATCCAATTACGTCAAAAGTCTTTGTAACTGTAGAAGACTATAAACTAGTTTCGTCTATTCAAATGATTTGTCTTTATACCATTATTTATATAATTTATAATAATATAAAGTCATTAATGCAAATTTTGATGTAATTAATGAAATTTGGTATATAAATTATAAACAAGATTTTCATCCTTAACTCTATCACGTGTGACGCCGATGGCTCAATAGCCTAGTGGCATCCGGCCCAACCTTTCATGTAAGAGGTCATGGGTTCGAACCTTGTTGGAGACATATTTGTCTCATATTATACTCTAACTTTCTATTAGTTAGCAATTTCTATATTCATGTTTGTAATATCATTGTAGTCACAATTCATCGCTAATTATCAAAAAAAAAAAAAAAACTCTATCACGTGTGACTATCACAACTAATGTTAAAAGAAAAATAGGATGTCTGTAAAAATGGATGTATAAAAATTAATAATATTACAAAGGGATAAGGTGCTAATTAAAATTAAAAATATAAAGGACAAGGTGTTAACGAAGTTATACAAACGGATAAAGTAAACTTTTATGTTTTTTTTTTTGTTGTCAAACAATATCATATCAAAGTAAATCTTACAATATCGGAGAGAGAGAAATCTACACTACGTCGATTAGGGCTGTGAGCGAACGTAAAAGGTTCGATCCAGCTCGTAGTATTCTGTTCGAAATCAAACAGTTCGATTTAGTTCGGCTCGCATATCAATAGAGATTTTTTCCTTATTTATACTCTAAAATCCTAAAAAATTACTTCCACTTCATATCTCTATATTTCCTACTCATTACTCATGAGTCATCTCCCTCTCATCCGCCCAAATGTCCAATCGCATCGAACATTTTTGCAAACCGAATAGAACTTGTTCGCATAGTTCGCAATAGTTCGGTACGGTTCGAGCTCCTGCGGACCGAACTCAAACGTAATTACGTTCGGTATAGTTCGGTCCGTTTACAGCCCTAACGCGATAACCTCTTCCTTTTTTGTTCTTTTGAGCTTGGACGGGTTTTAAAATTTATCATAAACAATTTTTTAAGTATTTTTTACAATTAAGACGTGGCAACCTATACATTCAAATCTATTTCTGGCTTGAGGGCGAATATTAAATAAGTACACATTTAACATCAAGATCACATAACACATTCACCAGAAAACTATTCCTTTTGTACATTAAAATTCACAATTACACATTCACCAGCAAGCACACCAACTCATTGCAAATGTCATTTACACTGAAGCAGAATTACAACATACAATTTCCCTTATATCAGTTACAACATTTTACGTACTCTTTAGGTATTGCCATCTTCCTTTTAAGACTAGCTGTTGCAACCAACAAGACACTATAGGTAAAGCTGCCGACTTCTAAAGATCTAATAACGTACAGGGCCTCCGTGCTGCTGCAAACCCTATCACAGGGACTCCCTATGCATTCATCCCTGGTTTTGATAGATTGAAGTTTTAAGTAAATTAATAGTCTATAAGTAATAGAACGGAGGTAATATGGATTACTAGTTTAAATTAGCCAACCCGTTGACTCGTCAGAATCTCCACGGCTACATTCATATCTCCTTCAGCGGCTGATATGGCAACTTCTGCTTGAGTCTGAAAATTTTAGACGATTAAAACTATAGAAAACAATTACATCAGTACCAAGTACCAACGAAACCAAAACTATGACATGGAACTAGAGAAAACAAGAGAATGCCACTTAAAATAGGAAGTTTTACCCTTTCAAAACCCATGGCTACTAGTTTCTTGACATATTCCTCTGAAGCAACAGGTACCTGATTTCATAGAATGAAAATAGAACATTTTTTAAAATGCTGATCTATCCAAATGTAATCAAAGAAATGCAACTCTTCAGACATTAGAACCTGGTGGCCTTGAGATGCAGTATTAAATGGTGCAGCAGTATGCCTGGAATTCAGTAATACATATTAGTGGTGAAAACAAACAATCTGGAGAAGATGATGTAACATGTATTCTGCATTTATTTCATATGCATGATCTGGTTAGAGAGAACTATCAACCACTAGTAATATCAGCTACCAATTATCCTAGTAAGCGAGTCTAAATTATTTTCCAGATTGAATATGCTATTTCACATCCATGTATACATATCGATGAATCGATCATTCACAATAACATCTTGACAATTCTTTCCATAGTCAGAACTCGAAAGAAAAGAAATTACTAGCATTTTCTATAAGGTGAAAAGGCCAAAGAAGTGAAAGCATGATTTAAAATAATTCTATACAGTATAAACTTGAAAGTAGCACTTAGGATTGATATGCTACCTTTCACTAAATAACTGCTGATCTAGGCCACTTGTCCCAAGGCCTGATGTATTGTTAGGACTACTTCCATTTTCCAGAAGTCTCGCCTGTAAAGTTGATTCTTGTCTTGCTGCCGAAGTTGGTTGATGACCACTAGAGCTTAATGTCCTTCCTCTCCCAGGAAATCTGCTAGTCTCTTCCGCTGGCTGCATGTCGAGAAGTTACATATTAAACTCATCATTAGCAACATTTGGTGATGTAATGATGCTATTCCTATATCTGACTTATGATAAAAGCTACTCATATAAATGAACAGGCTGAAGCCGTGATGAAAAAACTTAAACAACATTTTAGCAGCTTCAATTAGATTCAGCTACATCCAATTCATGCAAAACTCTTGATACATTCATATGTGTAACATATAGCATAATAATATCCATATTCAAAGAAAGAACACGGCAACATAAATTTTCTGAAGACCAGCAGTACGTTGACAATCAGGAAAATCCATTACAAAGAAACCTGTGTATGCTTGATGTAACGATATACTACTATATCTCCCTCCATTTCTATCTCAATGGCATATTTTCCTTTATTTAATAACAAACTTCATGTTTGAAAAGTTGTCATACCATGCAAACTTCCTGATCAAATTTTGATTGGATGAAGAACACACTCACCAATTAGTTACATTTCTTGTAAACAAGAGAAATCTCCCCCAGTAGGAGGTGTCATCACATGACCATCTTCATTGTTCATTTAGATTTTTTGTAAAGGATGTGGGGTTGAAATGAAAAAATACATTCCCCCGTATATTTTCCTCACTGCAACCAAGAAACGAGGAAACCCTGAGGGTTGGATGGGCTTTTCTCAACAAAATCCAATGAACTAATTTAGGCAAATTATCGAAGAAAATGAAGCTGCAACTAAATAATAATACAAATGGATCAACGGCTAAGACAGACAAGTCGTAATCTAAACTGCACCATTGTAAAGACTAGAAGTCATTAGGTTGACTTGATTTTAATATTCCTTTGGATCTCAAACAATGTCACAACTATAACGGCCGTCGCCTTCCAAATAACCTCTTTGGCATCATGTTTACTAGACATTCCTTATCTACAGATCATTGTTGATGACCCACATAACTATACTTAAGTAGTCAGAATAAAGTTAAAGTAGTAAGTATTGGATTTGAGCTATAATACGAGAGCTGTACGGATTTGAGAAAAAGTTGGAAGTACAGACTACAGACATGAAAAAATTCAACTATAATTTTTTTATTTTTCTGTTTAATGTCATACTCACACCTAGTAACTGCAGCAAAATTAAAATTTGAAGGGTGAAAACTCTTTAATAAAAAATATGCCTGCTATAGTAGTAATAACTAATGAAGTAAATGCATTAAATGAATACCTGAGTAAAATTGTCTCTCTGAGCTTGAGGTACCCACGATGAGAGGTTTCCCAAGATGTTTCCAGAAAGAAGCCCTCTTTCAATGTGAAAAGAGTTATTTAATCTTCCAGTTATTAGGAAATAAATAAAAGAGAACATTGAAAGGAAATTGTATGGAAGTGACAACAAAGAACTTACCTGGATGTCGTATTTTGATTAGAATATGTTGGGATGTAACTTGAATTATTTCCACCAGCACATAATATAAACTTTGGTCTCCGCACAATGCTTGACTGCCCAATATGATAAATCATCATTCATAACAATGTGTAAGTACATAAAGGGAAAGAGCAGGAGAACAACAAAAGAACCAATATCGGAAATAGGTGGCTCTCTTTTTTAACTATCTACAACTACATAGAAGTAAAGACAGGGAGAACGGAAAAGAAAGTTGAGGTACAGAAATCTTATAAGATGCTAAAGGGATTGCAGGATCACAATCTTGTTTACTCCCAGTTAACAAAAATATCAATTGGTCTGATGAATAGGGTGGCTCACATGCTTTCAGAAATAACAATAAAGTGTGTTCGAAGAAACCTTCAGCACAATCCAGTGTCTAGTACATCATCAAAAGACTCCAATTGGTCTTACAAGTAGGGCTGCTCACAATTTTTTAGAAGTAATCACGGGAGTTCGATTGAGAAGTTTGCTTGGATCAACATGCTATGTTAAATTAGAAAATAAATTTGAAATTACGCAGTTACGAAAATATTAAATATTAAATATTAAATGTGATCAGGTTAAAGGTGAATCATCATAAAGTGCCCAAAGATTAATATGACGAGGGAATGTTTTAAGAAACCTTTTAAGGCCGGGTTTTCTTGTTATGTTACTCCAGTTTCCTCTGTTTCTAGGGCCTGTCACTTTTCTTTGCAAATATTTTATATCAAGGAACGTGTCCCTTTCTTTTAGATATTTATACCAACATAAACATATATATCATTGAAAAACACATTAATATGGGAGAAACATACCATAAATGAAGATGATTCAATGGATGAATAGAAGGAAGTCCCAGGAATGAATACATTTAACAGCCCATATGTATCTGGCAAAGGACATGTAGAAATTCTTGAACAAAAGGTACTAGTAAATCTGAATGGTGAGTCCCAAATGTAAATTTGTCGTCTCGGAAGTGTTAAGTATCATACATGAGTACCCAGAAAAGATTCCACAAAGATGTCCAAGTAAAGAGACATTTGTCATAAGGAGCTGAAATACAACCAATAGGATCCATGGATACCTGACATGACCACCCAATCTGAATAAAAAATAGTTTTTTATATAGTGATACTATATGGAATAAAACCAAATAGCTCATAATACAGGTGCCTGCACCATACTCTTGGATCAATTTGGAAACAGCCTCTCTGTTACAACAGAGGTAAGGCTGCGTAGTATCCCCCCCCCCCCCTCCCCTATCCCGCTTTGGCGGGAGCCTCTTAGGTGCAATGGGGCATGCTGATGTTGCTAGTGATCGTAAATGAAACAACAGAGAACTTTTATTTTATATTACCATTTAGCAGGGACATTAAAGAGCCCGAAAACACTGCAACAAACAGAAAAACAAATTAAGATGGATAAGTTACACAAAATCCAGAACCCTGTTTAAGTTGACTGCTAAGACATATCCACAGAGAATAGCCGTCTTGGTAGGATATGGAATGACCGAATGAGATAAACACGTTTTATAAAAGACAAACCTTCTAGATTGTGCTCCACTTAAACTTGTTTCTATCACAATCATGGAGAATAGAATTCCCGAGAAGCCTATAGCACATTCGTTCATGAAATAATCATAAGGTTTTAGTGGATTATAAGCAATCACTAATGCTATCAACAGATGAAACAGGGCATTAGATATGGCCAACAAGATTGTTATGTACAATAAACGAACTGATCCAGTAATTCTTTCGAGTTCAGACCCCAATGGAACCAAAGCCATCATATTAAAGAGAACATGAAGCATTGAGCCATGGAAAAGGATGGATGTAAAAATCCTGTAGACTGAAAAGGGAATAACAAATGAGATTGACTTAGATAAATCAAATTATTGAAATCAATAACTAATAAAATATATTAGATTCTGGCACAACTAATCTATCCCACAGAAAGACATAACTGGTAAGCAGGGTCCGCATCCTCTTGAAGTCATTGACGGGACTCCCTTTACTTCCATCATATTCAAAACGAGGAAGGGGAGCCCTCGATAATTATATGAAGCAGTGCTATATTGGTATAGGTTACAACTTTTAAGCATATCTTAGAGTAAATGGAAGCTACGTTTTCACGACAATGAGTAACATAACGTTCACTTCAAAAATTGCAGAAGCATACAAATTATCGTTAGGCATGCTTAAGAAGCCATCAACAAAACCATCTAGTGTTCACTATTACAGCAAATGTGCAGACTGCAGACTGATCCAAGTTATAAAGGTTGCAAGAAGCTCAAAGAACAGAAAAAAGGAAAAGAGGCAACAAAAAACAAAATGATAACTTAACTCAACTAATATTATCACATAGTTTCAGTTATAGGAGTGTATACCTTGGAACTGTGGAACTACTGCAGAAGGCCAGAAGCACACTTCAGAAAATGAATCATAACCAACCAAAAGGCATACCAAGTATATCACGCTACAAACAACAACTATCGAAGACGTGAAAAATGGAATTCCCTGCCACCATTGTGACAACCGTGTCTGCAACCCCGCCTTCATAAACAACACAAAATTCAAGGCAAGTCCATACCAAATACTACCTCCGTCCCTAAAAGATTGTAGAGCTTATTTTTCTCAATTGTTAAAATTGCAAGTTTTATTGAATTGACTCGCACAACTTTGATTAGAATCAAAATTATCAAGTCAATAGTAATGTAGGTACAAAATGTCACATCTTGATGATATTTTCATAAAATATTATACAACACATTCGAGAACATATATGGTTTCAAAGTGACTCGACTCATCAAAGCACAAAACTGGTCGATCTTTAAGGGATGGAGGGCATATGTAGCCTTTATCGAGCAAGTTGCAAACTTGCAACGTCTAAATTTTTCATTAAAATGATTAACATTTCAATAAACTAATATCTTATCTTATGTCTACATGAACACATATCCATAAACTCTATTTGACTATTAAAGTTGCCAGATTTTAATTAAAAACTAAGCCAAACCCGCCTTCATCTTCCTAAAAATTTGATTAGCGCAAAAATGAAGCTTTGAGAAGGTGCAACATACTCCCTTCATCCCTAAAGCATAGTCAACTTTCTAATTTTGGGGAGTCGACTTTTTAAACTTTGAACTTATTCATATATCAAAATTTAGTATTTTCACCATATTTTACAATTAACATATAATTTGATTCAAATTCAAGTTATCTGAGTCAATTAAATCACAAGTATCCTCAATCAGAAATTTCGATTTTACCATAAACAAATAAACACGTAAATTAACAAATGAACAAAAAAATAACTCCAAATTACACAAAAGTTGAAGTAAATAAGTTCAACATTGTATAAATAAATAAGAAGAACGAATAACAAAACTAATATAACAAAAACTATCGAATTCGAATTGAAAACACCATCAGTTCGCTAATTAGTTTCTAAAGTAGCTGAATAATTTCCTTGAAAGAGTGTTTCACAATTAAAGTCCAGTTTAATAACCAAATAAAAAACAATTGAGCAAATTATATTGTATTTTAAAATATTAGCACATAATTATATTAGTATTATAGTTTAAACGCACCTCCGAGACTATATTTGATCTCATTTCTCTGTTTGCAAACTTCCAGAATTTTGGCTTACCAGTTTTTGAGTGTTGTTTAAATTAGAAGGAACTAGATTTTTATTTTAAATATTGTTAAATTTTAGTTTATTCTAAATTGAAAAGATACATGTTACATTAATGTTTCTCTTTCTATAATAATCCTCACAAATTTTACTAAAAAGTAAGTGCAACAATTACATAGCTATGAACCGTCCATCAATGCTTCGCAAGTCTCAAATGAAAGAAATAAATATTCAGTTTTAACAAATTTTATGTAAGACCGTACAATTATCTCCGTAAGAACCCACCAAAACAATCGTGAAATATTTCAGAATACTACCTTTTCTTTTATTCTATGTAATCTATGTATAAATTTATAATCATATATATTGATCGTTTGCTAGTTTCCATCAATTATACATATTTATATTTTGATATAATTCGAACACAGATGTTCCGACGGGCATATTCGATTACTAGATGTACTAATACTTTTGTCTGGAAACAAAACGTTTGATATTTTGTGACATCTAAATTGACAGGACACCCCTCGTAAGAACAAGCATATGCCTGCTTATTTTCATAATAAACACATTTCACCTTCTTCCCTCTCTAGATAATATCGGCATTTATTATTATGCAGTCCAATATTCAAGTGAAGCTGCCTTACGTTATACCTTCACATAGATACAGTTGTGAATTTTGTAACAAGAATACAATGTTCATTTGCTCATCAAACCTACAAATAGGTCTTCCTTCTGTCTATTTTCTTGCACAAAAAAAACACCCTTTGTTGTGTTGTGTCAACTTGTGTGCTGATCAATGGATGTTTCAAATAAGATTGTCTTTGTTATTGTTGTTAGTGTTCTTCAACTAGCTATTAGTAATGTGGCCGCCCTGGACCACCTAGTTGGAGATACGAGAGGCGGGACAACCAACATCGATCGTCCTCCAGTTGTGGACATGGCTCCTGCTCCAGTTTATCCTGTTTTTCCATTTGTTCCAGGGATCCCTTTTATACCAGGCTACCAATTTCCTCCATCTCCAGCCGATCCTGTTTTGCCGTTTCCATATATTCCAGGGCTCCCTGATGTACCAGGCTATCCATCCGAGGCTCCTGCACCAAGTAACGATTTCCCCTGGAAGTTTATGTTCCCTTCACCCCCAACTCCTGCACCAAGTATGGAGCTCCATCGGAAGTTTATTCTTCCTCCATCAGCAGCTCCTGCTCCAAGTTTCAACTTCCCCTGGAACTGGATGTTTCCTCCGATGAGTAATTCACCGTCTTCTAACGCTCCTGCTGCCATGAACCAGAGGTAATCCTGTAGGGCTTAGACGCGTGATTATCATTTTCTTTCACAATGTAAGATTCATATTGTAACGATTGTAATGATTCTTCCTTCAATAAAACTGTGGGCAACTCCCGTGTTAGCTCATCAATAAACAAGTTCACTATATTTTTCTTTGCGATGAACTGAATTGGTTTTTTATGAAGTACATAGTTTACCAATTTGATGCAATAAATATCTTCATAGCTAAGGTAATGGAGTAGTGACTACTTCTGATCACAGTTTTGCATTCGATCATTGGTTATCCACTTCATCAGACAACATTCTAGGCCTAAAATACTTTCTTGCATATCTGAGAAAATTCGTTGAATACATAGTACATGTATATGAAGCAAACAGAACTTAAATCCATCAAAAAACCACAGAAAATAATAGCAATAAAATAGACAACCACCGTCTACCATCTACTCGTACAATCTTCCATAAAAAACTTCAATTATTTCTTAAAAAACTTGCAAACATGGGGGTTCCCTTGAATCGGCTTCCTCACTTGGCGCTGGCCAACTGTGTTCGGATTTGCTTAGCAGCGGAAACCATGTTTTGGAGGGCTGGCTTCACTTCTCCGTACTTGCGGGTCTTGAGACCACAGTCGGGGTTAACCCACAAGATGTTAGTGTCGAGCACAGCAAGCATTTTGTTCACTCTGTCGGCAATCTCTTCTGTTGATGGGATTCTTGGTGAGTGGATGTCATAGACTCCAGGGCCAATACCAGCACCATATTTCACACCCTCACGGAAGACGGAGAGAAGCTTCTCATCTGATCGGGAGTTCTCAATGGTGATCACATCAGCATCCATGTTGATGATTGAATGGATAATGTCATTGAAGTTTGAGTAGCACATGTGAGTGTGAATCTGTTGAAACAGACAAAAGTCTTAACAAATTAACCAGAGAACAATAGACCTGATGAGTGGTGAATCAGTAAACTAGAAGGGAGCAGGAAGCAAATTGAACCTGGGTGGTATCTTCGACGCCACAGTTTGTGATTCTGAATGAGTGGACAGCCCAATCCAAGTAGAAAGCATGTTCCGATTTCCTAAGAGGCAAACCCTCTCTCAAAGCAGCCTCATCAATCTGGATAACAGTGACTCCAGCCTTCTCAAGATCCTCTACTTCGTCCTTGATAGCCAATGCAATTTGGTAGCAAGTCTCAAATCTGGAACAAAGAAAAAACGAGTTAAATCATTAGAACACAAATGTTTATTGTTCTATATGCGTAAATGTCGTCTAGTTGTGAACAGAGGAAAATTTATATTACCTGGGTTGATCATTACGGACAAAAGACCAGTTGAGGATGGTAACAGGGCCTGTAAGCATTCCCTTCATTGGGCGCTTGGTCATGCTCTGAGCTTTGGAGGACCAGAAAACAGTCATAGGGTTGGGGCGGCTCACGTCACCATAGATGATGGGTGGCTTCACACAGCGAGATCCATAAGATTGGACCCAACCGTTAGCAGTGAAAGCAAATCCAGACAACTGCTCTCCGAAGTACTCAACCATGTCGTTTCTCTGCAAAATATATGGAGTCAGCATCTTAGCACATTGCAGAAGCATAACTTCATTTACAAGAGAATAGATGATGCATTATTGTGCATAACAATGAATCCATGCTTACCTCTGGCTCACCATGGACAAGGACATCAATATCAAGTTCTTCTTGGAGCTCAACAACCTTGCGGATCTCCTCCTCAATGGCCTTCACGTACTCATCCTCAGAGATCCTAGAAGGAAATGGAATAACAATGTTAAGGGGGAAATAAGAAATGCCATAAAACGAAGAAAATCATAAGGGAGATTTAATACTTTTTGGCTTTGTATTCACGACGCACTCTTCTGAGCTCTACTGTCTGAGGGAAGGATCCAATTGTGGTGGTAGGGAGAATTGGGAGGTTCAGCTTCTTCTGTTGGGCATCAAGTCTAGCATTAACAGTGGTGGCACGGCGATGTTCCGAACCCCTTAGAGCAGAAGCCTGGTGTAAGGGAAGGTCAAGAAAGGTAAGTACAAAAATGGGATCTGCAAATAGCAACAAAATCAGAGAAGAACAGTAAGAGATAAACTTACAGCCTTCTGAACAGCTTCATTTGTCACCCTTGGGGAGGATTTCCTGGAAGCTAGAGCAGCAGCATTAGCAGAGAAGAATGCCTGAAAAAGTAGATTGATGTTAATTACCTTGATAAAGAGTAAACTATATTACAACATAACGCATTGGATAGGGCGAAGGTAGAAACAACTGAAATATGATATGCACAAACCTCATCCTTGTGACCGGCCAGTGCCTTGGCCAAAGCATTGACTTCAAGAACCTTCTGGGCAGCAAATGCAAGCCAAGACTTGATCTCTGAGTCCAACTTAGTCTCGTTGATAAGATCAACAGCAGTGTGGAGAAGTGAGCATGAGGTTGAGACAACAAGCTTGTCTGTATAAAATCACCAAATTATTAGTGCTGTTTCAGAATTTTATACAGGACAAAAATGCAATCTGAAGAAGACATACCCTTTCCAACAATGCCCTCAAGGGTTTGTAAAGTACTGAGAGAAGCAGCAAGATCATTGGCCCAAATGTTTCTTCCATCAACAACTCCAGCAAACAAGTACTTGCCTGAGGGGAATCCGCTCTTGATCAAATCTAGAGTCTTGCTTCCACGTTCCAAGTCAAAGCCAAAGCCAGTAACTCCCTTCAAAGAAGTAAGGACTTTAAAAGCCACCTCAGGGATGTCAGCAAAGTAGGTTTCAACCACGACATCAAGGCCAGAAAGAGTGGACTCCAGCTCAGAGTAAGCTTTGGTAAATGCTTCCAATTGGTGAGCCTCACGATCCAACACAATTGTAGGCTCATCAAACTGAATCCATGAAGCGCCAGCCGCCTTCAACTCAGAAATGACCTCCCTACACGATCATGTATTAGACTTCAAGACATAGCAAAATTCATAGAAAACAATGTACAGAAGAAAAAGTTGCATACCTGTAGATGGGGAGAATTTTGTCAAGAAGGGATAGAAGGTCGAAAGTCTTCTCAACACCCTTAGCAGGCTTAGATAGCAACAAGTATGAAACGGGGCCAACAAGGACTGGGACAGTGTCTACACCTTGCTGCAAGAGCAAAGAACAAAACTCAGTCAAAAAGACAAATAAACCATCACTGTAGTGGTAATAATCGATAATTAAACTTTAGATTACATTACTGCAGATACATATAGCAGGGTCACTATAATTATATGTTACCATTATGCAATTTGGTAAGAAACTACTGACGAGATAATTACAAAATAAAGAATGTATAGTTACGTAAAAAGATTTATCTAGATAGTGTAGTGAAATGGGTACATTATATAGATGAACTGCCTAATTATAAAGAATAAAAACAAAATAAAATATACCAAACATACTAAAAATAGCTACATGACAGTCTACTCAAGGAGACAAAGTAGGAAGCGTACCGCCTTGGCTTCCTTGTACTCAGTAACAGCCTTGTGAGAAGCATAGCAAAACTTCACATCAGGACCCAATTCAGGGACAATGAAATGGCTGGACAAATACATACAAACACACCCAGTGAGTACATCATGAGATGAATGGTATTGCCGGATTGAATCTCACACAAAGATGGCGAACACTTACTAGTTGGTGTCAAACCACTTGGTCATCTCCATAGCAGAGACTGTGGCATTTCCCCTAGCCATGGAGAAGTAAGTATCAAATCCAATTTCACCACCATTCCAGTTGTATCTTTCGGGTACAGCACCGAGCATGGCAGTGGTGTCGAGAACCTGGTCGTAGTAAGAGAATGTGTTGCTGGGAATATACTTGATGCCAGCATCAGACATCTGTTTCCAGATGGAGGCCCTGAGGTCTGCTGAAACCTTCTCCAAATCCTCAGCACTGCTCTTTCCATCCCAGAAGGATTCAAGAGCGAATTTGAGCTCTCTCTTAGGGCCCATGCGAGGATATCCAACAATGTGTGATGCCATTTTTCTGTTCAAATAATCACATCAAAATCATAAATCAATCAATCAACACCATTCAGATTCAATATCAATCAACAACAGCTCATCATACTATAACATGCACTTACAATGCAGTACATAAAGATGACGATCAAATGCACGAGAACACAATAAAATGCATGCAGTATATACATCCTGATTACATAGATCGAGACGACCATCCAATTATAGGCTAACGAGAAAATATCTTCAGTCCTTGATAATTTAGTAGACACGTTTACACTTTAAGAGGCACCCCAAAATCTACGCAATCTTAATTAAACAAATAAAGATTCTAAACCCAAAAATTTATTCGAACCAGAAGCGGCACCGTCAATCTACTAAATCCCAAATGAACAATTTAATCCAAGGACTTGAACACTTCATATATTAATCATAACTCATAAGTACCTATCCGATCTACATAAATTCAGTAACAGAGTTCAAAAATGCAGATCTAAGTAGTGGAGAGCAATTACTCTGTTTATTGAATAAAGCATACTAGAAAACAAAAAACTCGCAATCAAAACTCCACTATAAGTAAAAATGTAAAGTAGCATAAGGAATAATGCATTTTTAATATATATATCAGCGTAATGCTAGCAGAAACCCAGATCTATTATACGACAACATTGTACTAGCTAGATCTGTTGAAAAAAATAGTACTAGTTGAATTCATTTATTTCATATCAATAAAAGAAGCTACACAATTATTGCTGCATAAGTAGTTGTATTATATGACTCAAATCCAATCATAACTTCACTTGAAAAACGCAAGCATTGACCAATATCACATTTCTACTATAAACATCAGCAGAACACTACTTAGTAACACTTCCATCAAAGCAAAAACCCAGATCTAGAATTCAATCAATCTTTTCTTTCACATTTTAAAATCCCCGCCCCTGTTGAGAATCAATCGAGAAGCTCCAACTCTCTATATTGATCATCTTAAGTACTAAGCCAATTCGATTCAGTTGGATTCGATTCAACAAAGTTGAAAACAGTACTTTAACTAGCACGATCTTTTGACCAATAGTAACAAAGCCATCCATTTTAAATCAAGAAAATTAGCAGAACAACACAACCACTTCATCATAAAAACTCGAAAAAAACGGTGGTGGGGCATGCAAAGCGTACCTTGAAAATCAGGAACACCAAGCAGGAGGGGTGGGTGGGTAGGGGGGGTAGAGAGCAGAGGAAGAAGAGGAGAAGACGAGTTTCAAGAGTAGAGGAAGAGGTGTTATATAGCACGAGAGAAGAGAGAGGTGATGAGAGGGGGGACACTATTTTCACACGAATAATAAGATTGGAAGAGGAATTTGATTATATTGCCCCTAATTGAAACTATTCTAATTTAATTATCCTTACAAAATAGAGGGGGTATGAGGGGTAAAATAGTATATTTGGTGTGGATATAGTAAGTGAGAAGAGTTGGAGGTGGGTGTTGAAAAGAGTGGAAGATCGGTAGGTAAGTGGGTCCCACTCCAGTATGCAAATCGTGAGATGTGGTGCTCTGCTACTAGATCTGAGACTGAGACTCAGACCACCGCAACTCTTCTATCAATTGGGCATTACTTATTGCATCTTACTATCATTTCATTGGTTATTTCACAATAGTGGTATGAGTATTAATAGGTATTACTAAACAATTTAATCTTTCTGAGTTTATACTATAGTATAGATATGCTTGGTGTTAGTTTCCGGAATCCGAATACTCTGCTTAACGGTTAATAAAATAAATATGCGTATAAAATTTTACTTGTCTAAAATTATAAAATACATTTTATATTACTCGTTCAAATATGAAATTAGTCGAAAAGAATTTAGATCATTGTATAAAGTTAATGTATATGTGTCATTGATATATAACACCATATACAAAAATCCAACTAGATCTATTACTCCATGTAGTGAGATGATTGCTCATAGATCTAGTAGTTGATGATCTCCACATGTGATTTGCAGTAGTATTATTTGGAGGATGATCTTTCAAAAATTGTCTCCAAATTTTGGTTCTCGTAATTCTTTGAGAGTTATTAAGGAATGCTCGTGAAAAAACGAAGAGGTAGTAATGTCAATCCGGTCATAATTTGTGATTTTTTTTATATTATTTTTTTGTAAATTAGTGATGAGGTGAGTTGCGAACTCACGATCTTCTGGTCACTATCAAGAGCCTTTTTCCACCAGACTATTCGATTAACTCAACTAATATTATTCTTGTAAATAGAATGTAGAAGAACACTAATTATTTGTTTGAAAATATATGATTACCTTGTTATATAAATATGGTAATATATTTTAAAGTTGTTTCGTATTAATTAAATACTATACGGGCGTTACTACTTAATCACTATAGATATTGTAGTTGGTGATTAGTATAAATACACAGGTTTAGTAATATAGATTTGACTTATATAGTTGCAGTTAGGTATTACTAATATGGTAATATATTTTAAAATTATTTCGTATTAATTAAATACTATAGGCGCGTTACTACTTAATCACTACAAATATTGTAGTCGGTGATTAGTATAAATAGACAGGTTTAGAAATATAGATTTTAGTTAATAGTATAAAATACACAGTTGGAGTATAAAATAGGTAATCAAATTCGAAGTATCCTAATAATAAGGGCCAAATTTAAAAATAGAGTTTCAGCAGTGTTTTAACTTGTATGTATAACTTGCATCGAAGTCATGAATGTCGGCAAAACAAAACACCGAGCGATAATCTTGGGCTTAGAGTGTTGCAGCCGAGATCTGAGAAGATGCAAACAATCAACTCCATCACAATTCCGACCTAATTGATAAAATAGTTCCAGCAACTATAAGTAGATAATAATGTTATACTTTGATCCGCATAAATGACAATGATGTACAAATAATTTTGTAAATAGTGTTGTAAATAAGTCGAGTGTTGGCTTTGAGATTTACCGAATCGATAGCTACATGATAATCGCGTCGGGTAACAAACGCATTACCCTCGTATCGCTCGGTTTGAATTAATTTGTCATTAATTATTTCAAATGAATGTAGACATGCACTTGTCTTAATACATTCGAAAATTGTACTCGAGTTACCATTTTGTTCTTGCCTCCATTAGCATAGCCGGAGCTATGGCTAACAAAAATTTGAAAAAAAAATTAGTGATGGAAATATAGGAACGAATGAACAAGTGCAACATTAAATTTAGCTGGTTAAGAATTACCTTTAACAAATTAATTCCCAAGGTTTGAACCTTGCCATGAACAACATAATTTTTCATTTGTTCCACCTAATAATTTTCTTTTTCAATTATACCTCTTCTCTTAGATTCTTTTTTCAAACTTAACCCCTCCTTCTAATTTAGGTTTTTGTTATTAATTATTTCAAATGAATGTAGACATGCACTTGTCATAATACATTTGAAAATTGTACCCGAGTTACCATTTTGGTCTTGCCTCAACTAGCATAGCAGGAGCTATGGCTAACAAAATTTTTGAAAAAAAAAGTAGTGATGGAAATATAGGAACGAATGAACAAGTGCAACATTAGTTCAGTTGGTTAAGAATTCCTTTAACAAATTAATTCCAAGGTTTGAGCCTTGCCATGAACAACATAATTTTTCACTTGCTCCACCCAATAATTTTTCTTTCAATTTTACCTCTTTTCTTAATTTTTTTTATAAACTTAACCCCTCCTTCTAATATAAGTTTAGTTCGGTTTGAATTAATTTGTCATTAATTATTTCAAATGAATATAGACATGCACTTGTCTTAATACGTTTGAAAATTGTACTCGAGTTACCATTTTGGTCTTGCCTCCACTAGCATTGCCGGAGCTATGGCTAACAAATTTTTTGGAAAAAAAAAGTAGTGATGGAAATATAGGAACGAATGAACAACTGCAACATTAGTTCACCTGGTTAAGAAGTCCCTTTTATAAATTAATTCCCACGGTGCGAACCTTGCCATGAACAACATAATTTTTCATTTGCTCCACCCAATAATTTTTTTTTCTTTCAATTTTACCTCTTCTCTTAAATTCTTTTTTCAAACTTAACCCCTTCGTTCTAATTTAGTAGATGTATTTATTCTATAATTTCTAATCTTATCCTATCACTTAATTTGTATTTCAAACTTTTCTTCTTCCTTATTTAGTAGATGGATACATAGTAGTATAGTACCTTGTTTAGGCTAATTATATTATTTAAAAAAAATTATATTATTTAAAAAAAATTCGTTTTTTAAAAAAGAAAAATAACTTTTAAAAAAAATTAACTTTTTTCTAATTAAAAAAAATAAAAAATAAAAAATGAAAAACTAATTAGCTAATAAAAGGCATGAAATTCAATTAAAAAAAGAAATATAAATGTTTTGTTTTATTTTTATTTTTTTAAAATGAAAAAAATATTAAATTTTTATTTTGAGAAAATGAAAAAAAAATACTTTTTTTTATATTAAAAAAACGATAATTAAATGTCTATTGATGTGAACGGACAAAATTGTCCTCGTTAAAAACTTACAAAATGCACCCAAAATCTTTCAAAACGGCCCAGTGACCAAGTTTTCCAAAAAAAATGCAGTTAAGTGACATGGTCCATTTAAAACGAGGGTGATCGAACTGAAAATATTAGATAGTTTCAGTGATCTTTAATGCCATTAACTCTATATTTTCTTTACCAATACATGTCCAACTTCATGCTTGGTTTTAAAACAAATCAATTTATGAACAAAAACTTAACTCTATTTTTAAATTAAAAACTGAATTTATTACTCTTATTCACCTCTAAATTTATATTATTCATATATAAAAAGTTGAGCTCTGTAAAATAAGTGGACTATTGGCTCCGATTGACTGAAATTAGTCATGAAATTGAATAAAAGTATCTTCCTCTGAAGCTTGAAGAATCATTTAGAAGTTGAACTCCCTTTCCATCTTTGACATGAGTCCAAGACAACCCTTTTGAAAGTGAAGTGAGTTGCTTTGCAGAATTTGAGGTTCACCAAACTCAAAAACTTTTTTGTCCGATGTTCATGTTTGGTGAAATTCTTCTTTTGAGTTTGACAATGTAAATGACAAAAAGTAGTTGTATTATAATTTCATGTTTAAGTACTCATCTAAAGTACAACAAAATGGTGAGGTGGTTCCTACATGTAAAGATGCAGGTTGCAACATACAGCTTCACAAGGAGAAAATGTTCGTCAGACTTTTTTTGCCAATCGAATTTATAAAATGTATTACATCAAGAGCATCTAAATAATCAAACTACAAGAGACATGTTCCCATGGATGATGGAACAAACATATGAGGCGCCAAGGCATAGTCTAGTGGTAAGGTGATTGGGTAGAAATATATAGATGTTGCGGGTTTGAACATGTGTAGAGACAATACTTTGCTGAAATATTGCAGTGATTGCTTATGGTTCCATGTCCCGTTAATCTTCTCTCTTGCAGGGCTGCTACTAGGACACATCCCTCGATTTACAATCCGTCTGGCCAAAAGGTCTCTGACACATGTCAGGGACATATGGGCAATTTCATAATATAGAACTAACAAAATGAAAGAAACACCGCTACTAGAACTCTTATTATCAAGAACTACCATTATCGCGTTCGAGTATACCTAAATCTGATAAGTATGCACACCCATACTCTTCATTTGGAAGCAGCTTTGTAGTAATTAACAATAATAGAATAATAAAAATTGTTCTGTATTAACTTAATACTCAAAATTGTTATGAAAAAAAATTAATACTAATTTCATATTCTAATATTAACTTAATAAGATTGTCTTTGTTATTGTTGTTAGTGTTCTTCAACTAGCTATTAGTAATGTGGCCGCCCTGGACCACCTAGTCGGAGATACGAGAGGCGGGACAACCAACATCGATCGTCCTCCAGTTGTGGACATGGCTCCTGCTCCAGTTTATCCTGTTTTTCCATTTGTTCCAGGGATCCCTTTTATACCAGGCTACCAATTTCCTCCATCTCCAGCCGATCCTGTTTTTCCGTTTCCATATATTCCAGGGCTCCCTGATGTACCAGGCTATCCATCCGAGGCTCCTGCACCAAGTAACGATTTCCCCTGGAAGTTTATGTTCCCTTCACCCCCAACTCCTGCACCAAGTATGGAGCTCCATCGGAAGTTTATTCTTCCTCCATCAGCAGCTCCTGCTCCAAGTTTCAACTTCCCCTGGAACTGGATGTTTCCTCCGATGAGTAATTCACCGTCTTCTAACGCTCCTGCTGCCATGAACCAGAGGTAATCCTGTAGGGCTTAGACGCGTGATTATCATTTTCTTTCACAATGTAAGATTCATATTGTAACGATTGTAATGATTCTTCCTTCAATAAAACTGTGGGCAACTCCCGTGTTAGCTCATCAATAAACAAGTTCACTATATTTTTCTTTGCGATGAACTGAATTGGTTTTTTATGAAGTACATAGTTTACCAATTTGATGCAATAAATATCTTCATAGCTAAGGTAATGGAGTAGTGACTACTTCTGATCACAGTTTTGCATTCGATCATTGGTTATCCACTTCATCAGACAACATTCTAGGCCTAAAATACTTTCTTGCATATCTGAGAAAATTCGTTGAATACATAGTACATGTATATGAAGCAAACAGAACTTAAATCCATCAAAAAACCACAGAAAATAATAGCAATAAAATAGACAACCACCGTCTACCATCTACTCGTACAATCTTCCATAAAAAACTTCAATTATTTCTTAAAAAACTTGCAAACATGGGGGTTCCCTTGAATCGGCTTCCTCACTTGGCGCTGGCCAACTGTGTTCGGATTTGCTTAGCAGCGGAAACCATGTTTTGGAGGGCTGGCTTCACTTCTCCGTACTTGCGGGTCTTGAGACCACAGTCGGGGTTAACCCACAAGATGTTAGTGTCGAGCACAGCAAGCATTTTGTTCACTCTGTCGGCAATCTCTTCTGTTGATGGGATTCTTGGTGAGTGGATGTCATAGACTCCAGGGCCAATACCAGCACCATATTTCACACCCTCACGGAAGACGGAGAGAAGCTTCTCATCTGATCGGGAGTTCTCAATGGTGATCACATCAGCATCCATGTTGATGATTGAATGGATAATGTCATTGAAGTTTGAGTAGCACATGTGAGTGTGAATCTGTTGAAACAGACAAAAGTCTTAACAAATTAACCAGAGAACAATAGACCTGATGAGTGGTAAATCAGTAAACTAGAAGGGAGCAGGAAGCAAATTGAACCTGGGTGGTATCTTCGACGCCACAGTTTGTGATTCTGAATGAGTGGACAGCCCAATCCAAGTAGAAAGCATGTTCCGATTTCCTAAGAGGCAAACCCTCTCTCAAAGCAGCCTCATCAATCTGGATAACAGTGACTCCAGCCTTCTCAAGATCCTCTACTTCGTCCTTGATAGCCAATGCAATTTGGTAGCAAGTCTCAAATCTGGAACAAAGAAAAAACGAGTTAAATCATTAGAACACAAATGTTTATTGTTCTATATGCGTAAATGTCGTCTAGTTGTGAACAGAGGAAAATTTATATTACCTGGGTTGATCATTACGGACAAAAGACCAGTTGAGGATGGTAACAGGGCCTGTAAGCATTCCCTTCATTGGGCGCTTGGTCATGCTCTGAGCTTTGGAGGACCAGAAAACAGTCATAGGGTTGGGGCGGCTCACGTCACCATAGATGATGGGTGGCTTCACACAGCGAGATCCATAAGATTGGACCCAACCGTTAGCAGTGAAAGCAAATCCAGACAACTGCTCTCCGAAGTACTCAACCATGTCGTTTCTCTGCAAAATATATGGAGTCAGCATCTTAGCACATTGCAGAAGCATAACTTCATTTACAAGAGAATAGATGATGCATTATTGTGCATAACAATGAATCCATGCTTACCTCTGGCTCACCATGGACAAGGACATCAATATCAAGTTCTTCTTGGAGCTCAACAACCTTGCGGATCTCCTCCTCAATGGCCTTCACGTACTCATCCTCAGAGATCCTAGAAGGAAATGGAATAACAATGTTAAGGGGGAAATAAGAAATGCCATAAAACGAAGAAAATCATAAGGGAGATTTAATACTTTTTGGCTTTGTATTCACGACGCACTCTTCTGAGCTCTACTGTCTGAGGGAAGGATCCAATTGTGGTGGTAGGGAGAATTGGGAGGTTCAGCTTCTTCTGTTGGGCATCAAGTCTAGCATTAACAGTGGTGGCACGGCGATGTTCCGAACCCCTTAGAGCAGAAGCCTGGTGTAAGGGAAGGTCAAGAAAGGTAAGTACAAAAATGGGATCTGCAAATAGCAACAAAATCAGAGAAGAACAGTAAGAGATAAACTTACAGCCTTCTGAACAGCTTCATTTGTCACCCTTGGGGAGGATTTCCTGGAAGCTAGAGCAGCAGCATTAGCAGAGAAGAATGCCTGAAAAAGTAGATTGATGTTAATTACCTTGATAAAGAGTAAACTATATTACAACATAACGCATTGGATAGGGCGAAGGTAGAAACAACTGAAATATGATATGCACAAACCTCATCCTTGTGACCGGCCAGTGCCTTGGCCAAAGCATTGACTTCAAGAACCTTCTGGGCAGCAAATGCAAGCCAAGACTTGATCTCTGAGTCCAACTTAGTCTCGTTGATAAGATCAACAGCAGTGTGGAGAAGTGAGCATGAGGTTGAGACAACAAGCTTGTCTGTATAAAATCACCAAATTATTAGTGCTGTTTCAGAATTTTATACAGGACAAAAATGCAATCTGAAGAAGACATACCCTTTCCAACAATGCCCTCAAGGGTTTGTAAAGTACTGAGAGAAGCAGCAAGATCATTGGCCCAAATGTTTCTTCCATCAACAACTCCAGCAAACAAGTACTTGCCTGAGGGGAATCCGCTCTTGATCAAATCTAGAGTCTTGCTTCCACGTTCCAAGTCAAAGCCAAAGCCAGTAACTCCCTTCAAAGAAGTAAGGACTTTAAAAGCCACCTCAGGGATGTCAGCAAAGTAGGTTTCAACCACGACATCAAGGCCAGAAAGAGTGGACTCCAGCTCAGAGTAAGCTTTGGTAAATGCTTCCAATTGGTGAGCCTCACGATCCAACACAATTGTAGGCTCATCAAACTGAATCCATGAAGCGCCAGCCGCCTTCAACTCAGAAATGACCTCCCTACACGATCATGTATTAGACTTCAAGACATAGCAAAATTCATAGAAAACAATGTACAGAAGAAAAAGTTGCATACCTGTAGATGGGGAGAATTTTGTCAAGAAGGGATAGAAGGTCGAAAGTCTTCTCAACACCCTTAGCAGGCTTAGATAGCAACAAGTATGAAACGGGGCCAACAAGGACTGGGACAGTGTCTACACCTTGCTGCAAGAGCAAAGAACAAAACTCAGTCAAAAAGACAAATAAACCATCACTGTAGTGGTAATAATCGATAATTAAACTTTAGATTACATTACTGCAGATACATATAGCAGGGTCACTATAATTATATGTTACCATTATGCAATTTGGTAAGAAACTACTGACGAGATAATTACAAAATAAAGAATGTATAGTTACGTAAAAAGATCTATCTAGATAGTGTAGTGAAATGGGTACATTATATAGATGAACTGCCTAATTATAAAGAATAAAGACAAAATAAAATATACCAAACATACTAAAAATAGCTACATGACAGTCTACTCAAGGAGACATAGTAGGAAGCGTACCGCCTTGGCTTCCTTGTACTCAGTAACAGCCTTGTGAGAAGCATAGCAAAACTTCACATCAGGACCCAATTCAGGGACAATGAAATGGCTGGACAAATACATACAAACACACCCAGTGAGTACATCATGAGATGAATGGTATTGCCGGATTGAATCTCACACAAAGATGGCGAACACTTACTAGTTGGTGTCAAACCACTTGGTCATCTCCATAGCAGAGACTGTGGCATTTCCCCTAGCCATGGAGAAGTAAGTATCAAATCCAATTTCACCACCATTCCAGTTGTATCTTTCGGGTACAGCACCGAGCATGGCAGTGGTGTCGAGCACCTGGTCGTAGTAAGAGAATGTGTTGCTGGGAATATACTTGATGCCAGCATCGGACATCTGTTTCCAGATGGATGCCCTGAGGTCTGCTGAAACCTTCTCCAAATCCTCAGCACTGCTCTTACCATCCCAGAAGGATTCAAGAGCGAATTTGAGCTCTCTCTTAGGGCCCATGCGAGGATATCCAACAATGTGTGATGCCATTTTTCTGTTCAAATAATCACATCAAAATCATAAATCAATCAATCAACAACAGCTCATCATACTATAACATGCACTTACAATGCAGTACATAAAGATGACGATCAAATGCACGAGATGATAATAAAATGCATGCAGTATATACATCCTGATTACATAGATCGAGACGACCATCCAATTATACGCTAACAAGAAAATATCTTCGGTCCTTAATAATTTAAACTATAAGAGGCACCCCAAAATCTACGCAATCTTAATTAAACAAATAAAGGATTCTAAACCCAAAATATTATTCTAACTAGAAGGGGCACCGCCAATCTACTAGATCCCATATGAACCATTTAATCCAAGGACTTGAACACTTCATATATTAATCATAACTCATAAGTACCTATCTGATCTACATAAATTCAGTAACAGAGTTCAAAAATGCAGATCTAAGTAGAGGAGAGCAATTACTCTGTTTATTGAATAAAGCATACTAGAAAACAAAAAACTCGCAATCAAAACTCCACTATAAGTAAAAATGTAAAGTAACATAAGGAATAATGCATTTTTAATATATATATCAGCGTAATGCTAGCAGAAACCCAGATCTATAATACAACCAACGTTGTACTAGCTAGATCTGTTGAAAAAAATAGTACTAGTTGAATTTATTTATTTCATATCAATAAAAGTAACTATACAATTATTGCTGCATAAGTAGTTGTATTATATGACTCAAATCCAATCATAACTTCACTTGAAGAACGCAAGCATTGACCAATATCACATTTCTACTATAAACATCAGCACAACACTACTTAGTAACACTTCCATCAAAGCAATAACCCAGATCTAGAATTCAATCAATCTTTTCTTTCGCATTTTAAAATCCCCTCCCTGGTGAGAAGCTCCAACTCTCTATATTGATCATCTTAAGTACTAAGCCAATTCGATTAAGTTGGATTCGATTCAACATAGTTGAAAACAGTACTTTAACTAGCAAGATCTTTTGACCAATAGTAACAAAGCCATCCATTTTAAATCAAGAAAATTAGCAGAACAACACAACCACTTCATCATAAAAACTCTGAAAAACGGTGGTGGGGCATGCAAAGCGTACCTTGAAAATCAGGAACACCAAGCAGGAGGGGTAGGTGGGTAGGGGGGGGTAGAGATGATAGGAGCAGAGGAAGAAGAGGAGAAGACGAGTTTCAAGAGTAGAGGAAGAGGTGTTATATAGCACGAGAGAAGAGAGAGGTGATGAGAGAGGGGACACTATTTTCACACGAATAATAAGATTGGAAGAGGAAATGATTATATTGCCCCTAATTGAAACTATATTCTAATTTAATTATCCTTCCAAAATAGAGGGGGGTATCAGGGGTAAAATAGTATATTTGGTGTGGATATAGTAAGTGAGAAGAGTTGGAGGTGGGTGTTGAAAAGAGTGGAAGATCGGTAGGTAAGTGGGTCCCACTCCAGTATGCAAATCGTGAGATGTGGTGCTCTGCTACTAGATCTGAGACTGAGACTCAGACCACCGCAACTCTTCTATCAATTGGGCATTACTTATTGCATCTTACTATCATTTCATTGGTTATTTCACAATAGTGTATGAGTATAGTCTCGTCTATGAATACGTATTAAATTAGTATAGTGTTACATGACTAGTTTACATGATATTATAATAGGTATTACTAAATAATTTAGTCTTTCCGAGTTTATACTATAATATAGATATGCTTAGTGTTAGTTTCTGGAATCCGAATACTCTGCTTAACGGTTAATAAATAAATATGCGTATAAAATTTTACTTTTCTAAAATTATAAAATGCGTTTTATATTACTCGTTGAAATATGAAATTAGTCGAAAAGAATTTAGACCATTGAATAAAGTTAATGTATATGTGTCATTGATATATAACACCATATACAAAAATCCAACTAGATCTATTACTCCATGTAGTGAGATGATTGCTCATAGATCTAGTAGTTGATGATCTCCACATGTGATTTGCAGTAGTATTATTTAGAGGATGATCTTTCAAAAATTGTCTCCAAATTTTGGTTCTCGTAATTCTTTGAGAGTTATTAAGGAATGCTCGTGAAAAAACGAAGAGGTAGTAATGTCAATCCGTTATAATTTGTGATTTTTTTATTATTTTTTTGTAAATTAGCGATGAGGTGAGTTTCGAACCCATGATCTTCTGGTCACTATCAAGAACCTTTTCAACCAGACTATTCGATTAACTCAGCTAATATTATTCTTGTAAATAGAATGTAGAAGAACACTAATTATTTGTTTGAAAATATATGATTACCTTGTTATATAAATATGGTAATATATTTTAAAATTGTTTCGTATTAATTAAATACTATACACGCGTTACTACTTAATCACTACAGATATTGTAGTCGGTGATTAGTATAAATACACAGTTTTAGTAATATATATTTTACTTATATAGTTGCAGTTAGGTATAACTAATAGTATAAAATACATAGTTGGTGTATAACATAGGTAATCAAATTCGAAGTATCCTAATAATAAGGGCCAAATTTAAAATAGAGTTTCAGCAGTGTTGTAACTTGTAAGTATAACTTGCATTGAAGTCATGAATGTCGGCAAAACAAAACACCGAGCGATAATCTTGGGCTTAGAGTGTTGCAGCCGAGATCTGAGAAGATGCAAACAATCAACTCCATCACAATTCCGACCTAATTGATAAAATAGTTCCAGCAACTATAAGTAGATAATAATGTTATACTTTGATCCGCATAAATGACAATGATGTACAAATAATTTTGTAAATAGTGTTGTAAATAAGTCGAGTGTTGGCTTTGAGATTTACCGAATCGATAGTTACATGATAATCGAGTCGGGTAACAAACGCATTACCCTCGTATCGCTCGGTTTGAATTAATTTGTCATTAATTATTTCAAATGAATGTAGACATGCACTTGTCTTAATACATTCGAAAATTGTACTCGAGTTACCATTTTGGTCTTGCCTCCACTAGCATAGCCTGAGCTATGGCTAACAAAAATTTGAAAAAAAAATTAGTGATGGAAATATAGGAACGAATGAACAAGTGCAACATTAAATTTAGCTGGTTAAGAATTACCTTTAACAAATTAATTCCCAAGGTTTGAACCTTGCCATGAACAACATAATTTTTCATTTGTTCCATCCAATAATTTTCTTTTTCAATTATACCTCTTCTCTTAGATTCTTTTTTCAAACTTAACCCCTCCTTCTAATTTAGGTTTAGTTTGTTTTGAATTAATTTGTTATTAATTATTTCAAATGAATGTAGACATGCACTTGTCATAATACATTTGAAAATTGTACCCGAGTTACCATTTTGGTCTTGCCTCCACTAGCATAGCAGGAGCTATGGCTAACAAAATTTTTGAAAAAAAAAGTAGTGATGGAAATATAGGAACGAATGAACAAGTGCAACATTAGTTCAGTTGGTTAAGAATTCCTTTAACAAATTAATTCCAAGGTTTGAGCCTTGCCATGAACAACATAATTTTTCACTTGCTCCACCCAATAATTTTTCTTTCAATTTTACCTCTTTTCTTAAATTTTTTTATAAACTTAACCCCTCCTTCTAATATAGGTTTAGTTCGGTTTGAATTAATTTGTCACTAATTATTTCAAATGAATATAGACATGCACTTGTCTTGATACGTTTGAAAATTGTACTCGAGTTACCATTTTGGTCTTACCTCCACTAGCATTGCCGGAGCTATGGCTAACAAATTTTTTGGAAAAAAAAATGTAGTGATGGAAATATAGGAACGAATGAACAACTGCAACATTAGTTCACCTGGTTAAGAAGTCCCTTTTATAAATTAATTCCCACGGTTCGAACCTTGCCATGAACAACATAATTTTTCATTTGCTCCACCCAATAATTTTTTTTCTTTCAATTTTACCTCTTCTCTTAAATTCTTTTTTCAAACTTAACCCCTTCGTTCTAATTTAGTAGATGTATTTATTCTATAATTTCTAATCTTATCCTATCACTTAATTTGTATTTCAAACTTTCTTCTTCCTTATTTAGTAGATGGATACATAGTAGTATAGTACCTTGTTTAGGCTAATTATATCATTTAAAAAAAATTATATTATTTAAAAAAAATTCGTTTTTTAAAAAAGAAAAATAACTTTTAAAAAAAATTAACTTTTTTCTAATTAAAAAAATAAAAAATAAAAAATGAAAAACTAATTAGCTAATAAAAGGCATGAAATTCAATTAAAAAAAGAAATATAAATGTTTTGTTTTATTTTTATTTTTTTTTAATGAAAAAAACATTAAATTTTTATTTTGAGAAAATGAAAAAAAAATACTTTTTTTTATATTAAAAAAACGATAATTAAATGCCTATTGATGTGAACGGACAAAATTGTCCTCGTTAAAAACTTACAAAATGCACCCAAAATCTTTCAAAACGGCCCAGTGACCAAATTTTCCAAAAAAAATGCAGTTAAGGGACATGGTCCATTTAAAACGAGGGTGATCGAACTGGAAATATTAGATAGTTTCAGTGATCTTTGATGCCATTAACTCTATATTCTTTTTTACCAATACATGTCCAACTTCATGCTTGGTTTTAAAACAAATCAATTTATGAACAAAAACTCAACTCTATATTTAAATTAAAAACTTAATTTATTACTCTTATTCACCTCTAAATTTATATTATTCATTTATAAAAAGTTCACCTCTGTAAAACAAGTGGACTATTGGCTCCGATTGATTGAAATTAGTCATGAAATTGAATAAAAGTGTCTTCCTCTGAAGCTTGAAGAATCATTTAGAAGTTGAACTCCCTTTCCATCTTTGGCATGAGTCCAAGACAACCCTTTTGAAAGTGAAGTGAGTTGCTTTGCAGAATTTGAGGTTCACCAAACTCACCAACTTTTTTGTCCGATGTTCATGTTCGGTGAAATTCTTCTTTTGAATTTGACAATGTAAATGACAAAAAGTAGTTGTATTATAATTTCATGTTTAATTACTCATCTAAAGTACAACAAAATGGTGAGGTGGTTCCTACATGTAAAGATGCAGCTTGCAACATACAACTTCACAAGGAGAAAATGTTCGTCAGACTTTTTTTGCCAATCGAATTTATAAAATGCATTACATCAAGAGCATCTAAATAATCAAACTACAAGAGACATGTTCCCATGGATGATGGAACAAACATATGAGGCGCCAGGGCATAGTCTAGTAGTAAGGCGATTGGGTGGAAATATATAGATGTTGCAGGTTTGAACCTGTGTAGAGACAATACTTTGCTGAAATATTGCAGTAATTGCTTATGGTTCCATGTCCCGTTAGTCCTCTCTCTTGGAGGGCTGCTACTAGGACACATCCCTCGATTTACAATCCGCTGGCCAAGAGGTCTATGACACATGTGAGGGACATACGGGCAATTTCATAATATAGAACTAACAAAATGAAAGAAACACCGCTACTAGAACTCTTATTATCAAGAACTACCATTATCGCGTTCGAGTATTTACCTAAATCTGATAAGTATGCACACCCATACTCTTCATTTGGAAGCAGCTTTGTAGTAATTAACAATAATAGAATAATAAAAATTGTTCTGTATTAACTTAATACTCAAAATTGTTATGAAAAAAAATTAATACTAATTTCATATTCTAATATTTTTTGATATCTTTGGCTATGTTCTAGATCCATCTCACTTGGCACTGCCCAACTTGGAACGAATCTGCTTGGCAGCAGACACCATGGCTTCAAGGGCCGGGTTCACTTCAGCGTATTTGCGCGTCTTGAGACCACAGTCAGGGTTAATCCACAATATGTTGGTGTCGAGCACTGCAAGCATCTTGTCGACTCTATCAGCGATCTCTTCCGTCGATGGAATTCTTGGAGAGTGGATGTCATAGACCCCTGGACCAATACCAGCACTATATTTCACTCCCTCCCGGAAGACTGCGAGGAGCTTCTCATCTGATCTGGAGTTCTCAATGGTGATCACATCAGCGTCCATATCGATGATAGAGTGGATAATGTCGTTGAAATTCGAGTAGCACATATGTGTATGAATCTGTTAAAGAGCAAAAGGTTGCAATATTTTATGAAACAATGAAAGGAAAGGCAAACTTGTGAAGTAGCAGTGATTAGGAAGGAAATGGTACCTGGGTGGTGTCTGCAATGCCACAGTTGGTTATTCTGAAAGAGTGGACAGCCCATTCTAAGTAAAATTTGTGTTCGGATTTCCTAAGAGGCAATCCCTCTCTCAGGGCAGCCTCGTCGATCTGAATGACAGTGATGCCCGCCTTCTCAAGATCCTCCACTTCGTCTTTGATGGCCAAAGCAATTTGGTAACAAGTCTCAAACCTGTAAAGAAATTAATGCATAACCAAAATGACTCCAAATAACATATTGACATTCTATTTTTATAGAATTAGATAACAGGGTAAAAGAACTTTATCCTACCTAGGTTGATCATTACGTACAAAAGACCAATTGAGGATGGTAACAGGGCCCGTAAGCATTCCCTTCATTGGGCGCTTGGTCATGCTCTGAGCTTTCGAGGACCAGAAAACAGTCATGGGGTTTGGACGGCTCACATCACCATAGATTATGGGTGGCTTCACACAACGGGACCCATAAGATTGTACCCAACCGTTAGCAGAGAAAGCAAAACCAGACAACTGCTCTCCGAAATATTCAACCATGTCATTCCTCTGCAATATATGAACACAATATCTTAACGCCTCATGGTAACTATACCTAATTCTAATACTAGGTAATGCTATATTGAAAATAACCCTCGATATTAGCTTACCTCAGGTTCACCATGGACAAGGACATCAATGTCAAGTTGTTCTTGGAGCTTAACAACCTTGCTGATCTCCTCCTCCATAGTCTTCACGTAATCAGCTTCGGATATTCTAAATAGAAATGTGTAGAACATCAGGAGATAATAAGAAACGTTATTGTCAATCTCAAATATATGGGGAAGCTCTACATACTTTTTGGCTTTGTACTCACGGCGAACCCTTCTAAGCTCTACCGTCTGAGGGAAAGATCCAATTGTGGTGGTGGGAAGTAGTGGGAGGTTGAGCTTCTTCTGTTGGGCAGCAAGTCTATCACCAACAGTAGTAGCACGACGGTGGTTAGAACTCTTCACTGCAGCAGCCTGACATAATAAACAATACATCAAAGGCAATTACAAAATAGATTCTACTCGAGACATACTAAACCAGAAACAAAACAGTAGTGCAATAACTTACAGCCTTCTGAACAGCTTCATTAGTTACCCTTGGGGAGGATTTCCTAGATGCTTGAGCCGCAGCATTAGCGGAGAAGAAAGCCTGAAACACAATAGGTGAGATGTTATCAAATCATATCAATTACAGTGTTGTAAACAAGATAATATTACAAACTGAAAGTAGCTAGTCAACTTGTCCACTGAGGCAATTCAATTTGACAGAACAGAACCATATGTACAAAACCTCATCCTTCTGACCAGCTAAAGCCTTGGCCAGAGCATTCACTTCAAGAATCTTCTGTGCAGCAATGCAAGCCAAGACTTGATCTCTGAGTCCAACTTAGTTTCATTGATAAGATCAACAGCAGTGTGTAGAAGAGAGCAGGAGGTTGAGACAACTAGTTTGTCTGCATAATATGACTAGTATATAAATCTTTTGGCCTTTGCACAAACAAAAATGAATATAGAACCAATAGTAGTATTACAACTCTATAAGATTGTATACCTTTTCCCACAATTGCCTTCAAGAGTCGTTAAGGTGTTGTGTGATGCAAGGCAAGATCGTTGGCCCATATATTTCTCCCATCGACAACTCCAGCAAACAAGTACTTTCCTGAGGGAACCCGCTCTTAATCAAATCAAGAGTCTTAGCTCCACGAACCAGGTCAAAACCAAAGCCAGTAATTCCTTTCAGAGAGTTAGAGTTTTATATGCCTCGGCAGGGACATCAGCGAAGTAGGTTTGAATGACAACATTAAGGCCAGAAGTGTAGACTCTAGTTCGGAGTATGCTTTGGTGAATGCGTCCAATTGTTTTGGGCTCAAGATCCAACACAAGAGTAGGCTCATCAAACTGAATCCATGAAGCACCAGCTCCCTTCAAATCAGCTATGACTTCCCTGCAAGAGCATGATATTAGACTCAAAACAATGCAAGAACAAAGACACAAGCGCCCTCTAAATAATATACTCTATTTAATACTCACTTGTAGACGGGAAGAATCTTGTCAAGAAGAGATAAAAGACAAAAAGACTTATCAACATCCTAGCAGGCTTAGATCGCAACAAATATGTAACAGGGCCAATAAGGACTGGGACAGTGTCCACACCTAGCTGCAATAAGATCAAACACAAAACGTTAGTCAGCAATGCAATAGAATAACAAATTATATTTAGGATGTGTGGGAGAAATATAGTGAGATGGAGAATTATAATATATGAAAAACAGTTTAAAAACGACAGGTAAATCATGTATAGTGTACATGGGTACCAACCAAGAAGTTAAGACACATGGAACAACAATGTTAAACATTGTCAAGCATATATAAAACTAGTTAATACAAGAGTCCAGGGAAACTCTAAAGTGAATTCAGGTGACATACCGCCCTTGGCCTCCTTGTACTCGTTGACAGCCTTGTGTGAGGCATATGAGAACTTTACGTTAGGTTCCCAATTCAGGCACGATGATGTGGCTGCACAAATATGTTGAAAACTTCAAATTAGCAGATGGAATATCATCTTCACAATGAAGTCCGCACAGATTGAAATGGAACCACTTACTAGTTGGTATCGAACCACTTGGTCCATCTCCATAGCAGAACAGAGGCGTTTCCTCTGCCCATGGATAAGTAAGTGTCGAAATTCAATCTCCCCACCTTTCCAAGTGTACCTGTCCGGGACAGCACCGAGCATTGCAGTGGTGTCCAGAACTTGATCATAGTAAGAAAATGTGTTGCTAGGGATGTATTTGATTCCAGCATCAGCCATCTGTTTCAAATGGATGCTCTAAGGTCAGCTTGAAACCTTTTTCAAATCCTCAGCACTGCTCTTATTATCCCAAAACGATTCAAGAGCGAATTTGAGCTCCCTCTTGGGGCCCATACGAGGGTATCCGACTATATGTGAAGCCATTTTTCTGTTGAAATAATTATATTAAATCATCGGCATACACTTATGCAATATACTACGTAATATATGATGAGATAGCAGGCAAACAAATGACATACGAGATCTCACACCAATACACGAACTATCAATCGAAACACATTTCGTATTGACAATAATCTAAACTAAAATTCAACCACATTTATAAGATATACATCAGATCGACCCAGACTTAAAGGATTCTCAGATGATAAACATTTGATAAAACATGAAGGGAGACCAAAATCACATACAACAAATTACGCATGATTAATATAATGCTACCAAATTCCACTAGTGACGGAATAATTGATGCAAAAACATTAGCGATTGAAAATAATGCAGAAATGATTACCAATATGAATATGAAGAGAAAATTAAAGAAGAAAAGGAGAGAGTGATTAGGATGATATGAAAAGAGGAATGGGTATAGATGGTGAAGTAGAAAGAGAGCTAGTGAGTAGTGAGAGAGCGTAGGTGTAGGGAGAAACACTAACGGAATTCAATTGGTCAGATCTCGTGATTGCTTCTTCTATGTGTTATTGTTACAACTTACAACCACATTCAACGATTCAAAAAAATTAATACCAAACTCGTCAAACAAAATCATTAACAATATATGATTAACCCTTACATGTATACCTTAACACAAATCACAAGTAATTAGTATTTTGATTTCTTAGTGTAAATTTTTTATTAGGGTAAATGTCACAATCGATCACTCCACGTAATTCTGTGTTCGATTACTGTGCTTCAAATTTGACTGTTTCGTCACTGGACGTTGGATATTGTGTACAAAATGACCCACTCTAGCGTTTTTTTGATAAAATGTAATTTTTTGAGTTTACCGGAGTAATTTAGTCATTTTCGTACAATTTGAACAATATATTTACTCTAATGTTAATTCCAACAACAATTATTCAATCACATTTACCCCTATAAAAACTTTAAAATGGTATGAAAATGACTAAATTACCTCTGTAAAACTCAAAAAATCATATTTTATAAAACAAAACTCAAAATTTTGTACAATCAAAGACTCAGAACCGAGTCCGGATCATGATACCACGTTAAGGAGTCCGGTTTTCGGTGCATCAATGTTAAGATGCATGGAAGTATTGATGCACCCAATCTTTTCACCAATGTTAGAGTCTATGGTTCACTCTAAAACTAATTGGCTAGAAAACTAGTTGGCTAGAGGGAGTAGCCAAGATATCGAATGTGGGTGTGCATATTAATATGATGAAGAGGCACAAGCAGCACGATTATCGGAAACTCATCCGCAATGCTTGAAGACGCTTAATGGGGAATCTGCAACTGGTGTCCAGGACGCCGACGGGAAAGAAGTGTAATGATAAATACTACCATGCTTCATTCCAATAATAAAATACTAACTATCTATGTTTCCAAATTCTAATATTGTGTTTTATGTAAGTTATTTAATTCCCACTACACTGGTAGAAACAAGCCTACCACTTACCCTTGGCCCTTGGGATTGAGGGAATAAAAGTTCTTTTCCTGTTGGTTGCTGGTCTCCAGATCTCCACTGTGATGTGTCTGTAACCTTGTTGGGT